>CM038678.1:347563205-348068362 GCA_021605205.1 Aegilops longissima | reverse complement strand
TCGGCGGAGAAGCGTGGCTTCCACCGGCTGCGCCGGTAGAGCATGTTTTGCGGCTCTGCCGGCTATCCGTGGATGGTATCACGGTGTCTCAAAGTTGCCACATTATGGCGCGATGGATGACTTTGAAGGTCAAAGGCGGCTGTTGGCCAAGTTTATCCTAGTGGACCCGGCACAACTTATCACTTGCCCGGCCGATTCGAGAAGGATATGCTAAGGTGATGGTGGATGAAATAACGGAGGATTTGAGGACCTCGTGCTTGACCACCCTACGGTGAAGGGAGACTAGGCTGGGTTACGCTCTGAAGACTCCATGCCTATGGCGGAAGAGCTCATCAACCTTCGAACTAGGCGCCTCCGCCTCCTCCTCCTCCTCCGTGAGTCGAGGGCACTCGCCTCCTCCACCGCCTCCTCCTCCGTGAGTGGCAGTCGGGGGCACGCGTGGCGGCCTCCGCCTCCTTCTCCCGCGCGTGGCGGCACTCCGCCTCCTTCTCCGCCTGCGTCGGCGCGCCTGAGCAGCCAGCCTCCTCCTTCTCGCCTCGTCGGCAAAGGCGGAAGAGACCCGCCGCCGCTTAGGCTGCTCCGGCGCATCGTAGTCCTTCTCCTCCGCCTCGTAAGCAAGCAAAAAAGACATCCGCTCCGTCTGCTCTGCGGCGTCTAGCAGTACAGCCAAAAGCGGGAGGAAATCTGATCTGGTCCTTCTATGAAGACTCGGAGAAGTTACCGTCTGAGAGGACCGAGGAGAAAGCGCGAATCGCGGACGAAGTGGATGACTGGTTTGCGGGGTTGAAAGCAAAGAGACATCCACCTCGAGAGGAGAAGGTAGATCCGGTGAAAGCGAAGCATGGTCTGGCTTCTGAGGAAACCGGCAAAGTCTCCGCCGAGAACCAACTATGGCGCATTATTGGAAAGGCATTTGCGAAGCGAAGAGGTCGGGACGTACTAAAAGTGATCAAAGAATGAAAGAGCGACGGCTGGAAACAAATTGCCCAGCTCGGCGAACAACAGCAATCGTGCCCCCGCTCAAGGTACCTGCTAGCGACATCGTCGATCCGAGGATGGTGCCGGTTATGGCAATCTGAAGATTACGCTTGACGATGTACATTATGATTTTTTGGAGTGCAGATACAAAGATCTGATCGGGAAGCCTCTCGTCAAAGATGAAAGCTCTCTATCAGCGATGATCACGAAGATTGCATGATTGGTACATGAAAACCTGCAGAGTGCGAGGGAGGAGTACTTTGTATGTGAGAGTTAAAAAGGAGCATGACCTCGTTGGAATTGAACTGTTGCCTATTCCATTTGAGGAGTTCTATCAGTTTTTCAATCAATTGGCCCTCGATAAAGCAACGGTCACCTGCTACTTTCCGTAAGTAGTACTACTTACATCATTAAGTCTCTCTATATAACTCAGCTCTTTCATTGCATGTATTTATAATTATCCTCACTATATTATACAGATTGAAGATCGCGAATTGAAGAAAAAACAAGTGGGTTCCATTGGGTTCATTAACACAAATCTCATAGATGCAATGAGGTTGAATTTCATGCGAAAATAGAGGCCAACTTGCTACAATCGTTGGTAATAAATGAACACAAGGATATAATACTCTTTCCTTACAACTTCAAGTGAGTGTTCTTGTCTTGTGGCATATTCGGTTTCCTTATTAGTCGAGGTTATAGTAATGTAATATTGATGAGTTATGCATGCATGCAGTACCACTATATTCTCCTAGAGATTAAGCTTGAGCGGGAGTAGTAACTGCTGTCTTAGACTCGAGGCGAAAAGATCCCAAGGGTATCGGACATGACTAAAATCCTCGAAAGTAAGTTAAATCGATCATTATCCACCATATCAACAACTTTGTTCATTTCTGATATCAAGTAATTGTTTTCTTTGTATGGCAGGGTTTGGAAAATTCACCAAAAAGCTTCGGGACTGCCGAAGAAGCTGCAATTTAGACACCCGAAAGTAAGTACTATAGTAGCATATTCCACGCATCTCCTAGTGATTCAAGCGCTAGTTTCATCAATACCATTTAACATGCTTGCTAATTATCAGTTTGATTGACCTCTATTTCTTGTAAAGTGGTTGTGGCAGGAACAAGGGAATGATTTACATGGATACTACATTTGCGAGTCCATCCGCCACCACGACCTGTGAAAGGGGCTACTCTGACAAACAAAATGAAGTGCGTAAATAACAATATTCACAATTTTATTTTATTACCATCATTTGTGTTGAGTTTCATTCATTCATATATATATATGTATTGACCCCCTTCTTAAAATTAGATGTTTCGGATGCGGGGTGAACTACTAGCACCAGATCTGTAAGTGCATCTAGTGCCCCTTAGTGATTTTGGTGTATTGAAGACTTATAGGTTAAGTAACTAATACGTTTGTGAGTGTACACAGGTCTATAAGTCTATGAGGAGTTTGATATTCTGATGAAAGTCAACCCTAAAAATGAAGTTCTTCATGAAGACTTTGATATTACGAAGACTTTACGAAGACTTTGAAAGTGAAGAAATTGGTGTGACCCTAAAGACTTGGTATTCATTTGAGGAACATGAGCGTGAAGACTTGTTTTCGTAGTTTCATTTTCTCTTTCTTGAGTCATAGGAAACACCGTCTTTGTTAAAGAAGTCGAGAAATACTAAGGAAAAATTTCCATTTGATGCTCAACTCAAAATCCTACACCTACCAAACCCTTGAGTGAAGCCTTTGGAAATCTCATACGATTCAGTCAATTTCTTGATGTGAGAGGCGAAGCTCTTACAGTATTGAGAATTTATTCGGCGAGGAGTTAAGGAATTCGCCAGTCTGGATTGCCTACGATGAGAACATGATAGCCCTAAGAATTTGATATTCAAATTTCGACCGTTCTTGTCTTGCGGCTTGTTGTCCCAAAATATCTTATCCACCTAACGGTCATATCATTGAAGGGCATTTATGTCTTATCATGTCGGGCTGCTCCTAGGCTATAAATAGCACGCCCCTACAACCACTAGCTGGTTGGCTGCTCACGAAGAACTTGACACTTGTCATTTGAGAGCAACCCATCCTCACGAGGACTTTGGTGAAAATCATCAAGTGAGGAAAAACCCAAAACCAAACCCCAACAAACCCAAAGTGATTGAGCATCATGAAGAAATTGATCTGCGTGGATCCGGCGCTTATTACCTTTGAAGACTGTGCTTCTTCCAGACGGTTAGGCGTCACGGTCTAGACATCAAGAGGAATTGTGGATCGCCGAGTGACCAAGTATGTGAAGGTTTGGAGTCGCTGAAGACTTACCACAGTGATTGGGCCGAGTCTGCGTGACCTTAGTTCAAAGAGAATCTGGTGAGGACTTGGTGTCTGAGCTGCGTGCTCGGTGGTGGGTGTCTGGACCGTGTGTCCTCGAGTTTAAATACTCGGCCGCTCCAACCGGGCGTACAAGCTGAGGCGATAGTTGGAACTGGTCTACAAATCATTGTCTTCACCAACCTAAGCTGGTTCTATTTCCTCAACCCTTTCATTTCCTCATTCTTGTGTTGAGTGTTTGTTCATATCTGTGTTTGAAGACTTTGGTGAAGACTTTCTCAATTTCCTCAGTTCAATTTCTTGATCTGTTTGTCTTCATCTTGTGTTATCCTGTGATTACGCTTTACGTACTTTCTGTGATTGTCTTCATTTCATCATGATGACAATGCTTGTAATCTGTTATGCTTACTTCGAGTACTTATTCCGCTGCAAGTATTTCTTAGCTAAGGAATTTCCTCACGGCAAATTCCTCGGTGAAGAATTCATAAAAATCGCCTATTCACCCCCTCTAGTCGATATAATGCACTTTCAATTGGTATCGAGCAAGGTACTCCTTGTTACGTGTGATTTTAGTTTAACCACACGGGTTTTAGTTATGTCGACCGCGAGTATGATCAAGGTCTCGCGGGGTGTCCTACCTTCGATGGGACGGACTACCCTCTTTGGAAGAACAAAATGCTAATGCATCTTGAAGCAATTGACAATGATCTACGGTATGTTGTGACAAAGGTGTTTCCTCGGTCACACCTTCTACGAATGATCTTGATGTGAAGAGATTCAAGCAACTCGATTCTCAAGCGAAGAATATCATATGTGGTCATCGAGCAAAGGTCAATATGGAAGAGTGAGTGCTTTGGAATCGCCAAACTCATCGGGACAGGCTGTCCAAAGTAAATGAAGGTGTTTCAACTCAGCGTGACTCTCGAGTTGATGTTCTTGGAATCTCTTCAACCGCTTCAAAAGACTCGACAACGAAAATGTTCAACAAACCTTGATCGCCTCCGACATCTCAAATGAGCTTCAAGCCTTTGGGTGCCCGACATCACCGACCATGAGGTGGTGAAGAAATTACTAAGATAAACGATTCCTCATTTGATACTCATGCACGATGATGATACAAGAACGAGCTGACTACAAGTCTCTTGATCCTGCGATATCCTCGAAGGCTAAATACTCACGAGTTCGACTTCTTTGAAAGAGATCTCTATGGTTCGGCTATGGAAAAACACGTGCCACGAAGGCCAAGGCTGTGTCCGAATCGAGAGTGAAGACTCGGTAGTAGCCTAGGAGATCTGAAGAATTTGGCGAGGCTAGCACCGCTCGTGAAGAAATTCCAGAAATTCTCAAGGCGTGGTCGCTTTGGAAAATCCTCAAGAAGCGGTGATTCCTCATCTAGTGACTATAAGAAGACTTTGTCACAAATGCAAGAAACCTGGTCACTATATCCAAGATTGTCCTCGGTGGGAAAGGAATTAAGAAAAGAAGAAACACAAGGATTACAGTTCTAATGGCGTGAAGAAGAAGAAATCATCAAAATCTTCATCATCAAAATCCTCAAAACCTTCTTCTCACAAGAAGAGCAGCTCAAAAAGGCTCGGGCATTCATTGGCAAGGAAATGGACTCGAAGCTGAATCGAGGAAAATGAGGAAGAGGAGATGCGAAGAATCCGAATCTGGTGTGGCTAGTCCGGCTCTTACTCTCGCTTCGTTAGCAAGTCCATCTTCAACAACTGAAGAAAGCGACTCGCCGACAAGCTGATGAGAAAATGATGACTATGCTCCCACCTATTGCTTCATGGCAAAAGGTGCCAAGGTACTCAATTTCACCTCCTCTGAATCTAGTGAAAATGAATCGATGAGGATCTCAAGCCCAGCTACTCTAAACTTGCTAAGATTGCTATAAAACAACAAAGGGCTTTTGAAAAGGTTCAAAACATGCTAGATAAGAGTGATGATATGTTGGTGAAGAAATGGATCGCACTCAAGCTATTGAAAATCTTGAAACTTGGTCAAGGCTTGCGATCTTCAAGGTCATCATAACACTCTCTTATCGATCATGAAAACTTTCTTATGAATTTCTTCAAAGAAAGCAAGATCTTGAGAAGCTAAGGCGAGTTATGAAGATCTTGAAGGGCGCGATTCATTACTTGCTCAACAAATCAGCGCTTCTCAAGAAGAATTTGTTCCTCCATGCTTAAAGTGCATTGAGCGTGAATCGCTAATTCTTCACTGAATGTTCAAATGCTTCAACTGTTACAAATTCTTCACCTGCCTCTGCTATCACTAATTCCTCATCGAGGACATTGCTAGTATCACTTGACGATGCAGGGACTGAAGGAATTGTACATGAGACATGTACAAAAGCCTCAAAGGGCATCGAGACTCTTTGTGATGTGCTTAAAAGCAGATCCTCAACAGGAACCCTAGGAAGAGGGTATTGCCTTTGAGAGGAAACTCAATCTTGATGGAGCATCTTTGGGCTGGCGGTATCCCAAAACCTCATGGGTTGCTGCAAAGGGACCTCGATTGATCCATCTAACTTATCTGGCTTTACATGCGAATCTCCTCATTCATTGATGAGTCATTTGACTCAAACTATAAGCTGTTCAAAAATCAGAATGGTGAAGTATTTGCTAGATATGTTGGCACTAAGCGCAGAAAGGTTCCCCTATGAAGAAAATCTGGGTTCCCAAGAATTGCCTTGAAAGTCTTGGTGAATGTCCTCATGACACCACAGTGAAGAATAGGAACTCCAGATCAAATTCTTCATATGGACCAAATTCTTCATATGGATCCAAGTCCTCATCGGACCAAATTCCTCCGTGGATCAAATTCCTCAAAAGGATCAAAGTCCTCATATGATTATCATCGTGCTAACAACTCTGTTTAGCAGAGGTAGAGCTAAGGGCTATGAATATGTGCATTATTCTTCAAACCAATATGTTCATAAGTCCTCGAAGAATTTTCTGCTTATTCATATGCTTACCCTAACCCCTCTTATATGAAAGCGAAATGGTTTGGCCTCTATGCCACCATTCTCATATGGTGCTCATGAGAATGATGAACTCTTTGCCACCCCTTCAGATGTGGGTGGTGAAGAAAAGAACTAATCTCTTCTTAGGTCAGGTCTCGGGCGTGCCTTAACGTCTGAAGAATTTCTTTGGGGCACGACAAAATTGCACGAAGGGCGCAGGCTAATCATGATGAAATGAACTTTCATTTCACACGTCCTCATCTGCTTATCTGAATCTTGGTGATGAAATTCATCGATGAACTTGATATCATATTCTTCAGCGATGAAGTATATGAGATCGTAAGTTATACTAATTCATCTGCAGGATGATCAACCCAAAGCCACCGAGTGGGTTCTCGATAGTGGATGTACAAATCACATGGTGGTGACAAGAATCTATTGATGGATGCTACCTTATCACCGTCACATCTGAAGCATATCATCTTTTGCGACAAAGGCAAAAGTCAGGTATTGGGACTTGGTAAGGTTGCTATCTCTAAGGACATGCACATGGACAAAGTCATGCTTGTTGAGTCTTTAGGATATAACCTCATGTCGATCTCAATGCTTTGTGATCTTGATATGGTTGTTATCTTTGGCAAGTATCGTTGTGTTGTGATTATGGAAGCTGACAATTCCAAAGTCTTGAAGGCTTTAGGAGAGGAGACTTGTATATTGTTGACTTCTCTGGGACCACAACCAGCCGTGTGCCTACTTGCAAAAGCTTCGTAAGGCTGGCTATGGCATCGACGACTTAGTCACGCAGGCATGAGGAATTTACTGCGCTTGCGAAGAAGAAGCATGTCATTGGCATTGAGAATGTCAAATTCCTCAAGGATCACTTATCGAACTGTGAAGCTGGAAAAATGACCAAGGCCAAGCATCCAGTGAAGACTATCATGACCACTACTCGCCCTTGAATTGCTTCACATGGACCTCTTTGGTCCCAATCATTACTCATTGTCACTAATGATGCATCACTATATGGCTTTGTTATTGTTGATGATTACTCTCGTTACACATGGGTACACATTGTTACTTACAAAATCAAGTGCAGGAAATCTTCAAGCGATTTTCCTCGAGGGCTTCAACTAACTTTGGTGTGAAGATCAAGCACATCGGGAGTGACAATGGGCCTGAGTTCAAGAATTCGGTCTTGATGACTATCTTGATGAACTTGGTATTACTCATGAGTTATCTGCTCCTTATACTCCTCGGCAAAATGGCGTCGTGGGCGCAAGAACAGAACTCTTGTTGAGATGGCTCGCACTATGCTTGATGAATACAAAAGCCTAGTCGTTTGGATTGAAGCAATTGACACTGCGTGCCACATCATCAACAGAGTATATCTTCACAAATTCTTCAAAAGACGCCTATGAACTCCTCACGACAAGAAACCTAATGTAAGTTATTTCAAAGTCTTGATTGCTAAATGCTGGATTAGAGATCCTCACCACAACTCTAAATTTGCACGAAAGCACATGAAGGTTTATGCTTGGTTACGGAAAGGACTACGCACACCTCTGAGTCTTCAACATCGCACTTCACAAGATTGTTGACCTTTGTAGATGTGCGGTTCGATGAAACTAATGGCTGCAAAGAGAGCACCTACCTACGTGTTAGGCGAACCAGCACTGAGGATTCTATCAGGTTCAAGGCAACCGAGGATGTCATTCCTCTTGAAGAAACTGCTGAAGAATTCATTCTGTCTGAGAAGAGCGTCGAGCTGATGCACTGAAGATAATCTTGAAGAAAATGGTCTGAGGAAAATGATCAAATTCCTCGAAGACAACCAGCTCATCCTCGCGTTGCAAAAGAAGTGCAAGTTGAGAAGATCATCGATGACATTAAAGCGCGAGTCCTCTCACACGCTCAAAAGCTTCACATTTATCTAACTTTTGTGGGCACTATGCTTTTGTCTCTATCACAGAGCCCACTAAGGTAGATGAAGCATTTCGAGCAGGAGTGGATTCAGGCCATGCAAGAAGAATTACATCAGCCGAGCTCAACAATGTAAGGGAACTGGTCAAGCGTCCAGATCCTCGCAAGCATAATATCATTGGCACAAAGTGGATCTATCGCAACAAGCAAGATGAAAATGGTCTTGTGGTGAGGAATAAAGGCACGACTAGTAGCTCAAGGCTACACAGAGTTGAAGGAATTGATTTCGATGAAACTTTTGCACTGTCGCTAGACTTGAGTCTATTCGCATATTACTCGCCTATGCTAACCATCACAATATCACTTTATATCAAATGGATGTGAAAAGTGCATTCCTCAATGGTAAGCTTGAGGAAGAAGTATATGTTGCTCAACCCCGGGTTTTGAAGATCCAAAGAATCGACAAAGTCTTGAGACTAAATAAGGCCCTCTATGGCCTCAAGCAAGCCCCTCGAGCGTGGTATGATACATTGAAGGAATTCTTTGTGAAGAATGGCTTCACACCGGTTCACTCGATCCTACTCTCTTTACTAAATCTTATGATGGTGAACTTTTGTGTGCCAAATATATGTTGATGATATTATCTTTGGCTGTCTTGACCAACGTTATAGTGATGAATTTGCCTATATGATGAGTGAAGAATATCAAATGTCTATGATGGGAGAGTTGAAATTCTTCTTAGGTCTTCAAATTCGTCAACAACACAATGGCATATTCATATCTCGGAGAAATACCTCAAAGATGTCTGAAGAAATTGGCATGCAAGATTGCAAAGGTGTCAAAATTCCTATGCCCACAAATGGCCATCTATGCCGATGAAAATGGTATTGACTTGATCACAAGGTATACCGCTCCATGATTGGTTCTTTATTGTACTTATGTGCATCTAGGCAGATATAATGCTTAGTGTTTGCATGTGTGCCCGATTTCAAGCTACAGAAGGAATCACACCATAAGGCTGTGAAGCATATTCTTGATATCTAGCTCACACACCAACACTAGGATTATGGTACCCCAAGGGCTCTACTTTTGATCTCATTGGATATTCGACTCGACTATCTGGTGATCGTGTGGACCGCAAGTCAACATCTGGTACTTGTCATTTCCTCGGGCGATCTTTGGTGCATTGGTCCTCGAAGAAAGCGAAGCTGCGTATCTTCCATCGCTGCGGAAGCTGAATACATTGCTGCTGGCTCGTGTTGTGCTCAATTGCTATGGATGAAGCAAACCCTCAAGGACTACGGCATCAACGTGAAGAATGTGCCTCTCTCTTGTGACAATGAGAGTGCCATCAAGATTGCTCACAACCCAGTTCAGCACTTTCGAAGACAAAGCACATTCAAATTCGTCATCATTTTCTTCGTGATCATGTGTTGAAGGCGACATCTCCATCGAACGCGTGAAGGCTGAAGAACAGCTAGCTGATATCTTCACTAAGCCCTTGGATGAGAAGAAATTTAGCAAGTTGCGGTGTGAGCTAAATATCTTAGAATCTTGAGCGTTCTTTGAAAAGGCACACATCCTAACACTTATGCAAAATTGATGACTTAGATGTGCAACACATGAAGAAAGCGTTTTCTTCAATCAATGAAGAATAACACTCTAAGTGTGAAGAAATTAATGAAGAATTTGATTCTCCAGAACCCTCGACAATTATGCGCGGTGTCTGAAATCATCATTCTTATCTGATGGGTCACGCCACCACCAAAGTTGAAAATCTTCAATTTGAGTTTTCCTCGGTTTTGAAATTCTTCATTTTCAAATTCTTCAACTTTGCAAAATCTTCACTGTTTCGTCGTCTTTCTTCATTGACTATATATATATATATATGGATTTATGTCCTCTCTGACATTCACTTATGGCTATTTCTTCAAGTCGCTTTTTACGCTAAGTGAATGTGATCGGACCCTTCCCCTCTATGCTATACTCAACCCAATCCATTCACAAATTCTTCATGTCGTTCTACTTTGAAACTCGTTCAAAATCTTCTTTGTGTCCTTGACAATTGAAGAAATTGCAGCGGAACTTTTAAAACGAATCTTATCCAAACCTTCGTTTTGCCACTCAAACCGTTCCGCATCCACGATGCATTATTCTATTCACCCACGATCTTTACGATCTCCACTACGACACGTGGGTGACACATGTCGTGAGAAGGGAAGCGATCGGGGCATGTTAGTCCTAAATCTTGAGCGATCCGTTTTCACCGTGTCTATAAATACCCTCTCCCTTCCTCACTCTTTTACTCGATCGACCTCTCTCTCCCTTCGAGCTCCTCAAAACCCTAAGCGCCGCCGCTTCTCCATCGTCGCCGGTGAGGAAAAGCTTCTCGCCTTGACCTCAAATCGCCCGGCGTACTTTCGCGCCGACGCGAAATCTTCACTCCGCCGCCGTAGCTGATTTCCTCTGCCAAGTTAGGCGTGGAAGATCTGAGCAGACGAACTTCCCAATTGTTCTTCTCGGTTAAATCGTGTTCTTCACTTGGAGTAAATTAAAAGTTACTTTTATTACTGCTTTGATTCTCAAATCTTCTTCAAATTCTTCAAAGGTGTTTATTCTTCAAATCCTCACACATATGAACACCTCAAATCTCTTGATTCGTTTCTCTAAGCAATGATTTTCTTCAAGATTCCTCAATTGTGTGGATCCTCGATCTATACAACTCTGGAACCTAAGACAAAAAGCAGCTTAGTGAAATTCTTCAAAACTCATCTGGTCAAAATCCTCAAAACTTGTTCTTTTGAAAAACCTTACGAGAACGCATATGACCTCTCAAATTCCTCGCAACTATACTCTGTTCACAGGTACAAATGTCATTCTTTGAATCCCTAGGTTCTCATCAACTTAACTCATTTGCGGCGTTCCTCGAAGAAAAACTGCATACTTCTTGAGAAAACTCAATTGTTCAATTTCCTCAAGCTCAAAAATGGCAGACGGTAAGAAGCCTTGAAGGAGGAAAGAAACACGAGGTTATGACAGCTTTTGAAATCCCTAAGAAATATATGCTTGATTCATTGCACGGATGAAGAAAATAAAATCAGCGCAAGGTGCGTATTGGAAGATTGAGCGGAGATGGGCACGGGAATGGAGGAATCTGATATGTAACTCCTAAGTACATGAAGAAATTAGCTCTTAACCTCCATGCCCAAGAGATCCTTTGGCACCTCGCCAAATAGCTGATCCCACAAGCATCAAGCGAGGTGAGGACTTTCACGATGAATGGGCTAAGCGTCAAGCAAAATTGGCAAAACAAGCAAAGGAGGCGGTGAAGAAATTCAATGAGGATTCTCATTGCTACTGCCACGAGAGGTCTCGGTCGAACCGAGAAATCAATGCAAAGAAGCTAATAAGCCAAGTGCTTCATCATCTGCGCCCTCACGGCCAAGTTCCTCGGCAGCACCTTCCAAGCAAATTCCTCTGCTGCTGCTGCTCACCAAAGTCCTCAACAGCTCCGTCAAAACCTTGGTTCCTGTGCACCTAGCTACATGTCAAAGGACTGCTGGCTTTTCAATTGCCTCGAGCATTTACGCAAGTTCTCGGCTGCTCCCATTTCTTCATCTGGCCCGACTCAATTTGAAGACCAAAGCAACAATTTGGGCGAGGTCCTCGGCCTAGCCAAAGAAAAGCGGTTGCATTCCATGTACCATCGATGATGAAGCGTCGATGAAGAACTGCGGAAATCATCGAGGACCGTCAAGTAAGGGCCGCTAGAGCCAAAGGTACATCTGTGCCCTTTGCTATTGGACCGAAGAACCTCGACTTTATTGATCTACGCACAATGATCCCAATACCCCTATGCCACGACCTTCATCCGACACTGGACAAAGTCATATGTTGACTCACTTCATCGTTGAAGAAAAATGGAAGTTCGAGAAGGCGGGGAAATCAAAAGGCTCAATATAGGAAGGAGAAGTTCACGAAGAAAACGTTGTCAAGATGACACACGAGGAGCTTCTCAAGTCAAACTGAAATTCAAGACCTCGGCAAAAACTTGATTCATACTATGCTGATTGGCAAGGAGCCAAGACCAGATTCATCAACCTGACGAAGAAATTCACAAGTGTTGCTGCCCCAGTGCAACATGAAATTCCTCAGTGTAACACCCGGATGATTAAGCAACAGTAATCACCTCGGTTACTGTGACTAAACTCACGTTGATTCGATCCCGGTTCAAATTCAAATTTAAAACAAAAGCAAGCGATAAAAGTTTTCAAAAACTAAAACTAAAATGTTAGGGGTTGTCAAAATAACAAACCTAATTATGGTGGGGTGCATACATTTTTTGTAAAGTGTTTTGGTATTTTAAATAAACTAAAACAGAAAAGAAGAAAATAAGAAAAAGAAAAGATAAAACAAGCGAGTGGGGGAAACCCAGCCCAATAAGGGCCAAGCCCCCACACTGGCCCGATTGGCCACACCATGGGTCGGCCCAACCAGCCCCCACTTATCCCCCTCCGAGCGGTGGGAACCCTAGCCTCATCCCCCGATCCCTTTCTCCTTCCCGCTTGATCTAGATCGGGCCGATTCCGTCGCGCCCTCGACTTGTGACCCGCCCGCCCGACCGCGTCGCCCCTCTCCCCCCTACGCCGCCGGATCCCCCCTACCCACCGTCGCCCACAGGCCACTCGCCTTGTGAGGGGTCCCCGACCCCGCCACCCGGATCCTCCCAAGCCGTGACGGCCGCCTCGACCCCTCCTCACGGTCGCCACCGAGCTCCCCGAGCCCGCCTCGTGACCCCACGATCCCCGGTGAGCTCCGCCTCACCCCTCGCTCCCTCTCCCCTCCCGAACGCGCGTCGCCCGGACCTCCCTCTCTCCGGCTCCGCCGCCCCCCCCGCCAGCAGTCGCTGCGGTGCCCGCCACGCCGCCCCCCCCATCTCCTCTCCTCATCCTCGCTTGGCGGCGCTCAGCCCCTCTCCGCCCGCACCGAATGCCCCTCCCCGCCGTGGATCCGTCGCTGGCGCCCCGGTGACCAAATGGTCACGGGGCGAGCTCGATGTGTGGCTCGGCGCGCCTGTAACCCCTCCCGGCCCCATGCACGCCCCCGACGGAGGCTGAACCTCCTCGCCGCCTCCGCTGCTTGCGGCTCGTTCGGCCAAGTCCGCCGCCCCCTGCCCCCATCGGACACGCCGCCCTCTCCCCTTCCGAAGCAGCCCGGCCGCGCCCGTTGAGCCACGGGCGAAGTCCGGCGAGCTCCGCTGCCCCCTCTTCGCGGATATTACCGAGCCAACTCCGCCCCGCCAAGCGTGGCCACCTAGGGCCCCGCTTTGGTATCATTGTTGGGCCAGGCCCCCCTCGCTCTGTTGACTCGGTCAGGAGGTGACTGACCCAACCCCCCCCCGCGCTTGTGACATGGGGCCCCACCCCAAAAACGTTTTAAAAAAAAAAAAGAAAAGGATAATGGAATTTAAATAAATAATAAATAAAATGAATAAAACTAATTAATTAATTAATTAATTAATTAATTAATTAAATAATTAATTAATTTAATTAATCTTGATTAATTAAACCTAATGACTAATTAACCTAATTAACTACAGTTAATTAAACTTAATTAAGTTAATTAGTTAGTGAGTATGATGACGGGACCCACATGTCGGGTTGACTTAGTCAACCCTGTTGATTCTTGACGTCGGCATGACATCATCTTGGCGTCATAAATACATTTTTCGAATTAATTAATTAATTAATTAAATTCGAAATTATTAAAATCTTTTAAAAATCATATCTTTTAATCCGTAACTTCGGATTAAAATATTTTCAACATGAAAGTTGCTCGAGCGGCGAGGCGAATCCGGATCATGATCCGTTAAATCCGCCACACACCCTAACCTATCGAACCTGCAACTTTCCCCTCGGCTCCTCGCTGAAAACTTCGAAACAGGAATACTTTCCCGGATGTTTCCCCCCTTAGCCAGTACCACCTCATACCACGTTAGGGCACGCCTAGCATCGCTTCTTGGCATGTCATGCATCGATATGCATCTGTTTACTTGGTATTCATTGTTTCTTCCCCCTCTTCTCTCCGGTAGACTACGAGGCCAGCCAGCTGCTGGCTGGCGGTTCGACTACGGTGTTGGCGACCCTCTCTCTTGCCGGAGCAACCAGGCAAGCCCCCCTTGATCATCGGATATCGCCTACTCTTCTCTATCTGCTTGCATTAGACTAGTGTAGCATATTCTTGTTTTCGAGATACTCCTATCTTCTTTGCATAGCTTTGTCCTTGTTATACATTGTTACCTTACGCAATCCTATATGCTTAGTATAGGATGCTAGTACTTTCATGTGGCCCTACATTCTTGTCCGTCTGCCGTGCTATACTATCGGGCCGTGATCACTCGGGAGTTGATCACGGGCATATACTATATACTTATACATGATACATGTGGAGACTAAAGTCGGGTCGGTGATGGAGCACCCATGAGTGGATCTTTGAGGCGGAGCGGCAGGCGGGTTGAGACCGCCTAGGAGAGAGGTGGGCTGGCCTGTTCGGCGTTCATGGTTACTTAACTGCTTAACGAGGTCTTGGTATTTGATCTGAGTTGGCTACGAGCTTATCGCACTAACCATCTCTGGCGGGAGTAGTTATGGGTATCCCGGCGTCGTGGTATCGGCGAAGTACTTGAGACGTCGTGACGAGCGGGCGGCCGGATTGGACTGGAACGCCGATGGGCTAGAGTGCGCTTCGGCCGCGTCGCATAGCGTGCGGTGTGCTCGAGGCGATGGGCCCAGACCCTGCGGCGCTTAGGTTTTAGACCGGCGTGTTGGCCTCTCTGTTGTGCCTAGGTGGGGCTGCGGCGTGTTGATCTTCCGCGGCGGGCATGACCCGAGAAAGTGTGTCCGGCCAAATGGGATCAAGCGTCTTTGGGTAAGATGGTGCACCCTGCGGAAGTTAATCTATTGAATAGCCGTGATCTTGATGAGGGCGACTTGGGTTGTACCTTGAGCTTATGACAACTAGAACCGGATACTTGATAAAACACACCCTTCCAAGTGCGGATACAACGGTGGTCGCTCTCGCTCGGGGATATGGCGAGGGATCGCGGGTAGGATTATTGCTATGTGATGTTACTTGGAGGACTTGGTTGCCTTCTTTTACTGTTGCAAAGCGGTGACGAAGCGTAGTCTTCGTTAAGACTAGCTATCCCCTCTTATTACGGCATTCTGCGATTCGGTCCACGGATATGGCCCTTTACACATATATCCATGCATATGTAGTGTAGCTCCTTGCTTGCAGTACTTTGGATGAGTACTCACGGTTGCCTTGTTCCCCTTTTTCCCTATCTCTATTCGATTGCTGCAACTGACGATGGAGCCGGGGAGCGAGATGCCACCGCCGATGGCGACTACTACTGGAGGTGCCTACTACTACGTGCGACTCACCGGCGGCGACCGAGGAGTAACTTAGGAGGATCGAGGCGGGAGGCCTGCTCCTCTTCGTCTGTATCCCGGTTTGTGCTAGCCTTCTTAAGGCAAACTTGTTTAACTTATGTACGTACTCAGATATTGTTGCTTCCGTTGACTTCGTCTATGATCGAGCACTTGTATTCGAGCCCTCGAGGCCCCTGGCTTGTATTATGATGCTTGTATGACTTATTTTATTTGTAGAGTTGTGTTGTGATATCTTCCGTGAGTCCACGATCTTGATCGTACACATTTGCGTGCATGATTAGTGTACGATTAAATCGGGGCGTCCTGAGTTGGTATCGAGCCGATTGCCTATAGGAATCCCCTTCCACACTCCTTGGCGAAGTCGAGTCTAGACATTGCAAAACTTTTACTAACTTGGGCTGTGTGCCTTACGAGCCCACGTCGCCATCGGGTGGTACTAGGATCTTTTACTCCTCGACCTTTACTCGGGACTCTGAACTCTCTTCTACTCGGGTTAGCGATTTTACTAACTATCACTAGGATCCGTGACCACATACACCCCAAAGTTGGATAAAGCCATAGTTATTCTTGAAATTGTATTTGAGCAATTTCCACACATCATTGACTCCTTTGAAGCGTCTTTGTTTTCAGATGGAACCCACGAGGCAGGTCGTGCGCCACCGGCGGCCATTGGTGCCTCGGGATCACTGCGGTGCTAGCAGAGATGATGACCTATCCGGGTTATCGCTGGCACCTGAGTACACCATCTATGAGGAGTACGGGACTATAACCAGGACGATGCAGCGCCATCGTCCACCTCTACTCTCGGAGATGCGAGTCCACTCTTGTCTTGCACACGCACATGGTGTTGGAGTGACTATCGATATGGCAGTCCACGATGCTGCTTATGCTGCTCGACCGTCTTCGTCTGAGTATCGAGAGTTGGACACCTCCCCTTGAGGCACATTGCTATCGCGTCGATGTTGGTGAGGAGGTTACTACTGCTGCTGCCTACTCCATTGTCACCGAGAGAGCCTTCTACCATCGAACTTTGTTACGCATGCGATGGGCTGGATCGAGCTAACCGAGCTCTTCGCCACGAGTTGTACATCACCCGTCGGCACCTCTACCGTGCTCGGCGCTGATGCACCCTTTGTCCGATCCGGAGAGCTGCCGCGTTCTGCGATCTACCCGCCGAGACCGTGATGCCCGAGGGTGTCGGTTGGCGGGCGTGGGAGGCTACTCTCCGCGCAGCCCTCTTCGCCACTGGGCGTGGGATTCAGCACAGAGTATCCGCGGCCCCAGTCATGGCGTGGAGGACTATCATTGCCGCACTACCTGACTTCAAGGGCTACTGCTACCTCCAGCGATGCAGCGTGGGGCTGATGTAGACTTACTTGTTAGTGTTTGATGTATTACTTGTGAGCTGCGTGCCGCCTATGATGTAGTAGTCTATGTCTTTGGACTCTATGTATCGAACTCTATGCATGATTCCTTTAGTAAGATATGCCAACTACTATGTAGTTCCCATCATCTTTGCTTCATTATGCATGTTTCATCATGAATGATTCTCATCTCTTGCTTAATTTCTCAAATGCTGAACTACCCTGTTATATACTAGCGGGATGGTTAGGCCAGTGAGTGCGTGGTCGTGGTGCCAACTTCCCACCACCACCGAGTACATGGCTGGTATGATCCAATAGCTCGAGATGAATCGCCGTTCATGGAAAACATGATGGCTCAGTTCCTCGCCCCAATATGAACCGGCACCCAAGCGGAACAACTCTGCAGGATTTCATACGCTGAACCCGGCGTGTACCGCAGCTCAACCCAGCCCTTTGGATCTTGATGGCTGGCTCCGTGACATCACCTATGAGATGGAGTGCATTGATGTAGCCCCTACCGGCTATGTCACTTTTGCTTCCTTCTTCTGAAGGACCCGTAGCTCAATGGTGGGACAGCCACAGGCGTACTCTGCCAGTTGGAACACTCATCACTGGCGGACTTCCAAGCTGCCTTCCGTGCCGCTTCATCCCTCAAGGGGTCATGGACGGAAGAAGCGTGAATTCATAACCTCACCCAAGGCAACAAGATTGTTGAAGCTTATCGGCGAGAGTTCTGGACTTGTCTCGCTATCTTTGAAGAGGATATTGCAAGCGATGCCGCAGACGGGAGAAGTTCCGTGGCGGCCTTCAAGGCGACATCAAGCTCGCACTTCTAGTGCACGACTTTGCTGATTCGCCACCTTGGTGAACAAGGCTATCAATGTCGAAGCGGGTGCAGGAATACGAGCTCTACGAGCATAACCGTGACACGGGCTCATCTTGGGCCGTCCTCATGACGCAAGATATGGATTCCCAACGGTATGTACCGGCCGAATGCACTGCTCCAAGGCAGAACTATGCTGCACCTCGTCGCCTACAACTAAGCAGCCAAAGCTTCAGCTCCACCACCCCAAGCTCCTGTTCCCCCCCAATAATGGCTTGTGCTTGGTGCGGACAACGAGGGCACCGTGCTAGAGAATGCAACGGAACCAGAATCATTTGGCCCTTCCGGTGGCCGTGGAAACACCGAACCGCAACAACACCGCCAAGTCTTATGGTCAAGCTCAGGCCAACCACGTTGATCCGAGCGAAGCTCAAGACCAGCACACTCTTGTGATGGGTACACTCCTCGTAAATTCAGTACTGCATCTGTTTTATTCGATTTAGGAGCATCGCATTCATTCATGTCTGAAGACTTTGCATACAAGCACGGCGTTAAGTGTGAAGAGATGAACTCTTGGTAGTGGTAAAAACTCCATTGGGACAATGTCAAACCTCCATGGTTGGCGTCGGCGTCCCGTGGAAATCGAAGGGCTGGAATTCTATGCCTCCCCATTATCCACGAAGGCGTCTAACATCGACCTCATTTTGGGGATGGATTGGTTGAAAGCGCATCTTGCGTCAATCGTTTGCGCCACTAAGACCGTCCATCTGCTACACCCTTCGATGAAATAATAAGCTACAATGCTAAATGCGGTTCAAGATGCGAGGCAAGGCTCTATGCATTGAATGCATTGAATGCCGCACCCTCGAAGGAATTGAAAACATTCACTCGTTTGCGATTTCCAAGGCGTCTTTCTGAAGAACTTCGAGGATTCCCCTGCTAGAGCTGTCGAATTCGTCATCGACTTGAAACCAGGCACCACTCCTATAATAGCGACCCTACAAAATGCGCGCATGAACTCCTTGAGCTAAAGGAGAAATCGACAAATCTCTTCAAAGCGGTTTCATTAAGCCCAAGTTGCTCTCCTTGGGGAGCACCTTCTCTCTTTGTCAAGAAGAAGGATGGGACAAACCGATTGGTCCAAGACTACCGTCCCATAAATCAAGCTACCATTCGAATAAGTATCCTCTTCCTCGGATCAATGATCTTTATGATCAAGCGGCTGGTTCGTCGGTGTTCTCGAAACTCGACTTGAGGTTGGGTTACCACCAGATCCGTGTTCGTGAGGAGGATATCCCCAAGACCGCATTCGTGACTCGTTATGGTTCATACGAGTACACCGTCATGTCTTCGACAACCAATGCTCCGCTACCTTCTCTGCTTTGATGAACTATATATTCATGGATTACCTCGACAAGTTAAATGCGTGGTTTATCTGGATGATATCTGATCTTTTCCAAGAATGAAGAAGAACATGCTGAACATCTTCGTCTTGTCTTTGGAAAAGCTACGAGAGCATCAACTCTATGCCAAGTTCTCCAAATGTGAATTCGGCTTCCAAGTAACCTATCTTGGGCATGTCATCTCTAAGGATGGTATTGCCGTCAACCTGAACGAGTTCAGGCTATTCTCGATTGGACTCCTCAGAAGAGCGTTAAGCAAGTCGAAGTTTTCTCGGTCTCGCTTGACTATTGCCGTCGATTAAGTCGAGAACTTCTCCAAGATTGCCGAACCTCGACTAACTTTGTTGCATAAGGCGTCAAATTCCAATGGACGAGATAAGTGTCGGGAAAGTTTCCGGGCACTCAAAGACAAGTTGACTTCGCCCGATGCTAGCTCCTCGATACTAAGAAGGACTTCGTCATTTCTTTGCGGCGCTTCGTCAAGGATTAGGCGGTGTCCTAATGCAAGAAGCGCAAAGTGGTTGCTTATGCCTCTCGGCAGTTCGCCCTCACGAAGAGAACTACCCAGTTCACGACCTCGAACTTCTGCCGTCATTCATGCACTAAAGCGATGGCGACATTACCTTCTCGTGTCGTTGCGAGATCTTCACCGACCACCAAAGTCTGAAGTATCATTTACTCAGCCAGACCTGAACCTCCGTCGGCAGAGATGGATGGAAACTGTTGCGGAACTTTGATTTGGGTATTTCCTATCGCCGAGCAAGGCTAATGTAATGGCTGATGCCTTGAGCATAAGTCTTCTTGCAACCACCTTGAGTTCACAAAGTTCAGCCCTCACTTGTTGAAGAATTGAAAGCTGAACCTCCATATTGTTCCTCGGGTGCACTCGCTCCCCTCCTCCGGAGTTCGCAAGATGAATCTCCGTGTTGTTCCCGGGGTTCCCTCTATACCTGGCTGTTGAATCCGATCTCGTGGGCACCATAAAGACAATGCAGGATTTGACTCGAAGTCTACAAGATTAAACAAGACCTCAAAAAGGAAATCCCTCATTCTTCACTATTCTTCGATGATGGCGCCTTGTACTTCAAAGGCCGCCTAGTGGTGCCGATGTAAGAAGGAAAACCTGAATATGACAGAAGGTTGTGAAAGAAGCTCATGATCGCCTCTATGTATCCATCCTGGCAGTACAAAGATGTATCAAGACATTAAATCGAGAGATTACAGTGGTCTAATATGAAGCGAGGACATTGCTCGCTATGTTCTTTGAGTGTGGCGTTTGCCGTCGTATCAAGCGAACATCAAAGGCCTCTTTGGAACCTCGCAACCTATCTCTATTCCGGAATGGAAATGGGACCATGTTGAAATGGACTTCGTCCTTGGATTTCCCAAATCGCGAGAAAGGTAATGATGCTATTCTTGTCGTCATTGACCGGCTTTCTAAAGTTGCTCACTTTACGGCGGTCGAGAAGCGATCCTTGCTAGCCAGCTTGCAACGCTCTATATGTCGAGAATTGTTTCACTTCACGGTATTCCACTTTGGTTGTCGATTCGGACCGTGGCAGCTTATTCACTTCAAGGTTACGGGCAAGTTTTCAAGAAGCTATGGGGACTCATTTATCTTTCGATCTGCGTTTCATCCATGATCTCAAGGGCAAGTTGAGCGTGTCAGCAAATTCTCGAAGACATGCTTGAGCTTGTGTCGTTCCTTGACGAAATGGGAGGAATCTCTCCGTATGCTGAGTTCTCTTATAATAATAGCTATCAAGCTAGTACGAAGATGGCCCCTTGAAGTGTTATATGGAATGAAAGTGCGAACCCTCGAACTGGTCGAAGCGGGGAGCGTCCACTCTTGGTCGGATATTATCCAACATGCGAAGAACAAGTCCGCATTATTAGCGAGAATCTCAAGACTGCTCGATCGCGTCAAAAGAGTAATTATGACCGTCATCACAAGGACATGGTCTATCAACTTTGGCGAAAAGGCCTATCTTCGCGTTACACCAATGAAGGTGCTCACGCTTCGGGATCAAGGGCAAGCTAGCTCCTCGCTATATTGGCCCATTCACTATTACGGAAAGGCGTGGAAAAGTGGCATATCAGCTGGAGCTTCCGTCGAACCTTTCACGGGTTCATGATGTGTTCCACGTGTCACAACTCCGACGCTGCTTCAAGGACCCAATCCGGCGATGGACCATGAAGTGCTCGAATTGCAACAGGACCTCTCCTATAAAGAGCATCCGGTCCGCATTCTCGACCAAGCTCAACGCCGCACTGCGTCGGAAAGCGATCAAATTCCTCAAAGTCCGGTGGTGAATCACTCAAGAAGCGAAGCCACACAGGAGCGCGAGATTGTCTTGAGATGAATACCCGCACTCTTTCCTTCTACCTCCTAAATCTGGGGACGAGATTTCTTGTAGTGGAGGAGATTTGTAACACCGGATGATTAAGCAGCAGTAATCACCTCGATTCATCGTGACTAAACTCACGTTGATTGATCCGGTTCAAATTCAAATTTAAAACAAAAGCAAGCGATAAAAGTTTTCAAAAACTAAAACTAAAATGTTAGGGGTTGTCAAAAATAACAAACCTAATTATGATGGGGTGCATACATTTTTGTAAAGTGTTTTGGTATTTTAAATAAACTAAAACAGAAAAGAAGAAAATAAGAAAAAGAAACGATAAAACAAAAAGAGTGGGGGAAAAACCCAACAGCCCAACCAGGCCAAGCCCCCCCCACAGTGATCGGCCACACCATGGGCCGCCCAGCCGCCCCCACTTATCCCCCTCTCGAGCGGTGGGAACCCTAGCCCTCATCCCCCCGATCCCTTTCTCCTCCCCATGATCTGGGCAGGGCCGATTCCCGTCGCGCCCAGGCCGACGACCCCCGCCCGACCGCGTCGCCCCCTCCCCCCTGCGCCCGCCTGCTGGATCCCCCTACCGCGTCGCCCATGCATGAGGCCACTGGCCGCCTTGTGAGGTAATCCCGACCCCGCCTCACCGGATCCTCCCAGCGCCAGCACAGCCGCCTCGACAACCCTCCTCACCGGTCGCCACCGAGCTCCCCCGAGCCCGCCTCGTAGACCCCACGATCCCCCAGTGAGCTCCGCCCTCACCCCCTCGCTCCCCTCTCCCCTCCCGAGCAGCCGCCGTCGCCCGGACCTCCCGTCTCGGCTCGCCCCCCCCCGCCAGCGGTCGCCCATGATGCCGCCCGCCATGCCGCGCCATCCCCATCTCCCTCTCCTCCTCCTCGCCCGGCGGCTCAGCCCCCTCCGCCGCACCCGAATGCCCCTCCCGCCGTGGATCCCATCATGGCGCCCCGTGACCAAATGGTCACGGGGCGAGCTATGTGGCTCGGCGCGCGCCTATAACCCTCCCGGCCCTATGTACGCCCCGACGGAGACCGAACCTCCTCGCCGCCTCCGCCGCTGGCCCGCCCGTTCGGCCAAGTCCGGTGACCCCTTGCCCCCCCATCGGACGCGCCGCCCTCTCCCCTTCCGAGCAACGCCAGCGCCCGTTGGGCCACCGAGCAGTCCGTGACTCCGCGCCCCCTCTCCGCCCATGGATATTCACGAGCCAACTCGGCCCCCCCGGCGTGGCCACACAGGGCCCACTCCATTGTTATTGGGCGGGCCCCCCTCGCTCTGTTGACTCGGTCGGCCGGTGGCCGATCAACCCCCCCACTTGCCAGCGACATGGGGCCCCACCCCAAAAACGTTTTAAAATAAAAAGAAAAGGATAATGGAATTTAAATAAATAATAAATAAAATGAATAAAACTAATTAATTAATTAATTAATTAATTAATTTAATTAATCTGATTAATTAAACCTAATGACTAATTAACCTAATTAACTATTGTTAATTAAACTTAATTTAGTTAATTAGTTAGCAGTATAATGACAGGACCCACATGTCATGGTTGACTTAGTCAACCTGTTATTCTTGACGTCGGCATGACATCATCTTGGCGTCATAAATACATTTTTTCGAATTAATTAATTAATTAATTAAATTCCGAAATTATTAAAATCTTTTAAAATCATATCTTTTAATCCGTAACTCGGATTAAAATATTTTCAACATGAAAGTTGCTCGAGCGGCGAGGCGAATCCGGATCGTAGTCCGTTCGTCGCCACACACCCTAACCTATCAGACCTGCAACTTTCCCCTCGGCTCCTTTGCTCGAAAACTTCGAAACAGGAATACTTTCCGGATGTTTCCCCATAACGATACCACCTCATACCACGTTAGAACACGCCTAGCATCGCTTCTTGGCATGTCATGCATCGATATGCATCTGTTTACTTGGTATTCATTGTTTCTTCCCCTCTTCTCTCCGGTAGACTACTGAGACCGAGCCTGCTGCTGGCGGCGATTCGACTACGGTGTTGTGACCCTCTCTCTTGCGAGCAACCAGCAAGCCCCCTTGATCACGGATATCGCCTACTCTTCTCTATCTTGCTTGCATTAGAGTAGTGTAGCATATTCTTGTTTTCGAGATACTCCTATCTTGCTGCATAGCTTTGTCCTTGTTATACATTTGTTACCTTACCTGCAATCCTATATGCTTAGTATAGGATGCTAGTACTTTCATCTGTGGCCCTACATTCTTGTCCGTCTACCGTGCTATACTATCGGGCCGTGATCACTCGGGAGTTGATCACGGGCACATACTATATACTTATACATGATACATGTGGAGACTAAAGTCGGGTTGGTGATGGAGCACCATGAGTGGATCTTTGAGGCGAGCGGCAGGCAGGTTGAGACCGCCTAGGAGAGGTGGGCCTGGCCTGTTCGGCGTTCGCGGTTACTTAACACACTTAACGAGGTCTTGGTATTTGATCTGAGTTGGATCTGAGCTTATCGCACTAACCATCTCGCGGGAGTAGTTATGGGTATCACGGCGTCGTGGTATCGGCCGAAGTACTTGACGTCGGCGACAGGCGGCGCCGGATTGGATTGGAGCGCTGATGGGCTAGGTGCGCTTTCGACGCGTCACATAGCGTGCGAGGTGTGCTTTCGAGGCGATGGGCCCAGACCCCTGGCGCTTAGGTTTAGACCGGCGTGTTGGCTCTCTGTTGTGCCTAGGTGGGGCTGCGGCGTGTTGATCTTCAGCGGCGGGCATGACCGAGGAAAGTGTGTCGGCCAAATGGGATCAAGCGTCTTTGGGTAAGATGGTGCACCCTGCGGTGAGTTAATCTATTGAATAGCCGTGATCTTGATGCATGGGGCGACTTGGAGTTGTACCTTGAGCTTATGACAACTAGAACCGGATACTTGATAAAACACACCCTTCCAAGTGCGGATACAACCGGTGGTCGCTCTCGCTCGGGGATATGAGCGGGGATCGCGGGTAGGATTATTGCTATGTGATGTTACTTGGAGGACTACGGATTGCCCTCTTTACTGTTGCAAGGCGGTGACGAGCGTAGTCTTCGTTAAGACTAACTATCCCCTCTTATTACGGCATTCTGCGATTCGGTCCTTGATATGGCCCTTTACATATATATCCATGCATATGTAGTGTAGCTCCTTGCTTGCAGTACTTTGGATGAGTACTCACGGTTGCCTTGTTCCCCTTTTCCCTATCTCTATTCGATTGCTGCAACAGACGATGGAGCCGAGGCGAGATGCCACCGTCGATGGCGACTACTACTGGAGGTGCCTACTACTACGTGCAGCTGCGGCGGCGACCGGGAGTAACTTAGGAGGATCCCAGCGGGAGGCTGCTCCTCTTCGATCTGTATCGGTTTGTGCTAGCCTTCTTAAGGCAAACTTGTTTAACTTATATGCGTACTCAGATATTGTTGCTTCCGCTGACTTCGTCTATGATCGAGCACTTGTATTCGAGCCCTCGAGGCCCCTGGCTTGTATTATGATGCTTGTATGACTTATTTTATTTGTAGAGTTGTGTTGTGATATCTTCCGTGAGTCCTCGATCTTGATCGTACACATTTGCGTGCATGATTAGTGTGCGATTAAATCGAGGCGTCACCTCAGTGGAGCCTCGGCTCAGCCCTCTTGAAGAAAATGCCGACACCACGATGACGTTCATTTCTTTGAAGAAAATGCTGATTCGAGGTGATGATCCCATACCACCATTTGAAGAAACTGCGGGGCACCCACTAGTGGTGCGCTTTGAAGAAATTGCTCAAACGGAGGAGCTGCATCAGTTGCTCTTGAAGAAAGCTGCACCAAATTCCTCGGCTCCTCTGCGCCAGCTCAACTCCAATTCTTCCATCCTTCGATGTGAAGAAAACCAAGGCTCTTGAGCGAGCTGCTTTGTGAAGAAAAGGAAAGCATCAGTGCGTCGATTCTTGACTGCGAAGAAAATGAAGCCAATGACCACTCATTTGAAAACCCAATTGATGTTGTTCCAATTTCCTCCATACCATCAAAGGAAGTTGTTCCTTTTGGAGAAGACTATGAGATCCCAATCGGATCGATGAAGAACATCAATCTGCTTGCCCGTCGGAGAAAATTGATGAAGAAATTGAAGTGGAAGCAATCCCTTCAACCCCGATTATTTCCTCATCGGACTATGAAATTCCTCAAGCTGGTCTTGAGGAAATTGAAAATGAAGATGTGGATATTGGATGCACCACTCGGTGATAAATGATGACTTTTGGGAAAGTCGGCATCCCAATCTCCTCTCTTCACCCGCTCCAACAAGTTCCTCACTCCCTGCACAAACAGTCCAAATGGACTCTGAAGAAAATCAACCCATTGGTTACGTGCATGAAGAAATTCCAGCCACTAGTCTTGATGAAGCTGCTTCTTCTTGCAAATACTCGGTACTTTGTTGAGGAACAAGAAATTCCTCGGACTGCAGAACTGAACTTCGATTCACGAGGTGGTGATGCAACTCATCGACACCCTCGCCCAAGCAAAAGAATCCGTTCTCAACCAAGCAAAGTTCAAGGTGAAGATTTCTTTGCCGAGCACGTGTTCTTCTTGAATATAATCCTTATGTTTACGCTTCGCATTAGGAAGAGGCGCTTACGGACTGCCAGTTAAGCCAACTTCTATTCCTCGGTGCTCTTCAACAAGGACAAAATCTTCAATCATGCTCATATTCCTCATGTGGATATGGAGTCATTTGCCGGAGCTTTGAGCAGATCCTCGGTGTTCTTCACGGCGGAGATTGCTAAATTCTGCTGTGATATCTCGTGGATGGAGCGAAGAGCTAATTCTTGATTCTATGCAACCCTGCACATCACCGGAGACGCTGAAGCGTGAACTCATGGGTCTTAGATTGGATGGTGAAAATACTCACTACAAGGCACCGACAAGTGAATTGCCGTGCCCTACCACTCGATCCTCCGCTTGATGGTGCACGTCGTATCTCTGACGAAAAGAACTTTCAAATCACTATATGCAAGTCTTGATGAAGCCTTTGAAGCCAAGGCAGGCACGAGATCCAAATTCCTCGTCAAGGAATTATTATATGCCTCGGACGGTCTATCGAATTCAGCGAAGACAATGAGTCCTATCAAAGGCCACGACTCGAGCGATGAAGAAGTCGTTGGCATCATGAAGAATATGCTTTTCAACATCATCCATGGCGTTCCGTCAACTTCCATGATTTCTTCATGAGGACTCGGCAAACATTGCTATGTCACCTTTTGAGCTGAAGCCTTATCGCCTTGGATTATGAGATTCATCGGGACAAGGTCTTCACTCAATTATAAAGGTGATACTTTGAACCACTGCGGCTACTTGCCCCGATTGAAGTCCTCAAGCGGACAATTACCTCGGTGATGACAAGGGCAAGGCCGCTTGCTGTGATCGATGAAGGCATTCGTCCATTGGATGGACAGTTTACATAAGCGACATCCTACTCCACCAATGATGACTCGCCACACATGACTCAGCCATAAATACCTCGATCAAGCAAAGTCCTCAAGCGGCGCACCGTGGTGATGGTGATCGTGAGTTACTCCTCGGTCTTCATCGGAAGGTTGATCGTAATCATAAATGGGTCAAGCGTCGTTTGGTACTCTTCTTTACAACATGACCTCCACACACAATGCGGTGAAGAAAAACCACTATTACCTTCATGAAACCTTCAAGCGCTTTGGGCTGTTCTTTCACATGTCTATAATGAAGAAGCCCGGCTTCAATGGGTCTCAAGGAAGAATTTGGTGGTCGCACCTCCTCGAAGAAATTCAAGAAGGTCAAAGTTCCTTCCTTGGTGGCCAGCTCCTATTCTTCATCTCGCGACAGATGAAAATGAAGATTTGGAAGATACTGTGCTGGTCCTACTTCAACAAACAACCCCGACAATCTTTGGCGCTCCGTCTTCAACTTGAGATTCTTCAAGGCGTTAGTCCTCGGTTTCGATCCTTTTGGTCATTCGATGACAAAGGGAGAAATTTGAGTTAGTCTTCAAGCGGGTCTAGTTTTTGTCTATATACGATATTTTATTTCTATTAAGTTACAACTCGTTCTTGAAACCTTTTATTGGATCAGTTGTAATCTTAAACCCGATGGTGCTTTGATACTTTTGATGCATTATGCTCTTGCTCTATGCTCGATTATAGTAGTTATGCTCTGATCCTCGTGAGCTCTTTGAAAATCTTCATAGCAAATCGATTTGGGCTCTGATACTCTTGATGCATTACATTGCATAACATCAAGCACCATATTTCATTGTGCATTTCAAATTCCTCATATTATATGTTAAATGCATGTATAAATTTACAAGATATAGGGGAGATCTCCATGATTCATTTCTTCAAATGTGCATTGCCTCAAAGCAAATTCCTCACTATGCACACCTTGGGGAGTTCTTCTATATCTTGCAATCAAATTCCTCATTATCGGTATTTACACTTCATATGTTTATCCCGTTGAAAACTTAACCTATGTTGTCATCAATCACCAAAAGGGGAGATTGTAAGTGCATCTAGTGCCCTTAGTGATTTTGGTGTATTGAAGACTTATAGGTTAAGTAACTAATCGTTTGTGAGTGTACGGGTCTATAAGTCTATGAGGAGTTTGATATTTACAGTGAAAGTCGACCCTAAAATGAAGTTCTTCATCTGAAGACTTTGATATTCGAAGACTTTACGAAGACTTTGAAAGTGAACAAATTGGTGTGACCACGAAGACTTGGTATTCATTTGAGGAACATGAAGCGTGAAGACTTGTTTTCGTAGTTTCATTTTCTCTTTCTTGAGTCATAGGAAACACGTCTTTGTTAAAGGGGTCGAGGAAATACTAAGGAAAAATTTCCATTTGATGCTCAACTCAAAATCCTACACCTACCAAACCCTTGAGTGAAGCCTTTGGAAATCTCATACAGTTCAGTCAATTTCTTGATGTGAGAGACGAAGCTCTTACAGTGTTGAGAATTTATTCGACCGAGGAGTTAGGAATTCGCCAGTCTGGATTGCCTACGATGAGAACATGATAGCCACGAGGAATTTGATATTCAAATTTCCGACCGTTCTTTATCTTCTTGGCGCGACTGTCCCAAAATATCTTATCCACCTAACGGTCATATCATTGAAGGGCATTTATGTCTTATCATGTCGGGCTGCTCCTAGGCTATAAATAGCCGCCCCTACAACCACTAGCTGGTTGGCTGCTCGAAGAACTTGACACTTGTCATTTGAGAGCAACCCATCCTCTCGAGGACTTTGGCGAAAATCATCAAGTGAGGAAAACCCAAAACCAAACCCCAACAAACCCAAAGTGATTGAGCATCATGAAGAAATTGATCTGCGTGGATCCGGCGCTTGTTACCTTTGAAGACTGTGCTTCTTCCAGACGGTTAGGCGTCACGGTCTAGAAACATCCAAGAGGAATTGTGGATCGCCGAGTGACCAAGTATGTGAAGGTTTGGAAGTCGCTGAAGACTTACCACGAGTGATTGGGCGAGGTCTGCGTGACCTTAGTTCAAGGAGAATCTGGTGAGGACTTGGTGTCTGAGCTGCGTGCTCGATGGTGGGTGTCCGGGACTATGTGTCCTCGAGTTTAAATACTCGGCCGCTCCAACCGGGCGTACAAGCTGAGACATCAGTTGGAACTGGTCTACCAAATCATTGTCTTCACCAACCTAAGCTGGTTCTATTTCCTCAACCCTTTCATTTCCTCATTCTTGTGTTGAGTGTTTGTTCATATCTGTGTTTGAAGACTTTGGTGAAGACTTTCTCAATTTCCTCGGTTCAATTTCTTGATCTGTTTGTCTTCATCTTGTGTTATCCTGTGATTACGCTTTACGTACTCTGTGATTGTCTTCATTTCATCATGATGACAATGCTTGTAATCTGTTATGCTTACTTACGAGTACTTATTCATTGCAAGTATTTCTTAGCTAAGGAATTTCCTCACGGCAAATTCCTCGATGAAGAATTCATAAAATCGCCTATTCACCCCCCTCTAGTCGATATAACGACTTTCAAGATCGCATGCGAGCAATTCGGGAGGAATTGGCGGCATTCTTTCTTGACCACGTGATCGTGAAGGCGGAGAATACTATGTGGACCACGCGTCCAGTATGTTAGGATATTATTTTGTAAAGATAATTATTGTATATATGTAGCCGGTAGTGTCGGATAGATATCGAGAACTTGTTGTTCGACCAATCTCTCGGAGAAGGAGAGGTGGTCGATATCATCACTTCCCTCTGTATGCATATATGTTCATGACGATCTTACATTTCGCCGTTTGCTTACTAGCTAGCTAAGCGTGTCTAGCTAGTCCTCTCTATATCGTATGTATAGTGCGTAGCGTCGACCAAGCACGGACAAAGAGAGGACACTTCTCTCTATTAATTAGCTAGCTAACACAATATATGAAACACCTAAATTAACCCCCAAGCCCCCCTTTTCAAAAAAACAAAAACCCGACCATAGAAATCTTGTGGCGTGGATGACTATTGGTCGGTTGGTGCTACCAACCGGGACCAAAAACCTCGCACTGGGCTCGGGCGCACCGCCACGTGGAGGACCATCTGTCCGGTTCGTGTTAGAACCGGGACTAAAGGAAGGAGGTATTATAACGACCCATTAGTCGGTTCATGAACCGGGACTAAAGGCCCTTACGAACCGGGACTAATAGGTGTTTTTCTACTAGTGCACCTGTAGAGCATCTTTATATTCACCCAGTTACGTTGTGACGTTCGATAGCACACAAGGTGTTCCTCCGGTATTCGGGAGTTGCATAATCTCATAGTCTGAGGAACATGTATAAGTCATGAAGAAAGCAGTAGCAATGAAACTGTAACAATCATAATGCTAAGCTAACGAATGGGTCTTGTCCATCACATCATTCTCCTAATGATGTGATCCCATTCATCAAATGACAACACATGTCTATGATTAGGAAACATAACCATCTTTGATAAACAAGCTAGTCAAGTAGAGGCATACTAGGGATACTTTGTTTTGTCTATGTATTCACACACGTACTAAGTTTCCGGTTAATACAATTCTAGCATGAATAATAAACATTTATCATGAAATAAGGAAATAAATAATAACTTTATTATTGCCTCTAGGGCATATTTCCTTCAGTCTCCCACTTGTACTAGAGTCAATAATCTAGTTCACATCGCCACGTGATTTAACACCAATAGTTCACATCACCATGTGATTAACACCTGATTCACATCACCATGTGGCCAACACTCAAAGGGTTTACTAGAGTCAATAATCTTAGTTCACATCGCCATGTGATTAACACCCAAAGAGTACTAAGGTGTGATCATGTTTTGCTTGTGAGAGAAGTTTAGTCAGCGGTGCGCCATATTCAGATCCGTATGTATTTTGCAAATTTCTATGTCAACAATGCTCTTGCGGAGCTACTCTAGCTAATTGCTCCCACTTTCAATATGTATCCAGATTGAGACTTAGAGTCATCTAGATCGGTGTGAAAACTTGCATCGGCGTAACCCTTCTGACGAACCTTTTGTCACCTCCATAATCGAGAAACATATCCTTATTCCACTAAGGATAATTTTGACCGTTGTCCAGTGATCTACTCCTAGATCACTATTGTACTCCCTTGCCAAACTTAGTGTAGGGAATACAATAGATCTGGTACATAGCATGACATACTTTATAAAACCTATGGTTGAGGCATAGGGAATGACTTTCATTCTCTTTCTATCTTCTGCCGTGGTGGGGCTTTGAGTCTTACTCAATTTCACACCTTGCTGTCTGAGGCAAGAACTCCTTCTTTGACTGTTCCATTTTGAACTACTTCAAAAATTTGTCAAGGTATGTACTCATTGAAAAAACTTATCAAGCGTCTTGATCTATCTCTATAGATCTTGATGCTCAATATGTAAGCAGCTTCATCGACGTCTTTCTTTGAAAAACTCCTTTCAAACACTCCTTGTATGCTTTCCAAAAAATTCTACATCATTTCTGATTAACAATATGTCATTCACATATACTTATCAGAAAGGTTGTAGTGCTCCCACTCACTTTCTTGTAAATACAGGCTTCATCGCAAGTCTGTATAAAACTATATGCTTTGATCAACTCATCAAAGCGTATATTCCAACTCTGAGATGCTTTGCACCGGTACATGGATAGACCGCTGGAGCTTGCACATTTTGTTAGCACATTTAGGATCGACAAAACCTTTTGGTTGCATCATATACAACTATTCTTTAAGAAATTCATTAAGGAGTGTAGTTTTGACATCCATTTGCCAGATTTCATAAAATGTGGCAATTTGCTAACATGATTCGGACAGACTTAAGCATCGCTACGAGTGAGAAAATCTCATCGTAGTCAACACCTTGAACTTGTCGAAAACCTTTCGCGACAAGTCGAGCTTTGTAGATAGTAACACTACCATCAGCGTCTGTCTTCCTCTTGAAGATCCATTTATTCTCAATGGCTCACCGATCATCGGGCAAGTCAATCGAAGTCCACACTTTGTTCTCATACATGGATCCCATCTCAGATTTCATGGCTTCAAGCCATTTCGCGGAATCTGGGCTCACCATCGCTTCCTCATTGTTCATAGGTTTGTCATGGTCAAGTAACATGACCTCCAGAACAGGATTACTGTACCACTCTGGTGCGGACCTTACTCTGGCTGACCTACGAGGTTCGGTAGTAACTTGATCTGAAGTTTCATGATCATCATCATTAACTTCCTCACTAATTGGTGTAGGCATCACTAGAACTGATTTCTATCATGAACTTCTTTCCAATTAGGGAGCAGGTACAATTACCTCATCAAGTTCTACTTTCCTCCCACTCAATTCTTTCGAGAGAAACTCCTTCTCTAGAAAGGATCCATTCTTAGCAACGAATATCTTGCCTTCGGATCTGTGATAGAAGGTGTACCCAACAATTTCTTTTTGGGTACCCTACGAAGACGCACTTCTCCGATTTGGGTTCGAGCTTATCAGCTTGAAACTTTTTCACATAAGCATCGCATCCCCAAAATTTAAGAAATGACAACTTTGGTTTCTTGCCAAACCATAGTTCATATGGTGTCGTCTCAACGGATTTAGATGGTGCCCTTTTTAACGTGAATGCAACTGTCTCTAACGCATAACCCCAAAAATGATGGTGGTAAATCGGTAAGAGACATCATAGATCGCACCATATCTAATAAAGCACGGTTACGACGTTCGGACACACCATTACGCTGTGGTGTTCCAAGTGGCGTGAGTTTGCGAAACTATTCCACATTGTTTCAAATGAAGACCAAACTCATAACTCAAATATTCACCTCTACGATCAGATCATAGAAACTTTGTTTTCTTGTTACGGTGATTTTCCACTTCACTCTGAAATTCTTTGAACTTTTCAAATGTTTCAGACTTATGTTTTATCAAGTAGATATACCCATATCTACTCAAATCATCTGTGAAGGTCAGAAAATAACGATACCCGCCATGAGCATCAACACTCATCAGACCGCATACATCAGTATGTATTATTTCCAACAAGTCTGTTGCTCGCTCCATTGTTCCGGAGAACGGAGTCTTAGTCATCTTGCCCATGAGGCATGGTTCACAAGCATCAAATGATTCATAATCAGGTGGTTCCAAAAGTCAATCTGCATGGAATTTCTTCATGCGCTTTACACCAATATGACCTAAACGGCAGTGCCACAAATAAGTTGCACTATCATTATTAAATTTGCATCTTTTGGCTTCAATATTATGAATATGTGTATCACTACGATCGAGATCCAACAAGCTATTTTCATTGGGTGTATGACCATCGAAGGTTTTATTCATGTAAATAGAACAACAATTATTCTTTGAGTTTAAATGAATAAACGTATTGCAATAAACATGATCAAATCATATTCATGCTCAACGCAAACACCAAATAACATTTATTTAGGTTCAACACTAATCCCAAAAGTATAGGGAGTGTACGATGATGATCATATCAATCTTGGAACCACTTCCAACACACATCGTCACTTCACCCTTAACTAGTCTCTGTTCATTCTGCAACTCCCGTTTTGAGTTACTAATCTTAGCAAGCGAACTAGTATCAAATCTTGAGGGGTTGCTATAAACACTAGTAAAGTACACATCAATAACATGTATATCAAATATACCTTTGTTCACTTTGCCATCCTTCTTATCCGCCAAATACTTGGGGCAGTCCCGCTTCCGATGATCAGTCCCTTTGCAGTAGAACCATTTAGTCTCGGGCTTAGGTCCAGACTTAGGTTACTTCACTTGAGCAGCAACTTGCTTGCCGTTCTTCTTGAAATTCCCCTTCTTCCCTTTGCCCTTTTTCTTGAAACTAGTGGTCTTGTCAACCATCAACACTTTATTCTTTTCTTCATTTCTACTTTCTCCGATTTTAGCATCGCAAAGAGCTTGGGGATTGTTTTCGTCATCCCTTGCATATTATAGTTCATCACGAAGTTCTAGTAACTTGGTGATAGTGACTAGAGAACTTTTTTCAATTCTATCTTACCTGGAAGATCAACTCCCACTTGATTCAAGCAATTGTAGTACCCAGACAATCTGAGCACATGCTCACAGGTTGAGCTATTCTCCTCCATCTTGTAGGAAAAGTACTGTTATGATCTCTATCGTCACCGGCATGACACCATGATCTCCATCATCTTGATCTCTATCAACGTGTCATCACATGGTCGTCTCGCCAACTATTGCTTTTGCAACTATTGCTGTCGCATAGCGATAAAGTAAAGCAATTATATGGTGCTTGCATCTTATGCAATAAAGAGATCACTTCATACAACAATTTATATCACATCACGTCTTGACCATATCATATCACAACATGCCCTGCAAAAACAAGTTAGACGTCCTCTACTTTGTTGTTGCAAATTTACGTGGCTGCTACGGGCTTAGCAAGAACCGTTCTTACCTATGCATCAAAACCACAACAATTTTTCGTCAAGTGTGATGTTTTAACCTTCAACAAGGACCGGGCTTAGTCACACTCGATTCAACTAAAGTTGGAGAAACAGGCACCCACTAGCCACCTGTGTGCGAAGCACGTCGGTAGAACCAGTATCGCGTAAGTGTATGCGTAATGTCGGTCTGAGCTGCTTCATCCAACAATACCGCCGAATCAAAGTATGACATGCTAGTAAGCCGTATGACTATTATCGCCCACAACTCTTTGTGTTCTACTCGTGCATATAAGATCTACGCATAAACCTGGCTCGGATGCCACTGTTGGGGAACGCAGTAATTTCAAAAAAAATCCTACGCACACGCAAGATCCATCTAGGTGATGCATAGCAACGAGCGGGAGAGTGTGTCCACGTACCTTCGTAGACCGAAAGCGGAAGCGTTTTATCAACGCAGTTGATGTAGTCGTTCGTCTTCATGATCCGGTCGATCCTAGCACCGAACGTACGGCACCTCCGTGTTCGATACCGTTCAGCTCGATGGCGTCCCTCGTACTCTTGATCCGATTGAGGCGAGGAGAGTTCCGTCGACGACGACGGCATGGCGATGGTGATGATTAAGTTCTGGCGCAGGCTTCGCCTAAGCACTCTGACGATATGACCGAGGTGTGTAAGCTGTGGAGGGGCACCTTTGCGGCTAAGAGATTGTCTGTTGTGCCTTTGGGGTGTCCCCCCTTGCGTATATAAAGGAGGGAGGAGGAGGAGGCCGGCCCTAGAGGGGGCCCGCCAAGTGTGGGGAGTCCTACTAGGACTCCCAAGTCCTAGTAGGATTCCCCTTTTCCTCTCCGGAGTAGGAGAGAAGAAAGAGGGAAAGAGAGAGGGAGTAGGAAAGGGCAAGGGGGGGGGGAGCCGCCCCCTTTCCCCTAGTCCAACTCATACCCATGGGGGGGGGGGGCGCACGCCTCCTTCCCTTTGGCCTGCCTCCTCTATTCTCGTATGGCCCAATAAGGCCCAATACTTCTCCCGACGAATTCCCGTAACTCTCCGGTACTCCGAAAAATACCAGAATCACTCAGAACTTTTCAGATGTCCGAATATAGCCTTCCAATATATCGATCTTTACCTCTCGACCATTTCGATACTCCTCGTCATGTCCGCGATCTCATCCGGGACTCCGAACAAACTTCGGTCATCAAATCACATAACTCATAATACAAATCGTCATCGAACGTTAAGCGTGCGGACCCTACGGGTTTGAGAACTATGTAGACATGACCGAGACACATCTCCGGTCAATAACCAATAGCGAAACCTGGATGCTCATATTGGCTCCTACATATTCTAGGAAGATCTTTATCGGTCAAACCGCATAACAACATACGTTGTTCCCTTTGCCATCGGTATGTTACTTGCCCAAGATTCGATTGTCGGTATCCTCATACCTAGTTCAATCTCGTTACCGGCAAGTCTCTTTACTTGTTCCGTAATGCATCATCCCGCAACTAACTCATTAGTCACAATGCTTGCAAGGCTTATAGTGATGTGCATTACCGAGAAGGCCCAGAGATACCTCTCCGATACACGGAGTGACAAATCCTAATCTCGATCTATGCCAACTCAACAAACACCATCGGAGACACCTGTAGAGCATCTTTATAATCACCCGATTACGTTGTGACGTTTGATAGCACACAAGGTGTTCCTCCGGTATTCGGGAGTTGCATAATCTCATAGTCTGAGGAACATGTATAAATCATGAAGAAAGCAGTAGCAATGAAACTGTAACGATCATAATGCTAAGCTAATGAATGGGTCTTGTCCATCACATCATTCTCCTAATGATGTGATCCCATTCATCAAATGACAACACATGTCTATGATTAGAAAACATAACCATCTTTGATAAACGAGCTAGTCAAATAGAGACATACTAGGGACACTTTGTTTTGTCTATGTATTCACACATGTACTAAGTTTCCGGTTAATACAATTATAGCATGAATAATAAACATTTATCATGAAATAAGGAAATAAATAATAACTTTATTATTGCCTCTAGGGCATATTTCCTTCACATACATATCAGTCGATCAGTCTCTCTACAGCAATGAACCGTGGCCGAGTAAGGAGAGTAGCACGTGTCGTGGTAGATCCGCCGACGTAGCATGTCACGCAGTCCCGTCTATATCGTGTACATGTACGTACAACCACACTTCAAGAAAGTAAATACGGCTACGCACGTACATACGGGCGTGGTCTCGAACGCGTACAACGACGATGTCTTGTTCATCGGCAGCCAACCAGCTTGGTCGGAACGGAGGAAACAACACTGTGTTCATCCGGAGGCAACCGACTGGGCCGGAATGCGTCCTATTCAACTAGAGTCAACCGGCTTGGACGGAACAGCGAAGCGAAGTGCCGCATACCGCGAGCGGAGAAATGGCCTTTTGTTCAACCGCTACGGGTGAAATGGGGTCTGTTCGCCGGGAGGGTGTGGTGTACCGCAATCTGGAGAAAGCGAAACTTGTTGGGCGCCTCGGTGAGGCAGGTCTGTTCATTGGGAGGGGTGTGGCGTACCGCAAAACGGGAGTCCACAGGCTACTGTTCATCCACCATCTACTGCCTCGCTCCAGCCTCCACGGGCTACTATTCATCCACCGTCGACTTCCTCTAACCCCCACCAGTTGTTCATCTAGCCTCCATGGGGTCCTGTTCATCCACCCCCAACCGGCTGGGGTGCGGCGGCTTCCTCGGGGTCCTGTTCATCCAGCGGCAACCGCCTACTACCACGGGGTCCTGTTCATCCAACCCCCATCGGGAACTATTCATCCACAGCCAACGACCCGGCTTGACTCACCACGTCTTGACTCGTTCTACGTACCACGCGTGTGGTAGCAACGGTCACTGTTCATCAAGAGGGACCCAACACCGGTTGGCTACGTCTCGCACGAGGGTTCGATCGGCTTCAGCAAGCAGCAGCTAGCGATCGATTGCTCGGGTTCAGTTAGCAGCAGCAGCGAATGAATCGCTCGGGTTCAGTCAACAGCAAAGGAATCGCTCGAGTTCAGTTAGTAGCCAAGGGATCGATCACTCGGGTTCAGCAACGTAGCTAGTGGAATCGCTCGGGTTCAATAAGCGAACGCCTCACTCGGGTTCAGTTAGCCAACGCCTCGCACACATGCACGTACGAGAGAAACGCGCAAACCACAGTGCATCGCTTGGCCCCAACCACCCACCGTAACCGGAAACTCCCCGATATTTTCCTCTCCCTCGCTTCTACCACGATTTTTTCCATCATGGACGGCCCAAAGAATGTCATGCAGGTGTGTCTCCGGCCCTCCCACGACGAAAAGCCCAATTTCTATCATGATTTTTTGTCATAGAAGTAGGAGCCCACCACATCTATGATGATACGTGTTTTTGTCACAATTATCGTCATAGAAGTGTCATAAGCATGACAAAACTTTTTTTCGTTCGGGCCATAATGTCACGGATGTGTCTTTTTTTTGTAGTGATATTGCTGGCATTGGACACGTGTCATGCCATCAGTACTCACAATACTGCTGACCTTTGCACCAACGCCACCAGTAAAAAATTTCACTGGTGCCATATTGGTGGCGTGGAGCCCTATGCCAACAAGGGCAATTTTGGCACGCCATATATAGACTTTTCTGCACTAGTGACAAGATGTTAAAGTCTTACATGAATAGGACCATTATGGTCAAGTCTTACATAAAAGCCACTTGAGCGACAACTTCAAATAGAATCAGTGGAAACTTCAATGATAACTTGAGCCCATGTCACATGTCTTAACCCTCCAGTCAACTGATCGGGAAGCATTCTGGTTCGCAGGGTCATCCTCAAAGAAGTCATCTTCAGTGTTGAATTCCTCCTTACCTGGCCAAGTTAATATTTGGGGACAAGGCATGTGAGTACTTTGAATGTAATCACAAGCAACTCACAAATGTGATAGTGAAATGAACATGCATGGCTTAACACAATGGGAGGTTCTATACTATGTTTAAGCATTTGCGAAAAGGCTAGTTTTTCTTATATGTGTATGACCTGTTGTTTTGGAAATCATAATGTCATAAGGTTACAAAATCAACATAATCATCTCATGATCAAGTCAGAATTTGATCATCTGATATCTCGTACTTCATCTTCACAAGTATCATCAACTTGGTGACATATACTCAAGTCCCAACCCACTCCATTTTATTTGAAAACTAAAAGAATCCACAAGTTTAGTGTGGCCTCACTAGTTGTCCTTGACCATGGACACGACTATTTAAATAGTTTGACACTTTATAGAGGGCGTACATTGGACCCACATGATTCGGGAAGCTTTCGTGTCAACCATGACTCACTGCACATTAATACCCGAGGTAAGCCCCCGAACAAAACCTTTTCCAAGTCGACACTAATATAGAGTCCACTCGTTGGTACCTGGCCCTCGTGTCAACCAATCTCATCATAGGGTGCTCGACCAACTTTCCAACACGTCACACCAACACACGAGGGGACCAACAGTGTGCCCAGGAAAAATCATAGCCGCCCGTACATGCATGACTATGTATCAAGTGTGAGTACGGCACTTTGCTAGTACCGATCAAGGTAACCAATCATGCCCTGTACCATAACATGGTAGTGTGGTTACACATGTAAGACTAGATATCAGTGGCACTGGAATCTTTATGGGTTTTGTAAAACAAACTTCTCCTTGTCATTATCGACTTGTGGTAAAACATTTCTCAAGTCATCCCAAAGGCATTAGTGGCACCCTCGGGAGTTTCCAGAAACATTTTTGAGTAGTAGCGATTTATTACGAACCTCGCTAACTTCCCACATAGTGCATGGCATAGCTAAGCATAACTAATAAATCAATTTTCTAACATTTAATATGAAAAGGGGTAAATAACCCTATAAATGTCAATGTGGGGGTACTAACAAGTGCAAATAGGGTACCAACATTAATCACATATGCATGGGTATCAACTAAGAAAGTTGACCAAACACTATCATCACTATGCGTGGAAATAAGCTATGTGTGAATGCATCGTATTTGGACTTCATATGATCAAGTGTGTGTTGCTTGGCTGGCTCAACAAACACTTCAAATGTTTCTGGTCCTTCCTCGGTTCCTTTGCTCGACTTGAAATCTACATGACGCATTCGTAGCGGCTAATAAGCAATTTTATTTAAAGCAGAAAAATAGAAGCACTCAGAAAAATATGGAACCTAAATAGGTATGGACCAAGGAAAAATTGGACTTTATTATTCTGCATTTAGAGCTCTGGGTATTTTCTACAGATTTCCAAAAATGAATTTAATACGAAGAAATTGATTTAATCAATGATAGTATATGAAAGTCCTAGAGAAAAATGTGGGAACTACTCCATTAAATAGATCATGAATTTAGAGGCATATGGGAATTTTAATCATCAAGTTTGGAGTTCAATGAATTATTTAGGAATAGTCCAAGCTACTGGATAATAGAAAAAGAAAAAGACTAAAACAGATTGGCCAGAACGGCCAGGGCTGGGCTGCAGGGGCGCAACAGCGCGGCCCGCCAACCTAGATTAAGCCACTCAATCACTTTTTGAGCCAGTACTACACTAGTCAATCACTTTTCTGATTCTCGAAAAAAAAAATTCAAATCACTTTTTGAGCTAGTACTACACTAAATCGGTCATTGGTAACGTAAAAAAAAATCGTTCATTGGATCAGAAAAAATGTTTATATTAATTTTTATCTGAGATTGCTAGATACATTCATTTGAGCGATAACTAATTTGGATTGGAGGAAATATTAATTTTGGGTAACATAAAAAGAAATCTCCATTTTGGAGGCATGAAGTTTCTGCTCCCGGGTGTGAACTCAGATGAACTGTAAAATAAATAAATTAGTAAAAAAAGAAAAAATTCTGACTTTTTATAAACATTGGTGGGTGTTTCATTGCGCAAAAAATATCGTGATGGTCCATGTGGTCTAAAAAACATAAATCTATGCTAAAAAGACTAATTTTGAATGCCTTTTGGAGCACTCTTTTTTATTTTTTTCCCACACATCCACGAATGTCATTTCATCTCTAAAATTTACGCACAGTTAGAAAACAAAGCAATGTTTCTTGTAGTTTTTTTTTTCAGAATTTGTTTCTTCTTATTTTTCGGATTTGTTTTTTTTTTATTTCGGTTTCGGATTTTAGAATGGCATTTTCGTCACTTTTTCTAGTTGCGGATTGCGATGTTAATCTCTCACACGGGGCACTTCCACTTTCCAACAATTCTGTTTAAGCGGAGCGTGGTGGCTGGTGGGTGATGCTCGCGAAAGCAAAGCACCACCACCCCACAAAGAAAAAGAATATCCCTGATCCCACACTTCGATCACCGCTCAAACCCTAGCTACCAATCCCCGCAATTCCTCCCCTGGCCCAGGTTCCTCCGTAGCTGGATGCCCCCAACCTAGGCGGCGGCTCGGTGGCGTGTGTGCGTGCGCGGCCGCCGATGGAGCCGCGCGTGGGTAACAAGTACCGCCTCGGCCGCAAGCTCGGCAGCGGCTCGTTCGGGGAGATCTACCTCGGTTCGTGCGCAGTTCCGCCGCCTGAACAAACCATTCGGATGCTAAAGCTCTCGCCTTTGTGCTCATTCTGTTGGATTGCTGATTAAATCGTGTGTTTTCACTTGCTCTGGGTTGCCGGTGCAGGTACTAACGTGCAGACCAACGAGGAGGTCGCGATTAAGCTTGTGAGTTGATCCGACAATTCTCTTGGATTTCAGCATAGTTGTGCTTATGATTTTGTAATCAGTGGGATTTTTGCTTTTAGTGCCAGTATGTTCTTTTTTGATATGGGTGCAAGTATTTCTATTTGGTATTTAACTTGATAATTGATGATTTTCTGGAAAAAATGGGCCCAAATATTAGAGCGACAATCTTATATCTCACTCTTGTGGGAAGTACAATAACAAAAGTATATGCTCCTTGGCTATTCCTTCAGTCTTATATTTCGTGAATTGGCAGCTCTCAGTCAAACTTCTTTACTAATCACTTCCATCTGCGCTTAAAGGGTAAATGATGGATACAGAAGCAAGAGTCATTGAAAACTGTTTCCTGCCAAGGATTACGGGTAGCTATTATATGGACTGAGCTGTGTAAGCTCTCCTGCATTTGCAATCTTGCATTAGTTCATTTTAGTTCCCAATAGTTAAACGTCAGAGAGAGTAGAGAAGATATAGGAGAGGAAAAGTTGATAGATGGTAACAGCCCATCCACCTCCATATGCTCTAGTGCATCAGCAAGATTGTACTTGTTTCAATTCTGAAGTTCTAATTTTAGTCCCTTATTTGTGGCGTGCATTGGAAAAATGTTGCTGCATTATTGGTGTCAGAATAATGATTGTTATGATGTCACACTCAGTCTATTTCTCCAAAACTAATGCAGGCTTTGTTCTGTTCAGACTGATAAGGCCTTATGCTTTTGCTCTGTGCAGGAAAATGTGAAGACAAAGCATCCTCAGTTGCTGTATGAGTCAAAGTTGTACAGGGTACTGCAGGGCGGAAGTAATACCCGTTCATTTTCTTTCTTGAACCATAAATATAAGATATTTTTTGCCGTTGTGATTCGGACATACATTTTTTTTGGTTGTGCAGCTGGGATTTCAAATGTCAAGTGGTTTGGTGTTGAGGGTGACTACAATGTTCTTGTTATGGATGTGTTGGGGCCAAGCCTTGAAGATCTTTTCAGCTTTTGCAACAGAAAACTGTCGCTCAAAACTGTTCTGATGCTTGCTGATCAAATGGTACACTCAATAACAGAGATCGGCTAGTCTTTGTCATTTTGTTGTTGTTATTTGATGATTTTATCTGGTTAAATCCATTTAACTTCCATTTTTATTAGATCAACCGAGTTGAATTTATACATTCAAAGTCCTTCTTGCATCGAGATATAAAGCCAGACAATTTTCTCATGGGCCTTGGAAAGAGAGCAAATCAGGCAAGTCATTTTTTGTGCTGTTCACCTGCCTACAGTTCTAGAAATTATTTAGAACATTACGTGTATGCGCTTACATCTTGTGCTTAATGTTGTTTTAGGTATATATGATTGACTTTGGACTGGCAAAGAAATACAGGGACACGTCAACACACCAGCACATTCCATACCGGTATATCTAGGCTGATGCTTGAGTCAATTGTCATTTGCACTTCTGCAGTAATTTACTTTAGTTGCTTTGGTAATGGCTGATGTTACTTTACTGGGAACCATAACAGTACTGTGTTTCTACATCAAATGATATTGATGACGTAATATATAGATGTATTACCAACCATCCTTTTCTTAACGAGACTTTGTACTTGTCTACCTATAGCCTGTATGACAAATGTGTATTGAAATACAGGGAGAACAAAAATTTGACTGGGACAGCTCGATATGCGAGTGTAAGCACCCATCTCGGAATTGGTTAGTCCACCTCACAAGTTGAAGATTGGATCCATTTATCTGCTATGCATATCTTTAAGTGCACCATGTTACTGTTTCTTCATTAAATCTCTCTTGCCTTTAAATGCACCATCTTGTTTAAAGAATAAAGGTTAATGCTTTTTAAACAGAACAAAGCAGAAGGGATGACATGGAGTCTCTTGGATATGTACTCATGTACTTCTTGAGAGGAAGGTTGGTTATGCAGCTTCAGTTTGTTCTATTTTTATGCCATCTGGTGTGTTCTAACAGCTCCCCTGTTACCAGTCTCCCATGGCAGGGTTTAAAAGCCGGTACGAAGAAACAGAAGTATGAGAAAATCAGCGAACGGAAGATTGCCACTTCAATTGAGGTGATTCTCGTGCACTTTAAATTCAATCATGACTTAACTAGTTTGTGTATTAATTGTTTGTTCGATTTCAGGCTTTGTGTCGTGGATACCCTTCTGAATTTCAGTCATTCTTCCATTACTGCCGCTCACTGCGTTTTGAAGACAGTCCAGACTATCAATACCTGAAGAGATTGTTCAGAGATCTTTTTATTCGAGAGGGTTGGTTTTCTATTTATATGTTACTAGATAAAGCTTTGCATTGCAACATTTTTTTTAAACTACTTTTCGTACGCTTCTCATTGGATATTTTTCTGTGTAGGATTCCAGTTTGATTATGTTTTTGACTGGACCATTCTTAAATACCAGCAGTCACAAATGACCAGTGTTCCACCACGTGCTATTGTCAGTACAGCTCAAAGTGCTAGCCTTCTGCACTTGTCCGTGGAGATAAATATCTGATAAATGTTCATGTTCTGTTGTTTTAGGCCGCTGCCGCAGGACAAAGCTCGGGGATGGCTCCAATTGCAAGTAATAATAGACTGTCAGGTATTCTTGTCATATAGCTGTTTCCCCCTACAACTAACGTTGTCACATTTGATAATTAGATTTGAGGAAATAGTATATTGGTTGGATGCTTCGTGCAAAATTATATGCAACACCAATGAACGAGTGCAAATAATATAATATATGTAAGTGGAGCAGGGTCGTAAACTGTTTCCCGTTATCTTGCTTAGGAGTTAGGAGTAGCACACATCCTGTTTCAGGTGCATGTTCAGAACTAGTCTTCTGTTGTATTGCTATTTCTTCAGCTAATCCATGGGCTGAGTAGGTTCTGTTAGGTTGCCTAACTGTCTCCTGAACTGATTTAGCCACCGAAGAGGGAAGAAGTGGGTGGTCAGATGATCCTACACGACGTCAGGTTCCACCTACAGGAATAAATGCAGGCAGCTTTTCGAAACAGAAGTCACCAGTTAGACCAGATGTGTCCGCACCGAAGGAAGCTGTGGTGAGTTTGTCCTATTTCATTTATTTAGCATTGCTACCATGGTGTTCTTTGGATGCCTGAAGGATCCTATTTATCCTTCTGCAATGTAATTTCTCAACCTCGAATGACCTGTAGTTGTCCAGTTCGACTTTTTTGGGTCGGTCAGGCGTGTCCTCAAGGCGACCTGCTGTTTCTAGTAGCCGAGATTTGCCAAGCAGTGAGGCTGAACCATCGCATAGTCGTGCACCAGACGTGAGTCCAGGGACGTTCCAGAGAAACTCAGCCCCACGGAGGACCTCACAGACGCTTGACTACTCTGACGCCAGGCACAAGTCTAACAGCAACAACTACGAGTCCACTATAAGGGGCATCCGAGGCCTAAATTTCAGTGCCAACGATAGGATCCACTACTAGTATCTTCTGGATCCTACAAAGCATGTATAATATGTGATCTGCTTCTGCTGAAGTTAAAGTGGGGAGTGAGGCCATACTTTCTGAGCTACTCTCCTACCATGTGATCCACAAGCTACGTGCTGGAGCGGTGAGGCAGTCTGCTGACCCAAGGAAACGGGGGCTGGCTGGCCAAATAAAGGGTATGCGACAGCCATGGCTTTAAAATAGCACGTTGGGCCTATGTTTTAGCCTCTCTGTACAGGTTTTCTTTTGTGCGTTGAGATGCTGTTTTCGTACTTTTCACATAATATTATGTTTTAAAATATTTACCTTACTGTCATGTCTAGTATGTTTACATTGGAATCCCTTGTCGGCTTGAGCAGGTAACTTCGAGCCCAGTGATAATTGTTTAAGTGCTTGTGATTATTATCGTGGACTGTAATCTTTATTTCTAATAAGGTGATAATGCCACCAGGCGTGACATCAACAGGCGCCAGACTTGAGAAGGACATGTTGGCTGCCAAAAGGCAACTTTTCCTGGGAATCAGATATTAATTAATCATATAATTAACACATGTTAATCAATCCTAACACTACTAGATGATCCATTGACAGCGAGCAGACATCATCATGATAAAGGCTTCTCCAAGAACCCTATGGGAATAATATGAGAAAAATGTGTTTGATATAATGTTAAAACTCTTAATATGAGAAAAATGTGTTTGATATAATGTTAAAACTCTTGTAAGCCTAACAAAAAAGAGGGAGAAATAATACAATATAGAATGATTATTGTCCTTTTGCTAATTATAATATGTGAAGAACTTAACTAAATGAAAGCAAAGGAGCAAAGAGGCCCAAGCTCAAGGAGAAAGCCTTCATAGATGGAGTGGACTCCCCTCTCATGGGTAGCAATTCCTCTCACAGCCTAATTAGGAGCCCACGAACTCAAGGACCAAATTAGGTCTATTCCCCACCTCATCTCAAGTGTAGCCTTAGTCATTCGTCGAGGACTCGTAGGCTATAAATAGCCCCTCATTGCAATGTAACTCATTCATTCTATCGATGTTTTGGGACCAACACATTGTCGTGGAACAATGACATATTTGTTCGGAGGGGCAAGCGAGTGGTGGACCGTGGGGAAAATATCCAGTGCTATGGGAGCACGTCACATTAGGTGCTCCCGCGCGTTCTCGACCGTCGATCTGAGAACCAATGGACAGCATCACGGGATGTGGACCAAAGTGTCATTTTTGGAATGTTTGGGGATTTTCTGCAAAACATTCATGCTGGATTTGTCCTTTTTGTTTCTCAATGTGCATTTCGAATTTTGATTTGAAATTTTTAGGGATTGTACATTCATGTGATGCTAACATCCACAATTTTTTTCGGAATTTTTGAAACATTTATATGTGCGTTTTGAAAACTGGGAGCACCTAATGTGAGGTGCTCCCGTAGCACCAGATATTCACCCGTGGATCGTGGTGGTAAGACATGAGACAAGGGATTTACCCAAGTTTGGGCCCTCGGGACGTGGTAAGACCCTACTCCTGCCTTTGGAGGTTATATTGTTCGAGTGCCCGACGATTGTCTGAAGGATCACCAGAGTGATCGATTTCTTGGGTTACAAGCTATCGGCCGGGCAATAGTGAGGAGGAAGATGTGTCTGATTGCCCGAGAATCCCTAGCTCGGCCATGTACATCTAAGGGTTACATGGTTCAAGTCGAATTGTTGGTCGACTCACGCCCCTCGGTCCCGCCGGACCGTGTCATGTGTAGGAGACCTTTTGCTTACGCGTATCCCAAGGGGGTGCCACCTGACTCCCAAGTGTCTGACTCAGCCCTGCCATTAGCCAGATGACAAGGCCTTTGCCTAGTTGGCGCATCCAAATGTCGTATCCTCGCCAGTAGTCCCTGAGTGCCGCATGACCTGTCCAGCAAGAGGTTGCACATGACTTGTTGAATCCCCGCACAAGAGGAACAAAGGAAAGGGAAAGTCGAGTAGCGTTTTCGGGGCATGTGGTGGTTTTTGAGCTACCAATGGGTAAGACTCGATGATATCCAATAGAATTTGGCTAGCGACCGTTGCAAGGCGTATCATAAATTTAATCAGAGTCCTGGGCTATGCCAGCTAGTCCGCGTTGGCCGATCTCAGCTAGTATCCCGGAGGAACATCCCTACATCTCTTTCGTGAACCCGAAGGGTGCACCATGGCTGCCCTTCACTCGGTTGTATCCGAACGGCTTAGGGTCCCGGAGATCAGTCGCCGGTACCGATGAATTCTGGCCCATGTGATGAACAAGTCAGCTCTCGGTCGGAACCTATAGGAGGCACATCTTTAGGACATCATGCCCGTGTCCGGCCTCGCATGGACATATAGGATGCGGCGATGTTGCTTACATTGTTTGATCCAAAGAAGGACAGAAGCTCCCGCTGTCTCACATTCAAGAACCATGGCAATTATAGCACAAACAATTAACATTAATTACAAACATGGAAATAAATAATAACATTTATTTATTGTCTTCAGGACATATTTCCAACATGTTGAACCTTGGGATAGATTTCACATTGATCTAGGTAATGATTTGCTAATTCACATAGGGAACATGTAACTTCATTCATAGAATATTCCTCTCCTAGATGAATTTCTTCACAGTAGTGCGGTCATCGGATGTTCCCTATAGGTGTGCTATACTTCTCCACAGATTTTGGAGGCATGGTGCTTCTTCTTGTCACGATATGATATCCTTGACGTTTGGGTGACAAGGTGGGATCCTAACAACATCTCTTTAAATTCTTCCTGGTAATCTCCTCTTGTCCTTTGTTGATCATTTGGTGCATCCTCTACCAGGTGGTGGATCCTTTTTTCAGGTGCATCAAATGGAGTTGCTGTCCCAATAAAGCTGGGTCTTTTGTAGTCCATCCTGCCATGGCTTGGGGTTTTAGGGCCTGGGCTAGAGATTAGGTGACAGATAGGGGAGGAATAGATACCATTACAAGCATCGCCCTAGTTTCAAAAATAAGTTTTGATGTGTGGTTGTCAGCAGAACACAGAAGATGTCATCTCATACCTAATGTATCTATAGATGTGACTGTATAGACGTCTTAAATCTTCAAAGTCTTTGTTGTTTTCAAGTTCTTCAATGTTGGAAGTTTACTCCACTAGTAGTTGCATCTTCTTGATTCCCAAAGCATGCTAAAGGGATAGGGGGTCTGAAGCACACAACTTATCCTACTCACAAAAGATTGCAAATCACATAACACAATAAACAACTAAAAATCACACCACACCGGTCAATAAACAACTGAATATTCAATCACACAAGATGTAACACCCGGATAATTAAGCTACAGTAATCACCTCGGTTACTATGACTAAACTCACGTTGGTTCGATCCCGGTTCAAATTCAAATTTAAAACAAAAGCAAACGATAAAAGTTTTCAAAAAAAACTAAAACTAAAATGTTCGGGGGTTGCCAAATATTGCAAGGTTAATTATGGTGGGGTGCACACATTTTTAAAAGTGTTTAGATATTTTAAATAAACCAAAACAAAAGGAAATTAAGAAAAAGTTTGAAGCAGAAAAAAAGAGGGGGAAAAACCCACAGCCAACGGGCCAAGCCCCCCTTTGCCCAACCAGCCACCAAAGGCTTGCCCAACCGCCCCCCCCTCACTCACTTACCCACCCCCCATGGTCGGCAAACCCTAGCCGCCTCGCTCTCTCCCCCGATCCCTTTCTCCCCACGGCCGATCCGGATCGGCCGCCTCGATCTCGTCGCCCCTCGTCGCCCTCGGCCGGGCAGCGACCCCGCCGCCTTGACCGCACCTCCTCCTCCTCCCGACCAGGCGCAAGGCCCTCGTCGCCTCGGGCCGACCCCGCCCGAACGCCACCTTGCGGATCCACGTCGCCGTCGGCCGCCTCGCCCGCCTCCTCCTTTGGTCGCCACCGACCGTCCCGAGCCCGCCGCATAGACCCGCGTTCCCCCAATGAGCTCTCCTCTCTCCCTCGTTCCCCTCGAAGCGCCCCGCGCCCTTCGCCCGCTCGGCCGCCCGCCCGCACCTCCTCCCTCTCCTTTCCCGCCGCCGAGCACGGACGTGCTCGGCCTCCTCTCCTCCTCCTCGCCCGCGGCGCTTCACGCCGCACCGAACCTCCCCACGTAGTGGATCTCATCGCGGCGCCCGTGACCAAATGGTCACGGGCCGAGCCGTGAGGCTTTCGGTGCGCGCTTAGCACCCCCCGTAGCGCGTTCGACGGAGACCGAACATCCTCGCCGCCTCCGCCGCTCGCCGGCACCGATCCCGGTCGAGCGGCCAGCGCAATACCCCCATCGGACGCGCGCCCTCTCCCTTCCGAACGCATGACCGCGCCCGTTTGTCCACCGGAGGGCAATCCGTGAGCTCGGCGCCCTCTCCGCCTGTGGGACGCCAGCAGGGCTCCCAGGCCGACGCCGGCGTGGCCACCGGGGCCCCGCTGGGCCATCGACTAGTGGGCCAGGCCCCCCCCGGTCTGTTGACTCGGTCGGTGGGGTGACCGCACCCCCTGCCATGCGACATGGGGCCCCACCCCAAAGAACGTTTTAAAAATAAAAGGAAAAGGAAAAATGAAATTAGTTAAATAAAATGAATAAAACTAATTAATTAATTAATTAATTAATTAATTAAGTTAATAATTAATCTAATTAATCTCGATTAATTAACCTAATTAACTCATTAATTAAACTTAATTAAGTTAATTAGTTAACTGAGGTATGATGAGCAGGTCCCACACGTCGGGGTTGACCTAGTCAACCCTGTTGACTGCTGAGGCAGCATGACATCATGCTGACGTCATAAATACATTTTTTTCGAATTAATTAATTAAATTCGAGAAATTATTAAAATCTTTTAAAATCATATCTTTTAATCCGTAACTTCGGATTAAAATATTTTCAACATGAAAGTTGCTCGAGCAGCGAGGAGAATCCGGATCGCGGTCCGTTCGTCCGCCACACACCCCTAACCTATCGAGACCTGCAACTTTTCCCCTCGGCTCCTCTGCTGAAAACTTCGAAACAGGAATACTTTCCGGATGTTTCTATAACGATACCCCCTCATACCACGTTAGGGCACGCCTAGCATCGCTTCTTGACATGTCATGCATCGATATGCATCTGTATACTTGGTATTCATTGTTTCTTCCCCTCTTCTCTCCGTAGACTACGAGACCGCTGCTGCTGCTGGCGATTCGACTACGGTGTTGTGACCCCTCTCTCTTGCCGAGCAACCAGGCAAGCCCCCTTGATCACCAGATACCGCCTACTCTTCTCTACACTGCTTGCATTAGAGTAGTGTAACTTATTCTTGCTTTGAGATACTCCTATCCGCTGCATAGCTTTGTCCTTGTTATACATTGTTACCTTACCGCAATCCTATATGCTTAGTATAGGATGCTAGTACTTTCATCTGTGGCCCTACATTCTTGTTAAATGCGCGTGCTATACTATCGGGCCGTGATCACTCGGGAGGTGATCACGGTATATACTATATACTTATACATGATACATGTGGAGACTAAAGTCGGTCGGTGATGGAGCACCATGAGTGGATCTTGAGGCGGAGCGGCAGGCAGAGTTGAGACCGCCTAGAGAGAGGTGGGCCTGGCCTGTTCGGCGTTCGCGGTTACTTAACACGCTTAACGAGGTCTTGGTATTTGATCTGAGTTGGCTCTGAGCTTATACGCACTAACCATCTACGCGGGAGTAGTTATGGGTATCGGCGTCGTGGTATCACCAAATACTTCGAGACATCGGCGACGAGGCGGCGCGGATTGGATTGGAGCGCTTTCTTTGGGCTAGAGTGCGCTTCGGCAGCGACGCATAGCGTCTTGTGTGTGCTCGAGGCGATGGGCCTGGACCCTGCGGCGCTTAGGTTTAGATCGGCGTGTTGGCCTCTCTGTTGTGCCTAGGTGGGGCTGCGGCGTGTTGATCTTCCGCGGCGGGCATGACCCAGAAAGTGTGTCGGCCAAATGGGATCAAGCGTCTTTGGGTAAGATGGTGCACCCTGCAGGAAGTTAATCTATTGAATAGCCGTGATCTTGATGCAGGGACGACTTGGAGTTGTACCTTGAGCTTATGACAACTAGAACCGGATACTTGATAAAACACACCCTTCCAAGTGCGGATACAACCGTGGTCGCTCTCTCTCGGGGATATGAGGAGGGATCGCGGGTAGGATTATTGCTATGTGATGTTACTTGGAGGACTTGATTGCCCTCCCTTACTGTTGCAAGGCAGAGTCCGAGCGTAGTCTTCGTTAAGACTAGCTATCCCCCTCTTACTCTGGCATTCTGCAGTTCAGACCACTGATATGGCCCTTTACACATATATCCATGCATATGTAGAGTAGTTCCTTGCTTGCGAGTACTTTGGATGAGTACTCACGGTTGCCTTGTTCCCCCTTTTCCCCCTATCTCTACTCGATTGCTGCAACAGCACGATGGAGCCAGGGCGACGCCACCGCCTATGACGACTACTACGCGGAGGTGCCTACTACTACGTGCAGCCCGCTTACGACGACCAGGAGTAACTTAGGAGGATCCCAGGCAGGAGGCCTGCTCCTCTTTCGATCTGTATCCCAGTTTGTGCTAGCCTTCTTAAGGCAAACTTGTTTAACTTATATACGTACTCAGATATTGTTGCTTCCGCTGACTTCGTCTATGATCGAGCACTTGTATTCGAGCCCTCGAGGCCCCTGGCTTGTATTATGATGCTTGTATGACTTTTTATTTGTAGAGTTGTGTTGTGATATCTTCCGTGAGTCCACGATCTTGATCGTACACATTTGCGTGCATGATTAGTGTACGATTGAATCGGCAGCGTCACAAGTTGGTATCGAGCCGATTGCTGTAGGAATCCCCTTCCACACTCCTTGGTCAAGTCGAGTCTAGACATTGAAAAACTTTTACTAACTTGGCTGTGTGCCTTACGGGCCCACGTCGCCATCGGGTGGTACTAGGATCTTTTACTCCTCGACCTTTACTCTGGGACTCTGGACTCTCTTCTACTCGGGTTAAACGGTTTTACTAACTATCACTAGGATCCCGTGGCCGCATTCACCCCAAAGTTGGATAAAGCCATAGCTGTTTCTTGGAATTGTATTTTGATCAATTTTCACACTGTAATTTGACTCCTTTGAAACGTATTTGTTTTCAGATGGAACCCACGAGGCAGGTCGTGCGCCACACGACGGCCATTGGTGCCTCGGGATCACTGCGGTGCTAGCCGAGATGATGACCTATCTGGGTTATCGGCGGCACCCGAGTACACCGTCTATGAGGAGTACCGGGACTATAACCAGGAGCGATGCAGCGCCATCGCCCACCTCTACTCTCGGGAGTATGAGTCCACTCTTGTCGCACACCGCACATGGTGTTGGAGTGACTATCGATATGGCAGTCCACGATGTGCTTATGCTGCTCGACACGTCTTCGTGCGAGTATCGAGTTGGACACCTCCCCTTCGTGCACATTGCTATCGCGTCGATGTTGGTGAGGAGGTTACTACTGCGCTGCCTACTCCATTGTCACCAGAGAGCCTTCTACCATCGAACCTTGTTACGCATGCGATGGGCTGGATCGAGCTAACCGAGCTCTTCGCCACGAAGTTGTACATCACCCGTCGGCACCTTTACCGTGCTCGACGCTGATGCACCCTTCGTCCGATCCAGGAGCTGCGCGTTCGCGATCTACCCAGCCAGACCGTGATGCCCCTGGGTGTCGGTTGGCGACGTGGGAGGCTACTCTCCGCGCCAGCCCTCTTACGCCACACGGACGCCGGATTCAGCACGAGTATCCGCGGCCCTGTGTCAGCGGCGTGGAGGACTATCCGCTGCCACACTACCAGCTTTCAGGCTCTGACTACCTCCGCGATCGCGTGGGGACTGATGTAGACTTGCTTGTTAGTGTTAGATGCATTCGCCGCGAGCCTGCGTGCCGCCTATGATGTCTTAGTCTATGTACTGAACTCTATGTATCGAACTCTATGCATGATCCCTTTTGTAAGATATGCCGACTACTATGTAGTTCCTATCGTGCTGCTTTCATTATGCATGATTCAGCATGAATGATTCCTGTCTTTTGCTTAAATTCTCAAATGCTGAACTACCCCTGTTATATAATAGCAGGATGGTTAGGCCAGCTGGTCGTGGTCATGGTGGCAACTTCCCACCACCGCCTGAGTACATGGCTGGTATGATCCAACAGCTCGAGATGAATCGCCAGTTCATGGAAAACATGATGGCTCAGTTTCCTCGCCCCAATATGAATCAGCACCCAAACGGAACAACTCTGCAGGATTTCATACGCTGAACCCGGCGTGTACCGCAGCTCAACTCAGCCATTGGATCTTGATGGTAGCTCCGTGACATCACCTATGAGATGGAGTCTGCTGATGTAGCCCCGCCAGCTATGTCACTTTTGCTTCCTTCTTCCGAAAGGACCCGTAGCTCAATGGTGGGACAGCCACAGCGTACTCGCCAGTTGGAACACTCATCACTGGCGGACTTCCAAGCTGCTTTCGTGCCGCTTCATCCCTCAAGGGGTCATGGACCGAAGAAGCGTGAATTCATAACCTCACCCAAGGCAACAAGACCGTTGAAGCTTATCACGAGAGTTCTTGGACTTGTCTCGCTATCTTGAAGAGGACATTGCAAGCGATGCACGCAGAGCGGGAGAAGTTCCGTGACGGCCTTCAAGTCGACATCAAGCTCGCACTTCTAGTGCACGACTTTGCTGATTTCGCCACCTTGGTGAACAAAGCTATCAATGTCGAAACTGGTCTCAGAGAATACCGAGCTCTAACGGGCGAACTGTGGACGCGGGCTCATCTTCGGCCCGTCCTCGCAGAAGCGCAAGATATGGATTCCCAACAAGTATGTACCAGCCGAATGCCCCTGCTCCAAGGCGAACTATGCTGCACCTCGCCCCGCCTACAACTAAGCAGCCAAAGCTTCCAGCTCCACCACCTCAAGCTCTGTCCCACTCCCAATAATGGTTTGTGCTTCGTGCGGACAACCGAGGCACCGTGCTAGAGAATGCAACCGAACCAGAATCAATCGGCCCTTCCAAAGAACTGGCCGTGGAAACACCTGGACCGCAACAACACCGCCAAGTCTTATGGTCAAGCTCGGGCCAACCACGTTGATCCGAACGAAGCTCAAGACCAGCCTGCATCGTGATGGGTACACTCCTCGTAAATTCAGTACGCATCTGTTTTATTCGATTCAGGAGCATCGCATTCATTCATGTCTGAAGACTTTGCATACAAGCACGACGTTAAGTGTGAGGAGATGAACTCTTCGGTAGTGGTAAAAACCCCCTTGGGACAATGTCAAACCTCCATGGTTGGCGTCGACGTCCCCGTGGAAATCGAAGGGTTGGAATTCTATGCCTCACCCATTATCCTGAAGACGTCTAACATCGACCTCATTTTGGGGATGGATTGGTTGAAAGCGCATACTGCGTCAATCGTTTGCGCCACTAAGACCGTCCATCTGCTACACCCTTCTGATGAAATAATAAGCTACAATGCTAAATGCAGTTCAGATGCCGAGGCAAGGCTCTATGCATTGAATGCATTGAGCGCCGCACCCTCGAGGGCATTGAAAACATTCCCTGCTGCGTTTGCGATTTCCCGACGTCTTTCTGAAGAACTTCGGATTCCCCTGCTAGAGCTGTCGAATTCGTCATCGACTTGAAACCGGACACCACTCCTATATAAGCGACCCTACAAGATGCCGCCGCATGAACTCCTTGAGCTAAAGGAGGAAATCGACAAATCTCTTCAAAGCGGCTTCATTCGCCCAAGTTGCTCTCCTTGGGGAGCACCTTCTCTCTTTGTCAAGAAGAAGGATGGGACGAACCGATTGATCAACTGGCTGGTTCGTCAGTGTTCTCGAAACTCGACTTGAGGTTGGGATACCACCAGATCCGTGTTCGTGAGGAAGATATCCCCAAGACCGCATTCGTGACTCGTTATGGTTCATACGAGTACACCGTCATGTCTTTCGGCTTAACCAATGCTCCAGCCACCTTCTCTCGCCTGATGAACTATATATTCATGGATTACCTCGACAAGTTCGTCGTGGTTTATCTGGATGATATCCTGGTCTTTTCCAAGAATGAAGAAGAGCATGCTGAACATCTTCGTCTTGTGCTAGAAAAGCTACGAGAGCATCAACTCTATGCCAAGTTCTCCAAATGTGAATTCCGGCTTCCCGAAGTAACCTATCTTGGGCATGTCATTTCTAAGGATGGTATTGCCGTCAACCCTGAACGAGTTCAGGCTATTCTCGATTGGACTCCTCCGAAGAACGTTAAGCAAGTCGAAGTTTTCTCGGTCTCGCTTGACTATTGCCGTCGATTAAGTCGAGAACTTCTCCAAGATGGCCAGCCTATGACTAACTTTGTTGCATAAGGCGTCAAATTCCAATCGGCGAGATAAATGTCGGGAAAGTTTCCAGCACTCAAGGACAAGTTGACTTCGCCCCGATGTTAGCTCCTCCCGATACTAAGAAGGACTTCGTCATTTATCGCGACGCTTCCGGTCAAGGGTTAGGCGGTGTCCTAATGCAAGAGCGCAAAGTGGTTGCTTATGCCTCTCGGCGATTCGCCCTCACGAAGAGAACTACCCATTCACGACCTCGAGCTTGTTGTTGTCATTCATGCTTTGAAGCGATGGCGACATTACCTTCTCGGTAATCGTTGCGATATCTTCACCGACCACCAAAGTCTGAAGTATCATTTTACTCAGCCAGACCTGAACCTCCGTCGCAGAGATGGATGGAGACTGCAGACTTTGATTTGGGTATTTCCTATCGCTGAGCAAGGCTAATGTAATGGCTGATGCCTTGAGCCGCAAGTCTTCTGCAACCACCTTGAGTTCACAAAGTTCAGCCCCACTTGTTGAAGAATTCAGAAAGCTGAACCTCCATATTGTTCCTCCGGGTGCACGCTCCCCCTCCTCCGGAGTTCCGCAAGATGAATCTCCGTGTTGTTCCCCACGGTTCCCTCTATACCTGGCTGTTGAACCCGATCTCGTGGGCACCATAAAGACAATGCAGGATTTGACTCAAGAAGTCTACAAGATTAAGCAAGACCTCAAAAGGAAATCCCTCATTCTTCACTATTCTTGATGATGGCGCCTTGTACTTCAAAGGCCGCCTAGTGGTGCCGTGTAAGAAGGAAAACCTAAATATGACTCAGAAGGTTATGAAAGAAGCTCATGATACGCCTCTATGCATCCATCCTGGTAGTACAAAGATGTATCAAGACATTCGCCAGAGATTCTGGTGGTCTAATATGAAGCAGGACATTGCTCGCTATGTTGCTGAATGTGGCGTTTACCGTCGTATCAAAGCGTAACATCAAAGGCCTCTTGGAACTCGCAACCTATCTCTATTCGGAATGGAAATGGGACCATGTTGAAATGGACTTCGCCTTTGGATTTCCCAAATCGCAGAAAGGTAATGATGCTATTCTTGTCGTCATTGACCGGCTTTCTAAAGTTGCTCATTTTAAGGCGGTCAAAGAAACGATCATCGCTAGTCAGCTTGCAACGCTCTATATGTCGAATTGTTTCACTTCACGGTATTCCACTGGTTATCGATTCGGACCGTGGCAGCTTATTCACTTCAAGATTACGGGCAAGTTTTCAAGAAGCTATGGGTACGCATTTATCTTTCAAGATCTGCGTTTCATCCATGATCTCAAGGGCAAGTTGAGCGTGTCAACCAAATTCTCAAAGACATGCTTCGAGCTTGTGTCGTTTCCTTCGCAAGAAATGGGAGGAATCTCTCCCGTATGCTGAGTTCTCTTATAATAATAGCTATCAAGCTAGTCGAAGATGGCCCCTTTGAAGTGTTATATGGACGAAAGTGCGAACCCTCCGAACTGGTCGAAAGCGGGAGCGTCCACTCTTGGTCCGGATATTATCCAACATGCGAAGAACAAGTCCGCATTATTCGCGAGAATCTCAAGACCGCTCATCACGTAAAAGAGTAATTATGACCGTCATCACAAAGACATGGTCTATCAACTTGGCGAAAAGGCCTATCTTCGCGTTACACCAATGAAGGGTGCTCACCGCTTCGGGATCAAGGGCAAGCTAGCTCCTCGCTATATTGGCCCATTCACTATTCTGGAGAGGCGCGGAAAAGTGGCTTATCAACTGGAGCTTCCGTCGAACCTTTCACAGGTTCACGATGTGTTCCACGTGTCACAACTCCGACGTTGTTTCAAGGACCCAATCTGAGCAGTGGACCATGAAGTGCTCGAATTGCAACAGGACCTCTCCTATAAAGAGCATCCGGTCCGCATTCTCGACCAAGCTGAACGCCGCACACGTCAGAAGGCGATCAAGTTCCTCAAAGTCCAGTGGTCAAATCACTCTGAAGACGAAGCCACCTGGGAACGCGAGGATCGTCTTCGAGATGAATACCCCGCACTCTTTCCTTCTACCTCCTAAATCTCGGGGTGAGATTTCTTCTAGTGGAGGAGATTTGTAACACCCGGATAATTAAGCTACAGTAATCACCTCGGTTACTGTGACTAAACTCACGTTGGTTCGATCCCGGTTCAAATTCAAATTTAAAACAAAAGCAAACGATAAAAGTTTTCAAAAAAAAACTAAAACTAAAATGTTCGGGGGTTGCCAAATATTGCAAGGTTAATTATGGTGGGGTGCACACATTTTTGAAAAGTGTTTAGATATTTTAAATAAACCAAAACAGAAAAGGAAATTAAGAAAAAGGATTTGAAACAGAAAAAAAGAGAGGGGGGAAAACCCAACAGGCCAACCGGGCCAAGCCCCCCCACTGGCCCACCAGCCACCACCGCCCGCCCAACCGCCCACCCCTCACTCACTTACCCACCCCCGGTCGGCAAACCCTAGCCGCCTCACTCTTCCCCGATCCCTCTCTCCCCCCGCCGATCCGGATCGGCCCCGCCCTCGATCCGTCGCCGCCTCGTCGCCCCGACGCGGCGACCCCGCCGCCGACCGCACCTCCTCCTCCTCCCGGCCGGCGCAAGGCCCTCGTCGCCTCGGGCCGACCCCGCCCGAACGCCACCTCGCCGGATCCACCGTCGCTGTCGGCCACCTCCCCGCCTCCTCACGGTCGCCACTGAAGGCCCCCGAGCCCGCCAGATAGACCCTGCGTTCCCCCAGTGTGCTCTCCTCTCCCCTCATTCCCCCCGGCGCCACCGCCCTTCGCCGCTCGGCCGCCGCCCCCTTGCTCCCTCCTCTCCCTTTCCCTCGCCGAGCACGGACGTGCTCCCGGCCTCCTCTCCTCCTCCACGCCCGAAGCGGCGCCCACGCCGCACCAACCTCCCCGCCATGGATCTCATCGCCATGGCGCCCGGTGACCAAATGGTCACGGGGCCGAGCCCGTGAGGCTCGGTGCGCCGCGCTAGCACCCCCGTAGCGCGTTTCGACGGAGACCCGAACCTCCTCGCCGCCTCCGCCGCTCGCCGGCGCCGATCCCGGCCGAGCCCGGCCGCGCCAATACCCCCATCGGACGCGCCGCCCTCTCCCCTTCCGAACGCACCGACCCGCGCCCCGTTTGACCACCGGAGGATGAAGTCCGCGAGCTCGGCGCCCTCCTCCGCCATGGCGGGCGCCCACGGGCTCCCGCGCCGACGCCCGGCGTACACCGGGGCCACCGTCAGCCATCGACTAGTGGGCCCAGGCCCCCACCGATTCTGTTGACTCGGTCGGTGGGGCTGACCGCACCCACTGCCACTAACATGGGGGCCCCACCCCCAAAGAACGTTTTTTAAAATAAAAGGAAAAGGGAAAAATGAAATTAGTTAAATAAAAATGAACAAAACTAATTAATTAATTAATTAATTAATTAATTAATTAATTAATTAATTAAGTTAATAATTAATCTAATTAATCCCGATTAATTAACCTAATGACTAATCAACCTAATTAACTACTGTTAATTAAACTTAATTAAGTTAATTAGTTAACAGGGTATGACGAACGGGTCCCACACGTCAGGGTTGACCTAGTCAACCCTGTTGACTGCTAACGTCAGCATGACATCATGCTGACGTCATAAATACATTTTTTTTCGAATTAATTAATTAATTAATTAAATTCCAGAAATTATTAAAATCTTTTAAAATCATATCTTTTAATCCGTAACTTCGGATTAAAATATTTTCAACATGAAAGTTGCTCGTAACGGCGAGACGAATCCGGATCGCGATCCGTTCGTCCGCCACACACCCCTAACCTATCGAACCTGCAACTTTTCCCTCCGCCCTCCGCGCGAAAATCAAACACCGGAATACTTTCCGGATGTTTCCCCTTAACCAAGACCTCATACCACGTTAGGGCACGCCTAGCATCGCTTCTTGACATGTCATGCATCGATATGCATCTCAGATACTTGGTATTCATTGTTTCTTCCCCTCTTCTCTCCGGTAGACTACGAGACCGACGCGCTCATTGGCGGTTCGACTACGGTGTTGACGACCCTCTCTCTTGCCGTGAGCAACCAGGCAAGCCCCCTTGATCACCAGATATCGCCTACTCTTCTCTACACCGCTTGCATTAGAGTAGTGTAACTTGTTCCGCTTTGAGATACTCCTATCCTTTGCATAGCTTTGTCCTTGTTACTTCATTGTTACCTTACGCAATCCTATATGCTTAGTATAGGATGCTAGTACTTTCATCTGTGGCCCTACATTCTTGTTCATCCGCCGTGCTATACTATCGGGCCGTGATCACTCGGGAGGTGATCACGGTATATACTATATACTTATACATGATACATGTGGAGACTAAAGTCGGGTCGGCCGATGGAGCACCATGAGTGGATCTTGAGGCGGGCGAGGCAGTGTTGAGACCGCCTAGGAGAGAGGTGGCCTGGCCTGCTCGGACGCTCGCGATTACTTAACACGCTTAACGAGGTCTTGGTATTTGATCTGAGTTGGCTACGAGCTTATACGCACTAACCATCTACGCGGGAGTAGTTATGGGTATCCCGCGTCGTGGTATCGGTAGCAATTCAGACGTCGGTGACGAGCGGCGCGCGCCGGATTGGATTGGAACGCTCTTTGGGCTAGGTCTGCTTCGGCACAGACGCATAACGTCAGTGTGTGCTCGTAGGCGATGGGCCCTGACCCTGGCGCTTAGGTTTAGACCGGCGTGTTGGCCTCTCTGTTGTGCCTAGGTGGGGCTGCGACGTGTTGATCTTCGCGGCGGGCATGACCCAGAAAGTGTGTCCGCCAAATGGGATCAAGCGGCTGGGTAAGATGGTGCACCCCGCAGGAAGTTAATCTATTGAATAGCCGTGATCTTGATAACAGGACGACTTGGAGTTGTACCTTGAGCTTATGACAACTAGAACCGGATACTTGATAAAACACACCCTTCCAAGTGCGGATACAACCGGTGGTCGCTCTCTCGTGGATATGAGGAGGGATCGCGGGTAGGATTATTGCTATGTGATGTTACTTGGAGGACTTCAGATTGCCCTCCTTACTGTTGCAAGACAGAGTCGAGCGTAGTCTTCGTTAAGACTAGCTATCCCCTCTTACTCGGCATTCTGCAGTTCGGACCATCGATATGGCCCTTTACACATATATCCATGCATATGTAGTGTAGTTCCTTGCTTTGTAGTACTTTGGATGAGTACTCACGGTTGCCTTGTTCCCCTTTTCCCCTATCTCTACTCGATTGCTGCAACAGCACGATGGAGCCCAGAGCCGACGCCACCGCCTATGACGACTACTACTGGAGGTGCCTACTACTACGTGCAGCCCGCTTACGGCGACCTGGAGTAACTTAGGAGGATCCAGGCGGGAGGCCTGCTCCTCTTCGATCAGATCCCGGTTTGTGCTAGCCTTCTTAAGGAAAACTTGTTTAACTTATGTCGTACTCAGATATTGTTGCTTCCACTGACTCGTCTATGATCGAGCACTTGTATTCGAGCCCTCGAGGCCCCTGGCTTGTATTATGATGCTTGTATGACTTTTTATTTGTAGAGTTGTGTTGTGATATCTTCCCGTGAGTCCTTGATCTTGATCGTACACATTTTCGTGCATGATTAGTGTACGATTGAATCGGGGGCGTCACACAAGAACACATGCGATATCATCTCATCATGCTATTCACAATTCGTTCATATAGATTAACATAGTAGTGGTGGTCTGGATCTAAGTTTCATCCTTCACATCGAAGTCTTCCTTGGCGTCAATCTTGCACTTCCTTCTTTTCCATCTTGTCCTTGAGTGCTTCCAGTTCCTATTCTACTTCCTTGAGGTACTTTTGGGTGTTGCGCAGCATAAATGTAGGCCTTTCTCCAAGTCTTCCAATGGCTTCCCATGTGACGCATCATGCCAATTCGAAGAACGTTGTGTGAAGTACTGGTTGGGTGAACATGTAGAGTCCAAGTCTCTGGTGGTCGTTTTCCTTGTTCTCATACAAGTGGATTTCTTAGCCTTCAGCCATCATAGGAAATCCTTTGTACATAGCTTCTCCCTTGAGTCTCATGCTTACCATGATATCCTTTAGTGCTCTTGGAAACTTAGTCTCACATTCCAACTCTTGGTCATTAATGATCCTTTCTTGATGTATTCAATGAGGCTGGTCATCTATATTTTGAAAGGGAGAGGATTAGAAATGCAATGGGGTAAGAAGTACATGATAAAGTAGTAAATGTACAAAAGTGTGAAAATATGTTTTTAGTCATGTGGATTTTCCTAGTCCATTTTCTAGGGTCCCTGTAAGTGCATCTAGTGCCACCCCTAGTTGGTTTGGAGTATTGACGACAAACATGGTTGAGGGACTAACGTGTTTGTGAGAATTGCAGGATAACACAGGTAGTAGTCCCTCATTGATTCGGTTTACCTACCAGAGATGACCCCTAAAAATGTATGAAGACATTGAAGACAATGGTGGTTCGTGAAGACATTCACGATGAAGATAATGACTTGTGAAGGCATTCACTTGAAGACTATGGAGTGCGAAGACATAGTTGTTTCGTAGTTTCCTTTTCTTCTTTATTGAGTCATAGGAACAACCATACTGTTAAGTGGGATCCAAGTGAACAAAGTCAGATGACTGAAGTGATGCTCAAACAAAATCCTATGTCTTCGAGCAAAGACAATGAGAGAAAATATTATCGAGAGTCAGATGATTCAGCTTTGCTTGTAGCCTAAGCCAAGCTGTCGCGTGTGTTTGAAATCCGACCGTTGGACACGTGTCGGTTCCTTAGTGACCCAGGGTCATTTCGGACATATCATGTCGGGTTGCCTCCCGTCTATAAATAGCCCACCCCCTACACCATAATTTGGTGGCTGCTCGGAGTTAGTGCACGGCTTTTGTCGTTTGAGAGCAACCCACCTCTGAAGCCTTTGAGAGAAAGATCCTTGCGAGGACAAAGCTCAAAACACCCAGAGCCAAAGAGTGTTATGCATCATCAAGTCTTTACGTCGCGTGACTCAAGACTTGTTACACTTGAGGACTGTGCATCCTCCAGCCGGTTAGGCGTCACATTCTGAGCATCCAAGAGTCATTGTGGATCGTCGGTGAACGAAGTCTGTGAAGGTTTGGAAGTCTACCTTGAAGACTTACCAGAGTGATTGGGCGAGGACTGGGTGTCCTTAGCTCAAGGGGAATAAGGTGAAGACACGGTCTTCTGAGTTCAATCTCAGCCTCCCTAACCAGACGTACAGTTGTCACAGCAACTGGAACTGGTCTACCAAATCCCTGTATTCACCAAGCAATGGTTCTATCCCCTACTTCCTTTACATTTCAGTTTGTCTTTATGAAGTCATTCTTGCTTGTCTGATCTATTTGACTTCACTGTGTGAAGGCTATTTTGCATGTTTGGCTTCATACTGTCTTCCATTCTGATCCATTCTACCTAGCTGCTGTTAGTCTTCGTGCTTTCACTATATTGCTTACTTGACTATGGCTTGTCTAGTGTAGTTCATCTTCCGCTGCATATCTTATAGGCTCATTCCAACATCAAACACCTTGTGTTTTGAAGACTTCCATAAAAATCACCTATTCACCCCCTCTCTAGTCGATAACTAGCACTTTCAATTAGTATCAGAGCAAGGTGCTTCCTTGTTCTGGGTGATTCAGTTTAACCACATGGAGTCTTAGCTATGTCGACTGCAGGGATAATCAAGGTCTCCGCTGTGTGCCCAGTCTTTGATGGCACTGATTACCCCTACTGGAAGAATAAGATGCGCATGCATCTTGAAGCCATTGACATTGACCTCTGGTATGTCGTCAAGACAGGTGTTCCCAAGGTCGGTGAAGGTGTCATCGCTGCTGATGTGAGAGGTTCGCGCAACTGAACTCAACTGCCAAGAACATCATCTATGGTCATCTAACCAAAAGACAGTATGGCCGTGTGAGTGCACTAGAAACTGCGAAGCTAGTCTGGGTCTGGCTGTCCAAGGTCAACGAAGGCGTCTCAACTCAGAGAGACTCAAGGATTGATGTTCTTCGCAATCTCTTCAACCGCTTCAAGAAGAATGACAATGAAAATGTCCATCTCACGTTCGATCGCCTCACTGATATCACTAATGAGCTTCGCGCTCTTGGCGCCAGTGAGATCACCAAGCATGAAATCATGAAGAAGCTTTTGAGAACACTTGACAACTCATTTGACACCTTGGCCCTGATAATAGGAGAATGTCCTGACTTCAGAGATCTCGATCCGTCTGATATACTTGAGAGGCTCAACACACATGAGTTCTGGCTATCTGAGAAGAGAGACATCTATGGCCCCAACTATGGTCGAACCCGTGCTTTGAAGGCAAAGGCCGTTTCCTCATCTCAAGAAGAACCTGACTGCAGTTCTGAGGATCCTGAAGACACTGGAAAGGAGCTAGCAATGCTGGTGAAGAAGTTCTAGAAGTACTCCAAAAAGAATCGCTTCGGAAAGTCTTCAAGATCCAGCTCAAGTAATGATGAGGCTTCCTCTCGTGGCCACAAGAAGAGAACATGCCACAAATGCAAGAAGCCAGGCCACTACATCTCTGAGTGCCCTCAATGGGACACGAAATCTAAGAATAAGAAGAAGAAGAGCAAGGAATATGATTCTGACGGCAAGAAGAATAAGAAATCATCAAAGTCTTCTTCAAAGTCATCGTCTCACAAGAAGAGCTCATCTGGCAAGGCTCGTGCGTTCATTGGCAAGGAGATGGATTCTGAGGAGGAGTCTGCTTCTGAGGAGACGGAGGTGGAGTCCGAGGAGGAGTCTTATTCAGGCATGGCAAGCCTGGCTCTAGCTTCGGCATTCGTCGCCAAGTCCATCTTCAACACTAAAGACAATGGTCACGTCTCCGACGCTGAAGCCGATGATGAGGACGACTCTGCTCCAACCTACTGCTTCATGGCACGAGGTGCCAAGGTAAACTCATGCGATGCTTACTTTCAAACCTCCAGTGAAGATGACTCTGAGTGTGAATCCGAACCCAGCTATAAGACTGATACGTCTCCAACGTATCTATAATTTTTGATTGTTCTATGCTATTATATATTCTGTTTTGGATGTTTAATGGGCTTTATTATACACTTTTATCTTATTTTTGGGACTAAACTACTAGCCCAAGGCCCAGTGCAAATTGCTGTTTTTTTGCCTATTTCAGTGTTTCGCAGAAAAGGAATATCAAACGGAGTCCAAACGGAATGAAACCTTCGGGAGCGTGATTTTTGGAACAAACGTGATCCAGAGGACTTGGAGTGGACGTCAAGAAACAACCGAGGAGGCCACGAGGCAGGGAGGCGCGCCCCCCACCCTCGTGGGCCCCTCGTGGCTCTCCTGACCGACTTCCTTCGCCTATATATACTCTTATACCCCCAAAACATCCAGGAGCACGACGAAACCCTATTTCCGCCGGAGGGGGCATCTATCACGGAGGGCTTCTACATCAACACCATAGCCTCTCTGATGATGTGTGAGTATTTTACCTCAGACCTTCGGGTCCATAGTTATTAGCTAGATGGCTTCTTCTCTCTCTTTGGATCTCAATACAAAGTTCTCTTCGATTCTCTTGGAGATCTATTTGATGTAACTCTTTTTGCGGTGTGTTTGTCGAGATCCAATGAATTGTGGGTTTATGATCAAGATTATCTATGAACAATATTTGAATCTCCTCTGAATTCTTTTATGTATGATTTGTTATCTTTGCAAGTCTCTTCTAATTATTTGTTTGGTTTGGCCTACTAGATTGATCTTTCTTGCAATGGGAGAAGTGCTTAGCTTTGGGTTCAATCATGCAAAGGTTTCGATCCCAAAGGATGTAAGGGGAAACGACACGTATTGTATTGTTGCCATCGAGGATAAAAAGATGGGGTTTATTTCATATTGCTTGAGTTTATCCCTCTACATCATGTCATCTTGCCTAATGCGTTACTCTGTTCTTATGAACTTAATACTCTAGATGCATGCTGGATAGCGATCGATGTGTGGAGTAATAGCAGTAGATGCAGGCAGGAGTCGGTCTACTTGTCACGGACGTGATATGCCTATATACATGATCATGCCTAGATATTCTCATAACTATGCTCAATTATATCAATTGCTCGACAGTAATTTGTTCATCCACCATAATACTTATGCTCTTGAGAAAAGCCACTAGTGAAACCTATGGCCCTCGGGTCTATTTTCTATCATATTAATCTCCCGTTATTTCTATCACCGCTTATTTTGCTATCTTTACTTTTAGTCTTTATCATAAAAATACCAAAAATATTATGAAGGAAATATGCCCTAGACGCAATAATAAAGTTATTATTTATTTCCTTATATCATGATAAATGTTTATTATTCATGCTAGAATTGTATTAACCGGAAACATGATACATGTGTGAATACATAGACAAACAGAGTGTCACTAGTATGCCTCTACTTGACTAGCTCGTTGATAAAAAATGATTATGTTTCCTAGCCATAGACAAAGAGTTGTCATTTGATTAACGGGATCACATCATTAGGATAATGATGTGATTGACTTGACCCATTCCGTTAGCTTAGCACTTGATCATTTAGTATGTTGCTATTGCTTTCTTCATGACTTATACATGTTCCTATGACTATGAGATTATGCAACTCCCGTTTACCGGAGGAACACTTCGTGTGCTACCAAATGTCATAACGTAACTGGGTGATTATAAAGGTGCTCTACAGGTGTCTCCGAAGGTACTTGTTGGGTTGGCATATTTCGAGATTAGGATTTGTCACTCCGATTGTCGGAGAGGTATCTCTGGGCCCACTCGGTAATGCACATCACTTAAGCCTTGCAAGCATTGAAAATAATGAGTTAGTTGCGGGATGATGTATTACGGAACGAGTAAAGAGACTTGCCGGTAACGAGATTGAACTAGGTATTGAGATACTGACGATCGAATCTCGGGCAAGTAACATACTAATGACAAAGGGAACAAACGTATGTTGTTATGCGGTTTGACCAATAAAGATCTTCGTAGAATATGTAGGAGCCAATATGGGCATCCAGGTTCCGCTATTGGTCATTGACCATAGAAGTGTCTCGGTCATGTCTACATAGTTCTCGAACCCGTAGGGTCCGCACGCTTAACGTTCGTTGATGATATAGTATTTATGAGTTATGTATGTTGGTATCCTAATGTTGTTCGGAGTTCCGGATAAGATCACGGACATGACGAGGAACTCCGGAATGGTCCGGAGATAAAGATTGATATATGGGATAATAGTGTTTGGACTCCGGAAGGGTTCCGGAATTCACCGGAAGGGGTTCCGAATGTTTCCCAAAATGTTTGGGTACGAGAACACTTTATTTGGGCCAAAGGGGAAAGCCCACAAGGTTTTTGGAAAGCCCAAAAGGAAGTTTTGCGGAGTCCAGGGGCCAGATGCCAGGGTTCCTAGCGTCTGGGTCCAGACGCCGGAACCTCAAGGCGTCGCCCTGGAGTCCGAGAAGGACTCTTGCCTTTGGGTGAAACCGACTTTGTGGAGGCTTTACTCCAAGTTTCACCCCAAGGCTCAACATATAAATAGAGGGGTAGGGCTAGCACCCAAGAGACATCAAGAAACACCAAGCCGTGTGCCGGCTACCCCGTCCCCTCTAGTTTATCCTCCATCATAGTTTTCGTAGTGCTTAGGCGAAGCCCTGCGGAGATTGTTCTTCACGAACACCATCACCACGCCGTCGTGCTGCCGGGAACTCATCTACTACTTCGCCCCTCTTGCTTGATCGAGAAGGCGAGGACGTCATCGAGGTGAACATGTGCTGAACACAGAGGTGCCGTACGTTCGGTACTTGATCGAGACGGATCGTGAAGGTGTACGACTACATCAACCGCGTTGATAAACGCTTCCGCTTACGGTCTACGAGGGTACGTAGACAACACTCTCCCCTCTCGTTGCTATGAATCACCATGATCCTGCGTGTGCGTAGGAATTTTTTTGAAATTACTACGTTCCCCAACAGTGGCATCAGAGCCTGGTTTTATGCGTTGATGTTATATGCACGAGTAGAAAACAAGTGAGTTGTGGGCGATACAAGTCATACTGCTTACCAGCATGTCACACTTTGGTTCGGCGGTATTGTTGGATGAAGCGGCCCGGACCGACATTACGCGTACACTTATGCAAGACTGGTTCTACCGACGTGCTTTGCACACAGGTGGCTGGCGGGTGTCAGTTTCTCCAACTTTAGTTGAACCGAGTGTGGCTACGCCTGGTCTTTGAGAAGGTTAAAACAACACTAACTTGACGAACTATCGTTGTGGTTTTGATGCGTAGGTAAGAACGGTTCTTGCTTAGCCCGTAGCAGCCATGTAAAACTTGCAACAACAAAGTAGAGGACGTCTAACTTGTTTTTGCAGGGCATGTTGTGATGTGATATGGTCAAGACATGATGCTATATTTTATTGTATGAGATGATCATGTTTTATAACTGAGTTATCGGCAACTGGCAGGAGCCATATGGTTGTCGCTTTATTGTATGCAATGCAATCGCACTGTAATTGCTTTACTCTATCACTAAGCGATAGCAATAGTCGTAGAAGCAATAGTTGGCAAGACGACAATGATGCTACGATGGAGATCAAGGTGTCGCGCCGGTGACAATGGTGATCATGACGGTGCTTCGGAGATGGAGATCACAAGCACAAGATGATGATGGCCATATCATATCACTTATATTGATTGCATGTGATGTTTATCTTTTATGCATCTTATTTTGCTTTGATTGACGGTAGCATTATAAGATGATCTCTCACTAAATTTCAAGATAAAAGTGTTCTCCCTGAGTATACACCGTTGCCAAAGTTCGTCGTGCCCAAACACCACGTGATGATCGGGTGTGATAAGCTCTACGTCCATCTACAACGGGTGCAAGCCAGTTTTGCACACGCAGAATACTCAGGTTAAACTTGACGAGCCTAGCATATGCAGATATGGCCTCGAAACACTGAGACCGAAAGGTCGAGCGTGAATCATATAGTAGATATGATCAACATAGTGATGTTCACCATTGAAGACTACTCCATTTCACGTGATGATCAGTTATGGTTTAGTTGATTTGGATCACGTGATCACTTAGATGATTAGAGGGATGTCTATCTAAGTGGGAGTTCTTAAGTAATATGATTAATTGAACTTAAATTTATCATGAACTTAATACCTGATAGTATTTTGCATGTCTATGTTTGTTGTAGATAGATGGCCCGTGCTGTTGTTCCGTTGAATTTTAATGCGTTCCTTGAGAAAGCAAAGTTGAAAGATGATGGTAGCAATTACACGGACTGGGTCCATAACTTGAGGATTATCCTCATTGCTGCACAAAAGAATTATGTCCTGGAAGCACCGCTAGGTGCCAAACCTACTGCAGGAGCAACACCGATGTTATGAACGTCGCGAGCAAAGCGATGACTACTCGATAGTTCAGTGTGCCATGCTTTACAGCTTAGAACCGGGACCTCAACGACGTTTTGAACGTCATGGAGCATATGAGATGTTCCAGGATTTGAAGTTAATATTTCAAGCAAATGCCCGTATTGAGAGATAAGAAGTCTCCAATAAGTTCTACAACTGGAAGATGGAGGAGAATAGTTCTGTCAGTGAGCATATACTCAGAATGTCTAGGTATAACAATCACTTGATTCAACTGGGAGTTAATCTTCCGGATGATAGCGCCATTGATGTAATTCTTCAATCATCGCCACCAAGCTACAAGAGCTTCGTGATGAACTATAACATGCAAGGGATGGATAAGACGATTTCGAGCTCTTCGCAATGCTAAAAGCTGCGAAGGTAGAAATCAAGAAGGAGCATCAAGTGTTGATGGTCAATAAGACCACCAGTTTCAAGAAAAGGGCAAAGGGAAGAAGAAGGGAACTTCAAGAAGAATAGCAAACAAGTTGTTGCTCAAGAGAAGAAACCCAAGTCGGACCTAAGCACGAGATCGAGTGCTTCTCGCAAGCGATGGTCACTTGAAGCGGAACTGCCCCAAGTATTTGGCGGATAAGAAGGATGGCAAGGTGAAAAAAGGTATATGTGATATACATGTTATTGATGTGTACCTTACCAGAGCTCGCAGTAGCACCTGGGTATTTGATATTGGTTCTGTTGCTAATATTTGCAACTCAAAACAGGGACTATGGATTAATCGAACACTGGCCAAGGACGAGGTGACGATGCGCGTGGGAAATGGTTCCAAAGTCGATGTGATCGCCGTCGGCACGCTACCTCTACATCTACCTTCGGGATTTGTATTATACCCAAATAATTGTTATTTGGTGCCAGCGTTGAGCATGAACATTATATCTGGATCTTGTTCGATGCGAGACGGTTATTTATTTAAATCTGAGAATAATGGTTGTTCTATTTATATGAGTAATATCTTTTATGGTCATGCACTCTTGAAGAGTGGTCTATTTTTGTTGAATCTCGATAGTAGTGATACACATATTCATAATGTTGAAGCCAAAAGATGCAGAGTTGATAATTATAGTGCAACTTATTTGTGGCACTGTCGTTTGGGTCATATTGGTGTAAAGCGCACGAAGAAACTCCATACTGATGGACTTTTAGAATCACTTGATTATGAATCACTTGGTACTTGCGAACCATGCCTCATGGGCAAGATGACTAAAATGCCGTTCTCCGGAACTATGGAGCGAGCAACTGATTTATTGGAGATCAAACATACTGATGTATGTGGTCCAATGAATGTTGAGGCTCGCGGCGGGTATCATTATTTTCTCACCTTCACTGATGATTTAAGCAGATATGGGTATATCTACTTAATGAAAGATAAGTCTGAAACATTTGAAAAGTTCAAAGAATTTCAGAGTGAAGTTGAAAATCATCGTAACAAGAAAATAAAGTTTCTACGATCTGATCGTGGAGGAGAATATTTGAGTTACGAGTTTGGTCTACATTTGAAACAATGCGTAATAGTTTCGCAACTCACGCCACCCGGAACACCATAGCGTAATGGTGTGTCCGAACGTCGTAATCGTACTTTACTAGATATGGTGCGATCTATGATGTCTCTTACTGATTTACCGCTATCATTTTGGGGTTATGCTTTAGAGACGACCGCATTCACGTTAAATAGGGCACCATCAAAATCCATTGAGACGGCGCCTTATGAACTGTGGTTTGGCAAGAAACCAAAGTTGTCGTTTCTTAAAGTTTGGGGCTGCGATGCTTATGTGAAAAAGCTTCAACCTGATAAGCTCGAACCCAAATCAGAGAAATGTGTCTTCATAGGATACCCAAAGGAAACTGTTGGGTACACCATCTATCACATATCCGAAGGCAAGACATTAGTTGCCAAGAATGGATCCTTTCTAGAGAAGGAGTTTCTCTCGAAAGAAGTGAGTGGGAGGAAAGTAGAACTTGATGAGGTAACAGTACCTGCTCCCTTATTGGAAAATAATTCATCACAGAAACCGGTTCCTGTGATGTCTACACCAATTAGTGAGAAAGTTAATGATGATGATCATGAAACTTCAGATCAAGTTGTTACTGAACCTCGTAGGTCAACCAGAGTAAGATCCGCACCAGAGTGGTACGGTAACCCTGTTCTGGAGGTTATGTTACTAGACCATTATGAAGAAGCGATGGTGAGCCCAGATTCCAAAAAATGGCTTGAGGCCATGAAATCTGAGATGGGATCCATGTATGAGAACAAAGTATGGACTTTGGTTGACTTTCCCGATGGTCGACAAGCCATCGAGAACAAATGGATCTTCAAGAAGAAGACTGACGCTGACGGTAATGTTACTGTCTATAAAGCTCGACTTGTTGCAAAAGGTTTTCGACAAGTTCAAGGGATTGAATACGATGAGACCTTCTCACCCATAGCGATGCTTAAGTTTGTCTGAATCATGTTAGCAATTGCCGCATTTTATGATTATGAAATTTGGCAAATGGATGTCAAAACTGCATTCCTGAATGGATTTCTGGAAGAAGAGTTGTATATGATGCAACCAGAAGGTTTTGCCGATCCAAAGGGAGCTAACAAAGTGTGCAAGCTCCAGCGATCCATTTATGGACTGGTGCAAGCCTCTCAGAGTTGGAATAAATATTTTGATAGTGTGATCAAAGCATATGGTTTTATACAAACTTTTGGAGAAGCCTGTATTTACAAGAAAGTGAGTGGGAGCTCTGTAGCATTTCTGATATTATATGTGGATGACATATTGTTGATTGGAAATCATATAGAATTTCTGGATAGCATAAAAGGATATTTGAATAAGAGTTTTTCAATGAAGGACCACGGTGAAGCTGCTTATATATTGGGCATCAAGATCTATAGAGATAGATCAAGACGCTTAATTGGACTTTCACAAAGCACAAACCTTGACAAAGTTTTGAAGAAGTTCAAAATGGATCAAGCAAAGAAAGGGTTCTTGCCTGTGTTACAAGGTGTGAAGTTGAGTAAGACTCAATGCCCGACCACTTCAGAAGGTAGAGAGAAAATGAAAGATGTTCCCTATGCTTCAGCAATAGGCTCTATCATGTATGCAATGTTGTGTACCAGCCCTGATGTGTGCCTTGCTATCAGTTTAGCAGGGAGGTACCAAAGTAATCCAGGAGTGCATCACTGGACAACGGTCAAGAACATCCTGAAATACCTGAAAAGGACGAAGGATACGTTTCTCGTTTATGGAGGTGACAAAGAGCTCGTCGTAAATGGTTACGTCGATGCAAGCTTTGACACTGATCCGGACGATTCTAAATCGCAAACCGGATACGTGTTTTTATTGAACGGTGGAGCTGTCAGTTGGTGCAGTCCTAAACAAAGCATAGTAGCGGGATCTACATGTGAAGCGGAGTACATAGCTGCTTCGGAAGCAGCAAATGAAGGAGTCTGGATGAATGAGTTCATATCCGATCTAGGTGTCATACCTAGTGCATCGGGTCCAATGAAAATCTTTTGTGACAATACTGGTGCAATTGCTTTGGCAAAGGAATCCAGATTTCACAAGAGAACCAAGCACATCAAGAGACCTTCAACTCCATCCGGATCAAGTCCGGTGGGAGACATAGAGATTTGCAAAATACATGCGGATCTGAATGTTGCGCATCGTTGACTAAGCCTCTTCCACGAGCAAAACATGATCAGCACCAAGGCTCCATGGGTGTTAGAATCATTTTGTGTAATCTAGATTATTGACTCTAGTGCAAGTGGGAGATCAAGGAAATATGCCCTAGAGGCAATAATAAAGTTATTATTTATTTCCTTATATAATGATAAATGTTTATTATTCATGCTAGAATTGTATTAACCGGAAACATGATACATGTGTGAATGCATAGACAAACAGAGTGTCACTAGTATGCCTCTACTTGACTAGCTCGTTGATCAAAGATGGTTATGTTTACTAGCCATAGACAAAGAGTTGTCATTTGATTAACGGGATCACATCATTAGGAGAATTATGTGATTGATTTGACCCATTCCGTTAGCTTAGCACTTGATCGTTTAGTATGTTGCTACTGCTTTCTGCTTGACTTATAAATGTTCCTATGACTATGAGATTATGCAACTCCCGTTTACCGGAGGAACACTTTGTGTGCTACCAAATGTCACAACATAACTGGGTGATTATAAAGGTGCTCTACAGGTGTCTCCGAAGGTACTTGTTGGGTTGGCGTATTTCGAGATTATGATTTATCACTTCGATTGTCGGAGAGGTATCTCTGGGCCCACTCGGTAATGCACATCACTTAAGCCTTGCAAGCATTGCAACTAATGAGTTAGTTGCGGGATGATGTATTACGGGACGAGTAAAGAGACCTGCCGATAACGAGATTGACTAGGTATTGAGATACCAACGATCGAATCTCAGGCAAGTAACATACCGATGACAAAGGGAACAAACGTATGTTGTTATGCGAGTTGATCGATAAAGATCTTCTTAGAATATGTAGGAGCCAATATGGGCATCCAAGTTCCGCTATTGGATATTAACCAGAGAAGTGTCTCGGTCATGTCTACATAGTTCTCGAACCCGTAGGGTCCGCACGCTTAACGTTCGTTGACGATATAGTATTTATGAGTTATGTATGTTGGTAACCGAATATTGTTCGGAGTTTCGGATAAGATCACGGACATGACGAGGAACTCCGGAATGGTCCAGAGATAAAGATTGTTATATGGGATAATAGTGTTTGGACTCCGGAAGGGTTCCGGAATTCACCAGAAGGGGTTCCGAATGTTTCCCAAAATGTTTGGGTACGAGAACACTTTATTTGGGCCAAAGGGGAAAGCCCACAAGGTTTTTGGAAAGCGCAAAAGGAAGTTTTGCAGAGTCCAGGGGCCAGACGCCAGGGTCCCTGGCGTCTGGGTCCAGACGCCGGGAACCCTGGCATATGGCCCTGGAGTTCGAGAAGGACTCTTGCCTTTCGGGTGAAACCGACTTTGTGGAGGCTTTTACTCCAAGTTTCGACCCCAAGGCTCAACATATAAATAGAGGGGTAGGGCTACCACCCAAGAGAGATCAAGAAACACCAAGCCGTGTGCCGCTACCCCGTCCCCTCTAGTTTATCCTCTGTCATAGTTTTCATAGTGCTTAGGCGAAGCCCTGCGGAGATTGTTCTTCACCAACACCGTCACCATGCCGTCGTGCTGCCGGGAACTCATCTACTACTTCGCCCCTCTTGCTGGATCGAGAAGGCAAGGACGTCATCGAGCTGAACGTCTGCTGAACGAGGAGGTGCCGTACGTTCGGTACTTGATCAGGACGGATCGTGAAGGTGTACGACTACATCAACCGCGTTGATAAACGCTTCCGCTTATGGTCTACGAGGGTACGTAGACAACACTCTCCCCTCTCGTTGTTATGCATCACCATGATCCTGCGTGTGCGTAGGATTTTTTTTTGAAATTACTACGTTCCCCAACATATTATCTTATCATCTCTATCAGATCTCACTTTTGCAAGTGGCCGTGAAGGGATTGACAACCCCTTTATCGCGTTGGTTGCAAGGTTCTTATTTGTTTGTGTAGGTACGAGGGACTTGGGCGTGGTCTCCTACTGGATTGATATATTGGTTCTCAAAAACTGAGGGAAATACTTACGCTACTTTGCTGCATCACCCTTTCCTCTTCAAGGGAAAACCAACGCAGTGCTCAAGAGGTAGCAAGAAGGATTTCTGGCGTCGTTGTCGGGGAGTCTATGCACAAGTCAAGACATACCAAGTACCCATCACAAACTCTTATCCCTTGCATTACATTATTTGCCATTTGCCTCTCGTTTTCCTCTCCCCCACTTCACCTTTGCTGTTTTATTCGCCCTCTCCTTCCGTTCGCCTCTTTTTCGCTTGATTCTTGTGTGCTTGTGTGTTGGATTGCTTGCTTGTCACGGTGGCTCAAGATAACACTAAATTGTGTGACTTCTCCAATACCAACAACAATGATTTTCTTAGTACTCCGATTGCTCCTCTTACCGATGCTGAATCTTGTGAAATCAATGCTGCCTTGTTGAATCTTGTCATGAAAGATCAATTCGCCGGCCTTCCTAGTGAAGATGCCGCTACTCATCTAAACAGCTTTGTTGATTTGTGCGATATGCAAAAGAAGAAAGATGTTGATAATGATATTGTTAAGTTGAAGCTATTTCCGTTTTCGCTTAGAGATCGCGCTAAAACTTGGTTTTCGTCTTTGCCTAAAAATAGTATTGATTCTTGGAATAAGTGCAAAGATGCTTTTATCTCTAAGTATTTTCCTCCCACTAAGATCATCTATCTTAGAAACGATATTATGAATTTTAAGAAACTTGATCTTGGGAGAGGATGAAATTAATGATACGTAATTGCCCTACACATGGTTTGAATCTATGGATGATTATACAAAACTTTTATGCCAGATTGAATTTTGCTTCTAGAAATCTTTTAGATTCGGCCGCGGGAGGCACTTTTATGGAAATCACTTTAGGAGAATCTACTAAACTCCTAGATAATATTATGGTTAATTATTCTCAATGGCACACTGAAAGATCTACTAGTAAAAAGGTTCATGTGATAGAAGAGATTAATATTTTGAGTGGAAAGATGGATGAACTTACAAAATTGTTTGCTAATAAGAGTGTTTCTTCTGATCCTAATGATATGCCTTTGTCTACTTTGATTGAGAATAATAATGATTCTATGGATGTGAATTTTGTTGGTAGGAACAGTTTTGGTAACAACGCGTATAGAGGAAACTTTAATCCTAGGCCGTTCCCTAGCAATTCCTCTAATAATTATGGTAATTCCTACAACAATTATTATGGAAATTTTAATAAGTTACCCTCTGATTTTGAGAGTAGTGTTAAAGAGTTTATGAATTCACAAAATAATTTCAATGCTTTGCTTGAATAGAAATTGCTTAAGGTTGATGAATTGGCTAGGAACGTGGATAGAATTTCTCTTGATGTTGATTCTTTGAAACTTAGATCTATTCCACCTAAGCATGATATCAATGAGTCTCTCAAAGCCATGAGAATTTCCATTGATGAGTGCAAAGAAAGAACCGCTAGGATGCGTGCTAAGAAAGATTGCTTTGTGAAAGCGTGTTCTTCTAGTTTTCATGATAATAATGATGAAGATCTAAAAGTGATTGATGTATCTCCCTTTAAATCTTTGTTTTGTAATATGAATCTTGATAATGATGGGACTAGAGATGATTCAACTTTAATTAAAAGGCGTCCCAATAATTCGGAGTTTTTAGATCTTGATGCAAAAAATTGTAAAAGTGGGATTGAAGAGGTCAAAACTTTAGATAGCATTGAACCCACTATTTTGGATTTCAAGGAATTTAATTATGATAATTACTCTTTAATAGATTGTATTTCTTTGTTGCAATCCATGCTAAATTCTCCTCATGCTTATAGTCAAAATAAAGCTTTTACCAAACATATCATTGATGCTTTAATGCAATCTTATGAAGAAAAGCTTGAATTAGAAGTTTCTATTCCTAGAAAACTTTATGATGAGTGGCAACCTACTATTAAAATTAAAATTAAAGATAATGAATGCTATGCTTTGTGTGATTTGGGTGTGAAGGAAATATGCCCTAGAGGAAATAATAAAGTTATTATTTATTTCCTTATATCATGATAAATGTTTATCATGCTAGAATTGTATTAACCGGAAACATAATACTTGTGCAAATACATAGACAAACAGAGTGTCACTAGTATGCCTCTACTTGACTAGCTCGTTGATCAAAGATGGTTATGTTTCCTAGCCATTGACATGAGTTGTCATTTGATTAACGGGATCACACCATTAGGAGAATGATGTGATTGACTTGACCCATTCCGTTAGCTTAGCACTTGATCGTTTAGTATTCTGCTATTGCTTTCTTCATGACTTATACACGTTCCTATGACTATGAGATTATGCAACTCCCATTTACCGGAGGAACACTTTGTGTGCTACCAAACGTCACAACGTAACTAGGTGATTATAAAGGTGCTCTACAGGTGTCTCCGAAGGTACTTGTTGGGTTGGCGTATTTCAAGATTAGGATTTGTCACTCCGATTGTCGGAGAGGTATCTCTGAGCCCACTCGGTAATGCACATCACTATTAGCCTTGCAAGCATTGTAACTAATGAGTTAGTTGCGGGATGATGTATTACGGAACAAGTAAAGAGACTTGCCGGTAACGAGATTGAACTAGGTATTGAGATACCGACGATCGAATCTCGGGCAAATAACATACCGATGACAAAGGGAACAACGTATGTTGTTATGCGGTTTGACCGATAAAGATCTTCAGAGAATATGTGGGAGCCAATATGAGCATCAGGTTCCGCTATTGGTTATTGACCGAGACGTGTCTCGGTCATGTCTACATAGTTCTCGAACCCATAGGGTCCGCACGCTTAAAGTTCGATGACGGTTATATTATGAGTTTATGTGTTTTGATGTACCGAAGGTAGTTCGGAGTCCCAGATGTGATCACGGACATGACGAGGAGTCTCGAAATGGTCGAGACGTAAAGTTCAATATGTTGGACGACTATGTTTGGAGACCGGAATGGTTCCGGGAGGTTTCAGACGTTTATCGGAGTACTGGGGGTTACCGGAACCCCCCCGGGAAGCTATTGGGCCTTATGGGCCTTAGTGGAAAGGAGAGAGGGAGGCTAGGAGGTGGCGCGCGGCCCCCCTTGCCCCAATCCGAATTGGAAAAGGGAAGGGGGCGGCGCCCTCCTTCTCCTTCCTTCTCTCCACCTCCTCCTTCCCCCCTTCTCCTACTTGGAATAGGAAGGGGGGGGGGGCAAACCTACTTGGAGTAGGATTGCCCCCCCTTGGGCGCGCCTCTCCCCTAGGCCGGCCCTCTCCTCCTCCCCCTTTATATACGGAGGAGGGGGGCACCCCATATACACAACAATTGATCTCTTGGATCTCTTAGCCGTGTGCGGTGCCGCCCTCCACCATAATCCACCTCGATAATATCGTAGCAGTGCTTAGGCGAAGCCCTGCGTTGGTAGAACATCATCATCGTCACCACGCCGTCGTGCTGACGGAACTCTCCCTCAAAGCTTGGCTGGATCGGAGTTCCAGGGACGTCATTGAGGTGAACGTGTGCAGAACTCGAGGTGTCGTGCGTTTGATATTTGATCGGTCGGATCGTGAAGACGTACGACTACATCAACCGCGTTGTGCTAACGCTTCCGCATTCGGTCTACGATGGTACGTGGACACACTCTCCCCGCTCGTTGCTATGCATCACCATGATCTTGTGTGTGCGTAGGATTTTTTTTGAAATTACTACGTTCCCCAACAGTGGCATCCGAGTCAGGTTTTATGCGTAGATGTTATATGCACGAGTAGAACACAAGTGAGTTATGGGCGATACAAGTCATACTGCTTATCATCATGTCATACTTTGGTTCGGCGGTATTGTTGGATGAAGCGGCCCGGACCGACATTACGCGTACGCTTACGCGAGACTGGTTCTACCGACGTGCATTGCATACAGGTGGCTGGCGGGTGTCAGTTTCTCCAACTCTAGTTGAACCGAGTGTGGCTACGCCCGGTCCTTGAGAAGGTTAAAACAACAGTAACTTGACGCACTATCGTTGTGGTTTTGATGCGTAGGTGAGAACGGTTCTTGCTCAGCCCGTAGCAGCCACGTAAAACTTGCAACAACAAAGTAGAGGACGTCTAACTTGTTTTTACAGGGCATGTTGTGATGTGATATGGTCAAGGCATGATGCTAAATTTTATTGTATGAGATGATCATGTTTTGTAACTGAGTTATCGGCAAATGGCAGGAGCCATATGGTTGTCACTTTATTGTATGCAATGCAATCGCCCTGTAATGCTTTAGTTTATCACTAAGCGGTAGCGATAGTCGTAGAAGCATAAGTTGGCGAGACGACAACGATGCTATGATGGAGATCAAGGTGTCGCGCCGGTGACGATGGTGATCATGACGGTGCTTCGGAGATGGAGATCACAAGCACAAGATGATGATGGCCATATCATATCACTTATATTGATTGCATGTGATGTTTATGTTTTATGCATCTTATTCTGCTTTGATTGACGGTAGCATTATAAGATGATCTCTCACTAAATTTCAAGATATAAGTGTTCTCCCTGAGTATGCATCGTTGTGAAAGTTCTTCGTGCTGAGGCACCACGTGATGATCGGGTGTGATAGGCTCTACGTTCAAATACAATGGGTGCAAAATAGTTGCACACGCGGAATACTCAGGTTAAACTTGACGAGCCTAGCATATGCAGATATGGCCTCGGAACACTGAGACCGAAAGGTCGAGCGTGAATCATACACTACTAGGGAAAACCCTAACAGCAGCGCGGGTGGCTGCGCTACTAATAAGGCGCTACAGCTAACTTGTAGTAGTAGCGCGGTCCGCATCCAGCGCTACATCGATGATTTATATCGCAGCGCCTTTTTCCCAACGCGCTACTATTAGTTAGTTGTAGCGATTCATGATCCTCGCCATCGCTATATCTTTCATCATTTTCCTTTCAGTTTCCTTTCGGACACTAGATACTAGGTATCGCTACTAGATATCAAATTCATAAACCATTTCGGTAGTACTCCTTCGCTCCAAATTCATAACAATTTCATGCATAGTCAATATGCATCCTCAAGCAAATACAAGGTCATATCAACGACGATCATCATATGTAGTTCTAGATGATATCAACGACAATCATCATATGTAGTTCTAGATGATATAGCCACACACACATATGTAGTTCTAGATGATATAGCCACACACACATATGTAGTTCTAGATGATATAGCCACACACACATATGTAGTTCTAGATGATATAGCCACACACACATATTTAGTTCTAGATGATATCGAAGACAATCATCATCCTCAAGCCTGGGTGGTTGGTGTTCCTGATAGTAATTAGGATGTCCTGTCCAACACGAAGATTCTTGCCATCGAGGAATTTCTTCCACCCAACCGAAGTTTAAGTGTGTGCGACCGTCCGTGTCCACGCTGTAAGTACAAGTTGTGACGAGCCCCTTGCAAGAAGGCGTAGTCCAGCTGAGCCTTCTTCATCAGGCTCGATACCATAACTCACAGATATGCTCTTTGCCAATTTCTGAATAAGAAAAACATATCAATTAATAAATAGCCTCGCAAATAAGTACATATGGATTATCTACACTATTAATAGTTTCCTTAGATTCTACACTAATAAGCATGTGATCAAACTCTACACTAAAACATATCATCGACTAGATTCCACACAACATACCATATCATTGGATTGTACACTAAGTATTTCATCGGATAATTTGCATTTGTAAGTATAACATACCATATCATGTCGATCAACCTTGGTATTTGTCAGCGGGTCACGAATGGCACCCGACAAAGTCAAGACGCATGGCGGAATTATGTCCCACAGGTTGGACACCTCCTCCTCGCTCAGCCTTGTTCTTTGAGCTACGATGGCTTCATGAAGTGGGTCTTCATCATCTTCATCGAGTGGGTCCTCATTATCTTCATCATCTTCGTCATCTTCATCATCTTCCACCAGGTTGAGATAAATGACAGCCAGCTTGGGTCTTCTCGCTCTAAAGGAGAAGCTGATCAACTCACCACCAAGAAGACGCATGTGAGCGGTAAACGGGCCCATCCATCTCCTCCAATCTGCGACATATTGCGCCCTTTCTCGACCTCCATAGTGTACGGCCCCAGAGCCTCAAATGTCACAATGTCTCTCGTCACCTTGTTGAATTTCAACCTCACATTGCATGGGACGATCTGTGTAAAATAAGCAAAATGACACAATGCAGTAATGCCATCACTAAAAATACAATAGTTATTACATTTCATCTAATTTCTTACCGCATGATGAAAACTCATTTGGAAGTAGATGCTTAACAGCTTGCCGGTTGCAAGGCTCTTTGGCGCACCTTGACTTGCATAGTCGACATAGTGGTGGTGGTGGCGCCATTTTCCTAAAGCAATATGAGCAAAGGATTAACGACCCACTTCACGGAAAGAAAAACAGTAGCATGTGATATTTTTGGTTCTTCCGCGAGAAGCAATTTGATGGACAATTATAATCCTAAGATCTACGTATTAGCATATGATATTTTTGGTTCTTCCGCAAGTAACATATTAGATGACAAGGTACCACCTACATTTTGCCAAAAAGTAACTTATAAAAAACAAAAGCAACTACTACCTATCCATGTATAGAAAAAAAATAACAATAAATTGGTGCATACAAAATCAACTAAATGAACTAGTCTACTAAATCAACTAAATCAAAATGTTCTAAATCAACTAGCCTACTAAATCAACTAAATCATATTAACTAAATCAAAATGTTCTAAATCAACTAAATCAACTAGCCTACTAAATCAAGGAGGGAGAAGAGAGTATACGGAGGAGGAAGGCGGAGCGAGGAGGGCCGACCGGCGGCCGGTGGAGGGAGGACGGAGGAGGAAGGCGAGCAGGGGGGTTGGCGGCGGCCAGTGGAGGGAGGACGGAGGAGGAAGGTGGAGCGAGAAGGGGCCGGCCAGCGGCGAGTGGAGGGAGGACGGAGGAGGAGGCCGGTACCGAGTCCAACAAGGAGGAGGAGGTGACGGCGGCGCAGAGGGCGGAGGGCGATAGGGGAGGACTGGGCGGGGGATTCAGAGGGATCCGGTCGGTGTGTGACTGTGAGTGGATCGGATTTGTAGTAAACTTAGCAAAGAGCGCTTATTGAGAGATGCGCTGCTACTACGCATCAGTAGCAGTAGTGCTCGTCGTTATAACGCGTTGTTGCTATAACTAGCCTCATGGCGGCCTCGTGGGAATTATAGCAGTAGCACTTCTTTGGGCGCGCGCCATCGCTATATTTATTTCAGCAATGAGTTAAGCTTGACTCGCTCATCGCTAATTAGCAGCAGCGCCCTATTTTAAAGCGCTGCTACTAAAATTCTGTGTATAGGCTTTTCCCTAGTAGTGATATAGTAGATATGATCAACATAGTGATGTTCACCATTGAAACTAATCCATCTCACGTGATGACCGGACATGGTTTAGTTGATTTGGATCACGTGATCACTTAGAGGATTAGAGGGATGTCTATCTAAGTGGGAGTTCTTTAGTAATATGATTAATTGAACTTAAATTTATCATGAACTTAGTACCTGATAGTATTTTGCTTGTCTATGTTAATAGTAGATAGATGGCCCGTGCTGTTGTTCCGTTGAATTTTAATGCGTTCCTTGAGAAAGCAAAGTTGAAAGATGATGGTAGCAATTACACGATCGGGTCCGTAATTTGAGGATTATCCTCATTGTTGCACGTAAGAATTACGCCCTGGAAGCACCGCTAGGTGCTAGACTCTTCGCAGGAGCAACACCAGATGTTATGAACGTCTGGCGAGCAAAGTCTGATGACTACTCGATAGTTTAGTGTGCCATGCTTTACGGCTTAGAACGGGACTTCAACGACATTTTGAACGTCATGGAGCATATGAGATGTTCCAGAGTTGAAGTTAATATTTCAAGCAAATGCCCGGATTGAGAGATATGAAGTCTCAAATAAGTTCTACAAATTGCAAGATGGAGGAGATAGTTCGCCAAAGTGAGCATATACTCGAGAATGTCCGGTATAACAATCACTTGATTCAACGGGAGTTAATCTTCCGGATGATAGCGCCATTGATGTAATTCTTCAATCATCGCCACCAAGCTACAAGAGCTTCGTGATGAACTATAACATGCAAGGGATGGATAAGACGATTCCCGAGCTCTTCGCAATGCTAAAGGCTGCAGAGGTAGAAATCAAGAAGGAGCATCAAGTGTTGATGGTCAACAAGACCACCATTTTCAAGAAAAAGGGAAAAGGGAAGAAGAAGGGGAACTTCAAGAAGAACAACAAACAAGTTGCTGCTCAGAGAAGAAACCCAAGTCTGGACCTAAGCACGAGACCGAGTGCTTCTACCGCAAACAGACCGTCCTTTGAAGCGAACTGCCCCAAGTATTTGGCGGATAAGAAGGATGGCATGGTGAACAAAGGTATATGTGATATACATGTTATTGATGTGTACCTTATGAATGCTCGCAGTAGCACCTGGGTATTTGATACTGGTTCTGTTGCTAATATTTGCAACTCGAAACAGGGACTACGGATTAAGCGAAGATTGGCTAAGGATGAGGTGACGAGACATGCACCCTTGAAGAGTGGTCTATTTTTGTTGAATCTCGATAGTAGTGATACACATATTCATAATATTGAAACCAAAAGATGCAGAGTTGATAATGATAGTGCAACTTATTTGTGGCACTGCCGTTTAGGTCATATTGGTGTAAAGCGCATGAAGAAACTCCATACTGATGGATTTTTGGAACCACTTGATTATGGATCACTAGGTACTTGCAAACCGTGCCTCATGGGCAAGATGACTAAAACGCCGTTCTCCGGAACTATGGAGCGAGCAACAGATTTGTTAGAAATCATACATACAGATGTATGTGGTCCGATGAATGTTGAGGCTCACGGCGGGTATCGTTATTTTCTCACCTTCACAGATGATTTAAGCAGATATGGGTATATCTTCTTAATGAAACATAAGTCTGAAACATTTGAAAAGTTCAAAGAATTTCAGAGTGAAGTGGAAAATCATCGTAACAAGAAAATAAAGTTTCTACGATCTGATCATGGAGGAGAATATTTGAGTTACGAGTTTGATGTACATTTGAAACATGCGGAATAGTTTCGCAACTCACGCCACCCGGAACACCACAGCGTAATGGTGTGTCCGAACGTTGTAATCGTACTTTACTAAATATAGTGCGATCTATGATGTCTCTTACTGATTTACCGCTAACATTTTGGGTTATGCTTTAGAGACGGCTGCATTCACGTTAAATAGGGCACTATCGAAATCCGTTGAGACGACGCCTTATGAACTATGGTTTGGCAAGAAACCAAAGTTGTCGTTTCTTAAAGTTTGGGGCTGCGATGCTTATGTGAAAAAGCTTCAACCTGATAATCTTGAACCCAAATCGGAGAAATGTGTCTTCATAGGATACCCAAAGGAAACTGTTGGGTACACCTTCTATCACATATCTGAAGGCAAGACTTTTGTTTCTAAATTTGGATCTTTTCTAGAGAAGGAGTTTCTCTCGAAAGAAGTGAGTGGGAGGAAAGTATAACTTGATGAGGTAACAGTACCTGCTCCCTTATTGGAAAGTAGTTCATCACAGAAACCGGTTCCTGTGACGTCTACACCAATTAGTGAGGAAGTTAATGATGATGATCATGAAACTTCATATCAAGTTGTTACTGAACCTCGTAGGTCAACCAGAGTAAGATCCACACCAGAGTGGTACAGTAATCCTGTTCTGGAGGTTATATTACTAGACCATGACAAACCTACGAACTATGAAGAAGCGATGGTGAGCCCAGATTCCGCAAAATGGCTTGAGGCCATGAAATCCGAGATGGGATCCATGTATGAGAACAAAGTGTGGACTTTGGTTGACTTGCCCGATGATCGGCAAACCATTGAGAATAAATGGATCTTCAAGAAGAAGACTGACGCTAGCGGTAATGTTATTGTCTATAAAGCTCGACTTGTTGCAAAAGGTTTTCGACAAGTTCAAGGGATTGACTACGATGAGACTTTCTCACCCGTAGCGATGCTTAAGTCTGTCTGAATCATGTTAGCAATTGCCGCATTTTATGATTATGAAATTTGGCAAATGGATGTCAAAACTGCATTCCAGAATGGATTTCTGGAAGAAGAGTTGTATATGATGCAAACGGAAGGTTTTGTCGATCCAAAGGGAGCTAACAAGGTGTGCAAGCTCCAGCGATCCATTTATGGACTGGTGCAAGCCTCTCGGAGTTGGAATAAATGTTTTGATAGTGTGATCAAAGATATGGTTTTATCTGAGACTTTTGGAGAAGCTGTGATTTACAAGAAAGTGAGTGGGAGCTCTATAGCATTTCTAATATTATATGTGGATGACATATTGTTGATTGGAAATAATATAGAATTTCTGGATAGCATAAAAGGATATTTGAATAAGAGTTTTTCAATGAAGGACCTCGGTGAAGCTGCTTACATATTGGGCATCAAGATCTATAGAGATAGATCAAGAAGCTTAATTGGACTTTCACAAAGCACATACCTTGACAAAGTTTTGAAGAAGTTCAAAATGGATCAAGCAAAGAAAGGGTTCTTGCCTGTGTTACAAGGTGTGAAGTTGAGTAAGACTCAATGCCCAACCACTGCAGAAGATAGAGAGAAGATGAAAGATGTTCCCTATGCTTCAGCCATAGGCTCTATCATGTATGCAATGCTGTGTACCAGACCTGATGTGTGCCTTGCTATAAGTTTAGCAGGGAGGTACCAGAGTAATCTAGGAGTGGATCACTGGACAGTGGTCAAGAACATCCTGAAATACCTGAAAAGGACTAAGGATATGTTTCTCGTTTATGGAGGTGACAAAGAGCTCGTCGTAAATGGTTGCGTCGATGCAAGCTTTGACACTGATCCAGACGATTCTAAATCGCAAACTGGATACGTGTTTACATTGAACAGTGGAGCTGTCAGTTGGTGCAGTTCTAAACAAAGCGTTGTGGCGGGATCTACGTGTGAAGCGGAGTACATAGCTGCTTCGGAAGCAGCAAATGAAGGAGTCTGGATGAAGTAGTTCATATCCGATCTGGGTGTCATACCTAGTGCATCGGGTCCAATGAAAATATTTTGTGACAATACTGGTGCAATTGCCTTGGCAAAGGAATCCAGATTTCACAAGAGAACCAAGCACATCAAGAGACGCTTCAACTCCATCCGGGATCAAGTCCAGGTGGGAGACATAGAAATTTGCAAGATACATACAGATCTGAATGTTGGAGACCCGTTGACTAAGCCTCTTCCTCGAAAGCATGATCAAAACCAAGGTTCCATGGGTGTTAGAATCATTACTGTGTAATCTAGATTATTGAATCTAGTGCAAGTGGGAGACTAAAGGAAATATGCCCTCGAGGCAATAATAAAGTTATTATTTATTTCCTTATATCATGATAAATGTTTATTATTCATGCTAGAATTGTATTAACCGGAAACGTAATACTTGTGTGAATACATAGACAAACAGAGTGTCACTAGTATGCCTCTACTTTTCTAGCTCATTGATCAAAGATGGTTATGTTTCCTAGCCATTGACATGAGTTGTCATTTGATTAACGGGATCGCATCATTTGGAGAATGATGTGATTGACTTGACCCATTCCGCTAGCTTAGCACTTGACCGTTTAGTATTCTGCTATTGCTTTCTTCATGACTTATACATGTTCCTATGACTATGAGATTGTGCAACTCCCGTTTACCGGAGGAACACTTTGTGTGCTACCAAACATCACAACATAACTGGGTGATTATAAAGGTGCTCTACAGGTGTCTCCGAAGGTATTGTTGGGTTGGCGTATTTAGAGATTAGGATTTGTCACTCCGATTGTCGGAGAGGTATTTCTGGGCCCACTCGATAATGCACATCACTATAAGCTTTGCAAGTATTGTAACTAATGAGTTAGTTGCGGGATGATGTATTACGGAACGAGTAAATAGACTTGCCGGTAAAGAGATTGAACTACGTATTGAGATACTGACAATCGAATCTCGGGCAAGTAAAATACCGATGACAAAGGGAACAACGTAATTTGTTATGCGGTTTGACCGATAAAGATCTTTGTAGCATATGTGGGAGCCAATATGAGCATCCAGGTTCAGCTATTGGTTATTGACCGGAGATGTGTCTCTGTCATGTCTACATAGTTCTCGAACCCGTAGGGTCCGCACGCTTAAAGTTCGATGACAGTTATATTATGAGTTTATGTGTTTTGATGTACCGAAGGTAGTTCGGAGTCCCGGATGTGATCACGGACATGATGAGGAGTCTTGAAATGGTCGAGACGTAAATATTGATATATTGGACGACTATGTTTGGACACCGGAATGGTTCCGGAGGTTTTGGACATTTATCGGAGTACCGGGGGTTACCGGAACCCCCCGGGAAGCTATTGGTCCTTATGGGCCTTAGTGGAAAGGAGAGAGGGAGGCCAGGAGGTGGCGCGCGGCCCCCCTTGCCCCAATCCGAATTGGAAAATGGAAGGGGGTGGCTGCCCCCCTTCTCCTTCCTTCTCTCCACCTCCTCCTTCCCCCTTCTCCTACTTGGAATAGGAAGGGGGGGGGGTGGCAAACCTACTTGGAGTAGGATTGCCCCCCTTGGGCGCGGCTCTCCCCTAGGCCGGCCCTCTCCTCCTCCCCCCTTTATATACGGAGGAGGGGGGCACCCCATATACACAACAATTGATCTCTTGGATCTCTTAGCCGTGTGCGGTGCCCCCCTCCACCATAATGCACCTCGATAATATCGTAGCGGTACTTAGGCGAAGCCCTACGTCGGTAGAACATCATCATCGTCACCACGCCGTCGAGCTGACGGAACTCTCCCTCAAAGCTCGGCTGGATCGGAGTTCGAGGGACGTCATCGAGTTGGATGTGTGCAGAACTCGGAGGTGCCGTGCATTCGGTACTTGATTGGTTGGATCGTGAAGACGTACGACTAAATCAACCGCGTTGTGCTAACGCTTCCGCTTTCGGTCTATGAGGGTAAGTGGACACACTCCCCGCTCATTGCTATGCATCACCATGATCTTGCGTGTGCGTAGGAATTTTTTTGAAATTACTACGTTCCCCAACAGGGTGCTAGTGTTTCCACGATTCCAAAAACTTTGTGTGATTTGTTAGGTTTTGGTGAATTTGATGATTGTTCCTTAAACTTGCATCTTGCGGATTCCACTATTAAGAAACCTATGGGAAGAATTAATGATGTTCTTATTGTTGCAAATAGGAACTATGTGCCTTTAGATTTCATTGTTCTTGATATAGATTGCAATCCTTCGTGTCCTATTATTCTTGGTAGACCTTTCCTTAGAACAATTGGTGCAATTATTGATATGAAGGAAGGGAATATTATATTCCAATTTCTGTTAAGGAAGGGCATGGAACACTTCCCTACAAACAAAATTAAATTACCTTATGAATCTATTATGAGAGCTACTTATGGATTGCATACCAAAGATGATAATACCTAGATCTATCCTTCCTTTTATGCCTAGCTAGGGGCGTTAAACGACAGCGCTTGTTGGGAGGCAACCCAATTTTATTTTAGTTCCTTGCTTTTTGTTCCTGTTTATCAATAAATCTTTGATCTAGCCTCTGGTTAGATTTATTTTTATGTTTTAAATAGTGTTTGTGCCAAGTAAAACCTATAGGATCTTCTTGGATAATAATTATTTGATCTTGCTGAAAAAGTCAGAAACTTTCTGTTCACGAAAACAATTGTTTAAAATCACCAGAATGTGATAAAATACTGATTCCAATTGCAGTAGATCAACAAAAAAATTATTTAGGTCTTCCTATGTTGGTAGAATTTTCTGAGTTACAGAAGTTTGCGTTAGATACATATTACTACAGACTGTTCTGTTTCTGATAGATTCTGTTTTTCGTGTGTTGTTTGCTTATTTTGATGAATCTATGGCTACTAATGGAGCTTATGAACCATAGATAAGTTGGAATACAGTAGGTTTAACACCAATATAAATAAATAATGAGTTCATTACAGTACCTTAAAGTGGTGGTTTGTTTTATTTCGCTAACGGAGCTCATGAGATTTTCTGTTGAGTTTTGTGTTGTGAAGTTTTCAAGTTTTGGGTAAAGATTTGATGGATTATGGAACAAGGAGTGGCAAGAGCCTAAGCTTGGGGATGCCCAAGGCATCCGAAGGTAAAATCCAAGTACAACCAAAAGCCTAAGCTTGGGGATGCCCCGGAAGGCATCCCCTCTTTTGTCTTCGTCCATCAGTAACTTTACTTGATGCTATATTTTTATTCACCACATGATATGTGTTTTGCTTGGAGCGTCTTGTATGATTTGAGTCTTTGCTTTTTAGTTTTCCACAATCATCCTTGCTGTACACACCTTTTGAGAGAGACACACATGATTAGGAATTTATTAGAATACTCTATGTGCTTCACTTATATCTTTTGAGCTATATAGTTTTTGCTCTAGTGCTTCACTTATATCTTTTAGAGCACGGTGGTGGTTTTATTTTATAGAAATTATTGATCTCTCATGCTTCACTTATATTATTTTGATAGTTCCTTAGAACAACATGGTAATTTTCTTTGGTTATAAAATTAGTCCTAATATGATAGACATCCAAGATTAGTATAATAAAAACTTTCATATAAAGTGCATTGAATACTAAGAGAAGTTTGATACTTGATGATTGTTTTCAGATATGGAGGTACTGATATTAAAGTTGTGCTAGTTGAGCAATTGTGAATTTGAGAAATACTTGTGTTGAAGTTTGCTAGTCCCGTAGCATGCACGTATGGTAACCGTTGTGTAACAAATTTGAAACATGAGGTGTTTTTTGATTGTCATCCTTATGAGTGGCGGTCGGGGACGAGCGATGGTCTTTTCCTACCAATCTATCCCCCTAGAAGCATGCACATAGTGCTTGGTTTTTGATGACTTATAGATTTTTGCAATAAGTATGTGAGTTCTTTATGACTAAAGTTGAATCCATGGATTATACGCACTCTCACCCTTCCATCATTGCTAGCCTCTTCGGTATCGTGCATTGCCCTTTCTCACCTTGAGAGTTGGTGCAAACTTCGCCGGTGCATCCAAACCCCGTGATATAATACGCTCTATCACACATAAACCTCCTTCTACCTTCCTCAAAACAGCCACCATACCTACCTATTATGGCATTTCCATAGCCATTCCGAGATATATTGCCATGCAACTTTCCACCGTTCCGTTTATTATGACACGCTTCATCATTGTCATTTTGCCTTGCATGATCATGTAGTTGACATCGTATTTGTGGCAAAGCCACCATGCATATTATTTCATACATGTCACTCTTGATTCATTGCCCATCCCGGTACACCGCCTGAGGCATTCATATAGAGTCATACTTTGTTCTAGTATCGAGTTGTAATCATTGAGTTGTAAATAAATAGAAGTGTGATGATCATCATTCATAGAGCATTGTCCCAAAAAAAAGAGAAAGGCCTAAAAAAGAAAGGCCCAAAAAAAAAGAAAATAAAATAAAAAGGGACAATGCTACTATCCTTTTTTTCCACACTTGTGCTTCAAAGTAGCACCATGATCTTTATGATAGAGAGTCTCTTGTTTTGTCACTTTCATATACTAGTGGGAATTTTTCATTATAGAACTTGGCTTGTATATTCCAACAATGGGCTTCCACAAATGCCCTAGGTCTTTGTGAGCAAGCAAGTTGGATGCACACCCACTTAGTTTCTTTTGTTGAGCTTTCATACATTTATAGCTCTAGTGCATCCGTTGCATGGCAATCCCTACTCCTTGCGTTGACATCAATTGATGGGCATCTCCCTAGCCCGTTGATTAGCGACGTCAATGTGAGACTTTCTCCTTTTTTGTCTTCTCCATATAACCCCCATCATCATATTCTATTCCACACATAGTGCTATATCCATGGCTCATGCTCATGTATTGCGTGAAAGTTGAAAAAAGTTTGAGATTACTAAAGTATGAGACAATTGCTTGGTTTGTCATCGGGGTTGTGCATGATGAGAGCATTCTTGTGTGACGAAAATGGAGCATGACCAAACTATATGATTTTGTAGGGATGAACTTTCTTTGGCCATGTTATTTTGAGAAGACATAATTGCTTAGTTAGTATTCTTCAAGTATTATTATTTTTATGTCAGTATTTAACTTTTATCTTGAATCTTTCGGATCTGAACATTCATGCCACAATAAAGAGAATTACATTGAAGAATATGCTAGAAAGCATTCCACATTAAAATTTTTGTTTTTATCATTTACCTAGTCAAGGACGAGCAGGAATTAAGCTTGGGGATGCTTAATACGTCTCCAACGTATCTATAATTTTTGATTGTTCCATGCTATTATGTATTCTGTTTTGGATGTTTAATGGGCTTTAATATACACTTTTATATTATTTTTGGGACTAACCTACTAACCCAAGGCCCAATGCAAATTGCTGTTTTTTTTGCCTATTTCGGTGTTTCGCAGAAAAGGAATATCAAACGGAGTCCAAACGGAATGAAACCTCCGGGAGCGTGATTTTTGGAACAAACGTGATCCAGAGGACTTGGAGTGGACATCAAGAAACCACCGAGGAGGCCACCAGGCAGGGAGGCGCGCCCCCACCCTCATGGGCCCCTCATGGCTCTCCTGACCGACTTCCTTCGCCTATATATACTCTTATACCCCAAAAACATCCAGGAGCCCGACGAAACCCTATTTCCACCTCCACAACTCTCTGTATCCGTGAGATCCCATCTTGCAGCCTTTTCCGGCGCTCCGCCGGAGGGGGCATCGATCATGTAGGGCTTCTACATCAACATTCGGTGATGTGTGAGTAGTTTACCTGAGACCTTCGGGTCCATAGTTATTATCTAGATGGCTTCTTCTCTCTCTTTGGATCTCAATACAAAGTTCTCCTCGATTCTCTTGGATATCTATTCGATGTAACTCTTTTTGCAGTGTGTTTGTCGAGATCCGACGAATTGTGGGTTTATGATCAAGATTATCTATCAACAATATTTGAATCTCCTCTGAATTCTTTTATGTATGATTTGTTATCTTTGCAAGTCTCTTTGAATTATCAGTTTGGTTTGGCCTACTAGATTGATCTTTCTTGCAATGGGAGAAGTGCTTAGCTTTGGGTTCAATCATGCGGTGCTCGATCCCAGTGACAGATGGGGAAACGACACGTATTGTATTGTTGCCATCGAGGATAAAAAGATGGGGTTTATACCATATTGCTTGAGTTTATCCCTCTACATCATGTCATCTTGCCTAATGCGTTACTCTGTTCTTATGAACTTAATACTCTAGATGCATGCTGGATAGCGGTCGATGTGTGGAGTAAAAGTAGTAGATGCAGGCAGGAGTCGGTCTACTTGTCGCGGATGTGATGCCTATATACATGATCATGCCTAGATATTCTCATAACTATGCTCAATTCTATCAATTGCTCGACAGTAATTTGTTCACCCACCGTAATACTTATGCTATCTTGAGAGAAGCCACTAGTGAAACCTATGGCCCCCGGGTCTATTTTCCATCATATTAATCTCCTGTTATTTCTATCACCGCTTATTTTGCTATCTTTACTTTTAGTCTTTATCATAAAAATACCAAAAATATTATCTTATCATCTCTATCAGATCTCACTTTTGCAAGTGGTCGTGAAGGTATTAACAACCCCTTTATCGCGTTGGTTGCAGGGTTCTTATTTGTTTTTGTAGGTACGAGGGACTTGAGCGTGGTCTCCTACTGGATTGATATCTTGGTTCTCAAAAACTGAGGGAAATACTTATGCTACTTTGCTGCATCACCTTTCCTCTTCAAGGGAAAACCAACACAGTGCTCAAGAGGTAGCAAAGACACTTGCTAAAACTGCAACTGAACAACAAACTGCTATGGAACATATTCAAAAGTTTCTAGACAAAAGCGATGACCTGTTGGACGAGGAAATGAATCGAAGTCAGTCCTTAATCGAAGACATTAAAAATCTTCGTGTTAAGTATGAGGAGCTTGAAGGTCGTCATGAAACACTCTCAGCCACTCATGAGAAGCTTTCCTATGATTATCTTCAAAGGAAGTAATATCTAGAGAAACTAAGAGCGTCTCATGAAGATCTTCAAAACGAGAACGATTTACTTCTTGCTCAACAGATCAGTTCCGCTCAGGAAGATTTTGTGCCACCATGTTTATAATGTATTGAGCGTGATAATGTTGTCTCTATTTTGCTGAAAGCTCTACTGCCTCTGATGTTACAATATCTTCAACTGCTGCTGGTAACTAATCCCTCATCTAAGGATACCACTACTATTACTGATTAAAATGCTAGGTTGAAGACATTGCATGAAACAGGCATGTACAAAAGCCTCAAAGGGCATCACACACTGTGTGATGTCCTAAATAAACAGATTTTGAACCGAAACCCTAGGAAAGAGGGTGTGACGCCCCCGATTCAATCGTACACTAATCATGCACGCAAACGTGTACGATCAAGATCAAGGACTCACGGGAAGATATCACAACACAACTCTAAAAACATAAATAAGTCATACAAGCATCATAATACAAACCAGGGGCCTCGAGGGCTCGAATACAAGTGCTCGATCATAGACGAGTCAGCGGAAGCAACAATATCTGAGTACAGACATAAGTTAAACAAGTTTGCCATAAGATGGCTAGCACAAACGGGATACAGATCAAAGAGGCGCGGGCCTCCGCTGGGATCCTCCTAACTACTCACAGTCGGTCGTCGCTGGGCTGCACGTAGTAGTAGGCACCTCCGTGTAGTAGGAGTCGCCAACAGCAGTGGCGTCTGGCTCTGGTTCGACATCTGGTTGCGACAACCAGGTAGAAGGGAAGGCGGCAAAGGGGGAGAAAAGCAACCGTGAGTACTCATCCAAAGTACTCGCAAGCAAGGAGCTACACTACTTATGCATGGGTATATGTGTAAAGAGGCAATATCAGTGGACTGAACTGTAGAATGCCAGAATAAGAGGGGATAGCTAGTCCCACCGAAGACTACGCTTCCGCAGCCTCCGTCTTGCAGCATGTAGAAGAGAGTAGATTGAAGTCCTCCAAGTAGCATCGCATAGCATAATCCTACCCGCGATCCCTCCTCGTCGCCTGTTAGAGAGCGATCACCGGTTGTATCCGCACTTGGAAGGTGTGTTTTATTAAGTATCCAGTTCTAGTTGTCATAAGGTCAAGGTATAACTCCAAGTCGCCCACATTATCAAGATCACGGCTATTCAATAGATTAACTTCCTTGCGTGGGTGCACCACATAGCCCAACACGCTTGATCCCATTTGGCCGGAAACACTTTCCTGGGTCATGCCCGGCCTCGGAAGATCAACACGTCGCAGCCCCACCTAGGCCAACAGAGAGGTTAGCGCGCCGGTCTAAACCTAAGCGCGCAGGGGTCTGGGCCCATCACCCTTAGCACACCTGCACGTTGCGAGGGCGGCCGAAAGCAGAACTAGCCCCCTTAATACAAGAGCAGGCTTACGTTCCAATCCGGCGCGCGCCGCTCAGTCGCTGACGTCACGAAGGCTTCGGCTGATACCACGACGCCGAGGGCCCATAACTGTTCCCGCGTAGTAGGTTAGTGCGTATAGGCCAGTAGCCAGACTCATATCTAATACCAAGATCTTGTTAAGCGTGTTAAGTATCCGCGAACGCTGAACAGGGCCAGGCCCACCTCTCTCCTAGGTGGTCTCAACCTGCCCTGTCGCTCCGCCACAAAGATCCACACAGAGGGCCGTTGGGACAAAGGTCCTTTCAGCCCCCAATCCGTGAATCACTCGCGGGTGCTCCACAAGCCGACCTGACTTTAGTCACCACATGTATCATGTATAAAATATATAGTATATACCCGTGATCACCTCCCAAGTGATCACAACCCGATAGTATAGCACAGCAGACGGACAAGAATGTAGGGCCACTGATGGAATACTAGCATCCTATACTAAGCATGTAGGATTGCGGTAAAGGTAACAAAAGTAGTAGCAAGGACAGGCTATGCATCGGGATAGGAATAACGAAAGCAAGAATATGCTACACTACTCTAATGAAAGCGAGAGAGAGTAGAATAGGCGATATCTGGTGATCAAGGGGGGGGGCTTGCCTGGTTGCTCGAGACAAGAAGGAGGGGTCGTCGGTGACGAGTCGACCACATGGGCATCAAGATCGCCACGGGTTCACCGGAGAGAAGAGGGGGAGAAACAGTAAATACATAGCAAGCAAGTGCATAACAGGACAACAAGCAGAGCTAGACGTGTTCTAACGCGGTATGAGGTGATACCGCTGAAGGGGGGAACATCCGGGAAAGTATTCTCGGTGTTTCGCGTTTTCGGGTAGAGGAGCCGGAGGGGGAAAGTTGCGAGTTCGGTATGTTAGGGATGTGTGGCGGTTGTACGAGTTGAGTATCCGGATTCGTCTCGTTGTTCTGAGCAACTTTCATGTACAAAGTTTTTCCATCCGAGTTATAGATTATTTTATATTAATTTTCAAAGTTTTTAAATCATTTTCTAAATTCCTAGAATTAAATTAATTCGAAAATAAATTAAACACTAAAACCTATGGGTACACAGAAGTGTACCCAGAGATGTCCATGTGTGGCTAACAGGGAAGGGCCAGTTGACTGGGTCAACTGCCCAGTCAGTAGAGGCTGACTCGTGGGTCCAGGGGGCTGAGTCAGCAGCATAATCAGCAGTCAAAAATTTGACTATTGACTGGTCAAACCTGACGAGTAGGTCCCACCGTCAGTGACTGTTATATATAAAACATGTTTAATTAATCTGGTTAATTAGCTAGGAGCCCGCTTGTCATTCCCTGTTAGCTTAACTAAATTAGTTACTTACTTTAATTAATTAAGTTGGCCCATAGGTCAGTGTCACAAGGGTGGATTAGGGAGGTTAGCTTAGGGCTAACCACCGTGGTTAGCGCCGAGACCCACAGGAAGTGGCCCAACCGGCATAACAGCGCACGCGCCAGCTATGAGGCCCGACGCGGCGGTGGTGGTCGGAATAAGGCCTCAGGCGACCATTTGGGCGGCGAAGCGGGTCGTTCGAACCAGAGGAGCAGCACGCGTGCAACGGCGGCATCGTTCCGAGCGAGGGTGGGCTACAACGGCGACGGCGACGGCGTGCAGCGGTGGTCGGAGCTGACGGGCACGGGGGGACGTGCGTGTGAAGTCCACGGCCAGGGGGCGCGCCCTGGCGCGAGCGTGCGTCTGCGCTGCCGGTGGTGGTGAGCACGAGCGCCTAGCGAGCTCTCGTTGCGGCTGTCCGGCAAACTCTGGCGACGAAGAAACGGAAAAGGGGGGAAACAAGGAGATCGAGGGGGAGGCTCACATCGAGCGGCGGGAACGAGGCAGCGGGGCGCGAGGAGGGCGACGGGGACGACGGCGTCGGAGTGGAGGTAGGCCGTCGAGGAAGACGGGGCCGGTCCAGCAACAAGGTCGGGGAGGCGACGGGAGGCGTGGGGCATCGACTGCCCAGACCGTATCCACGCGCGGCAGAGGCTTTGAGGAGGAGGGCGCCGGCGACGAAGGGGTCAGCGCGGCGGCGGCGGCGACGCGGTCGTCGGGGGCAAGCGCCCCCGATCCAGATCGGGGGGTGAGAGGAACGAGCGGGAGTGGGTGTCATGGGGGAAGTGGAGCTCGGTTGGGTTAGGGTTCGAGGGGGATAAGGGGAGTGGGGGGCAGCTGGGCCTTTGCCCAGTTGGGCTGGCCAGCTGGGTCGAGGCCCAATTGGGCCGCGGGTTTTTGGCCCTTTGTTTTCCTTTTTTATCTTTTGTTTATTTTTCCTGTTAATAGTTTTGCTATTTTATTTACTACTCATTTTACTTTTGTTCATTATAAAAACAAGACCTAATGTAGTATTACCAGTTATAACACTGACAATACTAGTTAGCCATTTAATTAAAAATAGTTTGTAACCTTATAACTTGAAAAGGTATTTAATTAATTGTTCTAGTTGTTGTTCTAGTTAATTTAGAGTATTTAAATATTTTATAAAAATGTGGTTTCTCCACCATTACTACTTACGATTTATTTGACACAACCCAAACATTTTAGTTTTAGTTTTTGAAAACTTTTGTTGTTTGCCTTTAATTCAATTTTGAAGTTGGATCGGTTTCGGATTAAAGCGAGATTAGCAATAGTAATCGAAGTGACATGTCACCATTAGCAGAGAATTACTGTAGCTTAATTATCCGGGCGTCACAATTCTCCTCCACTATAAGAAATCTCGTCCCGAGATTTAAGAGGTAGTGAAAGGGGGGAAGGTTTGGTAACGAATCTAGTGGGTCTTCTCATTCTGGCTTGCTCTTCTCGAAGAGGCCGATCCAATACATTGATGTCTTCATTTCTCTGCTTCAGGTCATCATGATGAAGTAGGCATCTTTTCTTCGGGATCCTCATCGTACTTACGAATAGGTAACAGGGCAGATCGGCAACGACAGAATGTTATAAGGGTAATAATCTGGGATTAACCCATGAATGAGCATATGAGTACCTCTCGAGTTGAACAAATAAAACAAATCGAGAGTAAAGTTCAAAGTTACAATAAGAAGTTTCAAGCAGCGAGGTAATCGTTCAATGCCTAGCCAGAAGGTGAAAGCGTTTCAAAGCAACGAAATAATTATTGTGTCCGATGCCAGAATTGATGATCTCATCGGAAGGTGGCTCATGAATTACATATGAGTCCACGCGGGAGGAAAAGCTTTGGGAACAGGGGGTGTACAGGAGAGTCAGGTTTCGATCCTGTGGAACTTGCGGGTTATGGGCCCACCATGTGGGTTAAAGTAGGAAGGGCGGTGACATCTTGCACGGTCATGATAGCAAGGCATGTCAGAGGGTAGCCTGTCAGTTATATGTCAGCAACAACGTCAGTACCAAGGGCGAGGGACGAAGAGAACCATTTTCCTGCTCGTTGAAACGAGGCGGACCAATAGGCACAATTCTCGTCCATCGGTGGTTACCGGAATGTCATTAACAATAGTAACAGGTTCTTACTGACAGAGTTGTACAATGAGATGCTTACCTAAGCGGGGGTTATCCCGCTTTCGGTTAAGTCGACTACAAGAAAGGTTAAACAAAACAATGGAAAGGAAATACGATTATTAGATCAAACAGAACAATGGAAAGGAAAATGTGTTTAAACACATATTTCAGGGGTATATCCTTCCCAAGGACAAGCAGAGCATGATAACCATGACAAGATAATAAGTAGAAAACCTGTTAGGGAAGGGGAGAGAAATTTCATGACATTACCCATACAACGATGTTTGGATAATTTGATTAAGAAAATTTAGCATTGTGCTTCAAGTGTTCTTATTGATGATAGGAGTGCCACATACATGCTTCGAGATAGCATTGACATGGTCTTTAAGCAAAGTTCCGACTTTGGACACACAAGGCATCCATCATGAACAACTCATAGAATAAGTCCTATGATTTCCTCATGAAAGAATGGTTAACCTTGCTAAAAAGAAATTATAGCAGTAGGTCCTCCGGCCAGGTGTGCTAGGCATGACATCATATTAGCGAGTCATCAAAGGATCAACATTATAACTCTTGGAAAGTTGTCCTAAACATCATATCTGACCGAGATTCAGATCCGATTGGTGTCATGATACCTCAGACTCAGGATGTCTGGGAAGAAATGGTGCAACACAATTCGATGAAATGACATTGCAAGATTCTCAGGAAATGAACTATGGGAGCGGGTTCCTGAAACAATAGTTCATCATTCAACCAGGGAGAGGAGGAGGAGGTGGCTGATGGTCTCAGCGACAATTCATCGAGAATTTCAAACGGATGGATTTCCACAATTATGTGAACAAGGAAATAACATTTGTCAGATCAAATGATGTAATGAGGTATACTCAAGGAAAACATACCCAATTAAACATTGGTTGTAAGGTGCACCCAAGATAAGTTCTTAGGTGGAATGATCAATGTTAGGATGGTGAGTCGATAATCAATGGTCTAGGAATGAAATGTCGACCATTAGCTTCAAAGCAATAGGGTTGCTAGAAGGGCAGAATCCAAACAACACCATTCACTTGTTGGAATCAATACGGGGACCAAGAAAGGATGGTGATCGTGAGAAGTATCTTTATTTCAAGAATTCGTAAAAGGTGAAGCAATCCTCACAACATCCTTGACATAAAAGACATCAATACTTCAAGGCAGAACACAACACTAGCTGGAGAGCAAGTTGTATTCACAATGTGGACAAGTTCGCGATGAAAGGAAGTCAAGGGTGTTGTTGATGATAATAAAAATCATCGAGGGCAAGGAGGGTATTTCTCATCATGAACACAGTTGACATCTCGGAAGAAGTCATAGTGTTGAAGGTGATCCGACACATTTGCCGGGAGGTTTCGAGAGGATGCAATCAAACAACAACGGCAACAAGCAAGGTAATGACTAAGTGGCAAGTTATAGGATCAATATATAGGATGCAAGCTCGGAACCAAGGTTGCCTTTCAAGACAAGCAACATGACGTTTAAAGCTCGATGCAAGTCGTGCTCACACACTGAAGAATTCGTGCACCAGAGAACGACGAGGTAGCACAGTCAAAGATAGCAAAACCAGGATGCAGCCGATAGTCTAGAAATGACCAGATTGAGTTCAGAATTTCCTAGTAAAAATACTAGGGGTATTTGATTTGTAGTGCGGAATAATTTCACTAGTCAGTGTCCTCGGTTGACAATCAACCCAGAACCCGTAGAGTGATTACGACAAGGAAAGACATTACTTCAACAAAGTTAGTAAGATGTGGTGCAATGGCAAGACATCTCCGAGATACCAGGGGATAATACTCGCAGGTAGAACATGATAGAAGTAGAACCGGGTCATTGACCTATGGTAGTAGATACTTCAACCTTGCCACAAATAGACGAGGCGCTGGAATGAATTCCCATCAGATATATCAGATCAGGACAGCATGGTCGGAACCATTACTGTAAGGAATCAATTTCAAGAACACCGAAAGAATCATACAGCTGGATAATCATTTTGTAAGAAGCTTCCGAGACGGTCTACATCATTTTCATGGGCATGAACACAAAGTTCAAGGTCGACTCCCACTTCTTGAATGCATATCATTTCATTCACCTCTCGCTTTGATAAAACTGTAGTGTTGGAAGTTTATCTGGTAGAACACCGGAAGAGTATGACTTGTGAAAACTTTCGGGTTCTCACGGATTAGGGGAAGGCATAGGTTCAACCCATCGAGCATCTTAGTAACATATACCACAAGCTTCAAAAGTAAGTACACAAGCTCGAAAGCAGAGCATGGTTGGTCAAGTAGATGATACAATTTACCAAAGGCATTATGTATCAGGGGAAGGACTCACAAGGTGATTGAATATCCAGGACATTGTCGGATAACAATCCAACAATGGATCGGGCGATCCACAACCGAGCTGATGTGAGTATCGGTACTCACTCAGAGGAAGAAGAATGCAGAGGCATCAGATTCAATAATCACCTGATTAGTCTGATGCTTAAATAGAAAGAAATTATGGTTTCCAAAATGAAGGATGAGAAGCAAACGCTCTGATCAAGGATAGATAAGTTGAAAACACTTAGTTGGGCAATCAATAAAGATTTGAATTGTCGAGAACCAACTCATGTCCGGAATGACGCCTGAGCCGGAAAGATAATTTGAAAAAGGATAACCTGATGACTGCGTGCGTACGCACACATTGAATCAATAGGCTCAAAATGACTACGACAAGGGATGTTAACGAGGACTACTAGTCATATGGAATTAACCATAATGCAAGCAGGCAAGAGTTTCAAGAGTAACATGCTGCAGAGGATTTTTGAAAGATCGAAAGTATTCCGAAGAATTTTGTGAGACACATGAACAATTGAGAAGAACGGATCCTCGATAAATGTGAGGAAAAACAGTAGGGGTTTTCATGCGAAATAAAACTGCTAGACAGTAAACTCAAAGGATTCTTGAGACAACGGAGAATATTTCGAGGCATCTTGTAACAACAAGAGCGACGAGGAATGATCATGAGAATGACAAGTGCATGCAAACATCCATAGGGATATATCGGTGGCAGTGAATTGCAAAGGCGATGAGCACAAGGGTCTCGGGAAAATATCGGGGGATATCCTCAGAATCTTCCGACGAAGCAGGTGATCTTCTGGAATGAGGGCTCTCTGGGAGAAATAGTTACGAGAACCTAGAGTTAGAGTTAGCAAAATCATTTACACCGAATAGAAGAGAGATCAGAGTCCCAGAGTATAGACGAGGAGTAAAAGATCCTAATACCACCCAATGGCGACGTGGGCCCGTAAGCCACACAGCCATGTTAGTAAAAGTTTTGTAATGTCTAGACTCGACTTCGCCAAGAAGTGTGGAAGGGGATTCCTACAGCAATCGGCTCGATACCAACTTGACGCCCCGATTCAATCGTACACTAATCATGCATGCAAACATTATACGATCAAGATCAAGGACTCACGGGAAGATATCACAACACAACTCTAAAAACATAAATAAGTCATACAAGCATCATAATACAAGCCAGGGGCCTCGAGGGCTCGAATACAAGTGCTCGATCATAGACGAGTCAGCGGAAGCAACAATATCTGTGTACAGACATAAGTTAAATAAGTTTGCCATAAGATGGCTAGCACAAACTGGGATAAAGATCAAAAGAGGCGCATGCCTCCTGCCTGGGATCCTCCTAACTACTCCTGGTCGTCGTCAGTGGGCTACATGTAGTAGTAGGCACCTCCGGTGTAGTAGGAGTAAATCAACGGTGGCGTCTGCTCCTGGTTCGACATCTGGTTGCGACAACCAGGTAGAAGGGAAGGGGGAAAAGGGGGAGAAAAGCAACCATGAGTACTCATCCAAAGTACTCGCAAGCAAGGAGCTACCCTACATATGCATGGGTATATGTGCAAAGAGGCAATATCAGTGGACTGAACTGCAGAATGCCAGAATAAGAGGGGGATAGCTAGTCCTCGCTTCTGGCAGCCTCCGTCTTGCAGCATGTAGAAGAGAGTAGATTGAAGTCCTCCAAGTAGCATCGCATAGCATAATCCTACCCGGTGATCCCCTCCTCGTCGCCCTGTTAGAGAGCGATCACCGGGTTGTATCTGGCACTTGGAAGGGTGTGTTTTATTAAGTATCCAGTTCTAGTTGTCATAAGGTCAAGGTACAACTCCAAGTCGTCCTGTTACCCAAGATCACGGCTATTCGAATAGATTAAGGCCAACTCCACCGCGCGACCCTATCTTGTCTGGCCCCGTCCGTTTGGGGTAAAAGGGACAAATGGAACGCCCCAGCGCGCGACGGCCCGGACCCATCTGGTCCGTTTTGTGTCTGTGCCGACCCATTTCGAGCGCAAACTTGCGCCGGGTTTGAGTCGCGGCGGACAGCGAACAGACGCTTCGAACGTCCGCGTCGGGGCCGCGTGGCAGGCGGCCACCTACCTCCCACCCGCCAACATAAATGCGCACAGGCGGGCGGCCCCACCTGTAATCCGCACAGCGATGGGTCGGCGTCCTTCTTAAATGGGACCCGTGGACCGGTCGTCGTCCTCATTCCCACGCCGACCCTCTCTGCCCCCTCGAAAGTCGACAGCCCAAACCCTAGCCACTCCCCGCCCTCGAGCTCGCCGGCCGGCCGCAGCCATGGGTATGTGGAACCGCAACGGGAAGCACGACCACGAGGCCGGCTCCTCCTCCGGCCGCCGCCGCGGATCCGTGAAAAAGGAGGAGCCCGCGTCACCGCCGCGCTCCTCCCGTCGAGCCCCCGTGTCACCGCCGCGCTCCTCCCGTCGAGCCCCCGCGCCGGCCCCCTTCACCATTGCCCCTAGGCCCTCCGGAGAGCGCGACCGGTAGTACATCTGCGCGGACGTGTGCCGGAGGTACTGGGAGACGAGGACGCCGGTCCCGTGGAGCGACGCCCACCTCCCCAACGGGTGGCACCTCTCCACGGACCGGGTCCCCATCCCGCTAGTGCCGGCGACCGGCCGTGCACGGCGCGATGAGATCAACCGCCGCCGTCGCCTCCTCCCCGACGACCTGTACTACGACCACAGGTATGCCCCCGACTCCCCGCTCTGGGACACATGGCTCCAGGATGAGCACGACGTGTGGCGCGCGTCCTACTTCGCTGGCACCGTGTCGGGGCCGCGGAGGCCATGTGCAGAGCCTTGCGGGCGTACGCGGGTGCGCGGCCTGACGCCCACGCCATCGCCTTCCCCGTCTCCGTCGCCCCTCCCCCTCCTCGCATGACAACGGAGGAGGAGGCCCGTCTCCTGCAGCGTGTCATGGACGACTCCATGAACACGCACGACGAGCGGCAGTGGGAAGGCCTGGAGGAGGCCATGGCCCTCTCTGCCGCCGGGGACGTCGCCTTCCCGGAGCTGCAGCTGGCGGCCGTCACGGAGGAGCCGATGGAGGAGGACCCGCCCGCGTTCGAGCAGCTGCTGGGCCAGGGGTGGGGCTGGTCCTGCACTGCGCCGGAGATGGCCGCCGGCGTGGGCGTGAACTGGTGCCCCACTCCGTCGCGGTCACCGGAGCAGGAGGCGTCACCGCGGGAGGAGGTGGTGCAGGCACCTCCGGCCGTCCAGCCCGCCCCCGTCTACCACGCACCGCCGCCCCACCTCTGGACGCCGCCGGAGTACGTCGACCTCGTCAGCGACGACAACGACACCGGCGGCCAGTGAAGACGACGACGCCACGCAGCACCGGCAAGCGCCAGAGCGCTGGAGGAGTTTTTTATTTTGTTATTATGTTAATTATGAACCTGGGCCTTTTAAGTGGCCATTGAAACTGGGCCGTTTTGTGGCCGACCTATATATGTTTTATGTTTTTTAAAAATGCGTTTATTTGTTTTTTTAATTATTTCATTCTAGTTTTATACCCGGACACGATTTGGGGTGCGGCCGCGCGGTGGGCGCACGCACGACCCAATGGACATAGCCGGACACGGGCGTACCCATCGGCGCCCCAAAGGGACAAATTCGGGCCAATCCGGACGTCCGTTTGGGGTCAGGTGGAGTTGGCCTAACTTCCCTGCAGGGGTGCACCACATAGCCCAACACGCTTGATCCCATTTGGCCGGACACACTTTCCTGGGTCATGCCCGGCCTCGGAAGATCAACACGTCGCAGTCCCACCTAGGCCAACAAAGAGGTCAGCACACCGGTCTAAACCTAAGCGCACAGGGGTCTGGGCCCATCGCCCTTAGCACACCTTGACGCTTAGGGCGGCCAAAGCGAACTAGCCCCTTAATACAAGAGCAGGCTTACGTTCCAATCCGGCGCGCCGCTTCGTCCGACGTCCACGAAGGCTTCGGCTGATACCACGACGCCGAGGGCCCATAACTGTTCCCGCATAGTTGGTTAGTGCGTATAGGCCAGTAGCCAGACTCAGATCAAATACCAAGATCTCGTTAAGCGTGTTAAGTATCCGCGAACGCCGAACAGGCCAGACCCACCTCTCTCCTAGGTGGTCTCAACCTTCCACAATCGCGCCACAAAGATCCACACAGAGGGCCGTTGGGACAAAGGTCCTTTCAGCCCCCAATCCGTGAATCACTCGTGGGTGCTCCACAAGCCGACCCGACTTTAGTCACCACATGTATCATGTATAAATATATAGTATATACCCGTGATCACCTCCCAAGTGATCACAGCCCGATAGTATAGCACAGCAGACGGACAAGAATGTAGGGCCCTTGATGGAATACTAGCATCCTATACTAAGCATGTAGGATTGCGGTAAAGGTAACAAAAGTAGTAGCAAGGACAGGCTATGCATCGGGATAGGAATAACGAAAGCGGTAACAAGCTACACTACTCTAATGCAAGCAGAGAGAGTAGAATAGGCAATATCCGTGATAAAGGGGGGCTTGCCTGGTTGCTCGAGACAAGAAGGAGAATTAAATCGGTGGCGTAGTCGACCACGAGGGCATCGGATAAATCACGGGTCTCACCGGAGAGAAGAGGGGGGGGCGGAGAAACAGTAAATACATAGCAAGCAAGTGCATAACAGACAACAAGCGAGCTAGGCGTGTTCTAACGCGGTATGAGGTGATACTGCTGAAGGGGAACATCCGGAAAGTATTCTCGGTGTTTCGCGTTTTAGAGAGGAGCCGAGGGGAAAGTTGCGAGTTCGGTATGTTAGGGATGTGTGGCGGACGAACGAGTTTGCGTATCCGGATTCGTCTCGTCGTTCTGAGCAACTTTCATGTACAAAATTTTTCCATCCAAGTTATATATTATTTTATATTAATTTTCAAAGTTTTTAAATCATTTTCTAAATTCCTGGAATTAAATTAATTCGAAAATAAATTAAACACTAAAAGCTATGGGTACACAGAAGTGTACCCAGAGAGGTCCATGTGTGGCTAACAGGGAAGGGCCAGTTGACTGGGTCAACTGCCCAGTCAGCAGAGGCTGACTGGTGGGTCTAGGGGGCTGAGTCAGCAGCATAATTAGCAGTCAAAAATTTGACTGTTGACTGGTCAAACCTGACGAGTAGGTCCCACCGTCAGTGACTATTATATATAAAACATGTTTAATTAATCTGGTTAATTAGCTAGGAGCCCACTTGTCATTACCTGTTCGCTTAACTAAATTAGTTACTTACTTTAATTAATTAAGTTGGCCCATAGGTCAGTGTCACAAGGGTGGATTAGGGAGGTTAGCTTAGGGCTAACCACCGTGGTTAGCGCCGGGACCCACAGGAAGTGGCCCAATCGGCAAAATAGCGCACGCGCTGGCTATGAGGCCCGACGCAGCGGTGGTGGTTGGAATAAGGCCTCCGGCGACCATTTGGGCGGCGGAGCGGGTCGTTCGAACCAGAGGAGCAGCGCGCGTGCAACGGTGGCATCAACGGCGACGGCGACGGCGTGCAGCGGTGGTCGGAGCTGACGGGCACGGCGGGACGTGCGTGTGAAGTCCAGGGCCAGGGGGCGCGCCCTGGCGCGAGCGTGCATCTGCGCGACCGGTGGTGGTGAGCACGAGCGCCTAGCGAGCTCTCGCTACGGCTGTCCGGCGAACTCCGGCGATGAAGAAACGAAAAAGGGGGGAAACAAGGAGATCGAGGGGGAGGCTCACATCGAGCGGCAGGGAACGAGGCAGCGGGGCGCGAGGAGGGCGACGGGGACGACGGTGTCGGAGTGGAGGCAGGCCGTCGAGGAAGACGGGGCCGGTCCAGCAACAAGGTCGGGGAGGCGACGGGAGGCGTGGGGCATCGACTGCCCAGACCGGATCCACGCGCGGTAGAGGCTTTGAGGAGGAGGGCGCCGGCGACGGAGGGGTCAGCGCGGCGGCGGCGGCGACGCGGTCGTCGGGGGCAAGCGCCCCCGATCCAGATCAGGGGGGTGAGAGGAACGAGGGGGAGTGGGTGTCATGGGGGAAGTGGGGCTCGGTTGGGTTAGGGTTCGAGGGGGATAAGGGGAGTGGGGGGCAGCTGGGCCTTTGCCCAGTTCGGCTGGCCAGCTGGGTCGAGGCCCAATTGGGCCGGGGGTTTTTGGCCCTTTGTTTTCCTTTGTTTTATCTTTTGTTTATTTTTCCTGTTAATAGTTTTGCTATTTTATTTACTACTCATTTTATTTTTGTTCATTATAAAAACAACACCTAATGTAGTATTACCAGTTATAACACTGACAATACTAGTTAGGCATTAATTAAAAATAGTTTGTAACCTTATAACTTGAAAAGGTATTTAATTAATTGTTCTAGTTGCTGTTCTAGTTAATTTAGAGTATTTAAATATTTTATAAAAATGTGGTTTCTCCACCATTACTACTTACGATTTATTTGACACAACCCAAACTTTTTAGTTTTAGTTTTTGAAAACTTTTGTTGTTTGCCTTTAGTTCAATTTTGAAGTTGGATCATTTTCGGATTAACGCGAGATTAGCAATAGTAATCGAAGTGACATGTCACCATTAGCAGAGAATTACTGTAGCTTAATTATCCAGGCGTCACAGAGGGTGTTGGGTTCGAGAGGAAAATTAATGTCGATGGTTCCTACTAGAAGCCTGAGCAGTACCCCAAAACCACATGGGTTACTGCAAAGGATCCTTCCGTGGACCCCTCCAACTTATCTGGCTTCACTTGTGCTAACCCCACTGTCATCGATGAATCCTTTGACGCCAATTATAAGCTGTTTAAGAATCAGAATGGTGAAGTGTTTGCCAGGTTTATTGGTACTAACTGCAGGAACGGGCCACCTTTGAAGAAGATCTGGGTGCCCAGAAGCTGTCTTGAGAAGCTTCCCATGAATGTCATCATGACACCACCTGGGAAGAAGACAAACCCCAGGCTTCAAATGGCCCAAAGGCTTCATACAGACAGAGGACCTCACAAGGTCACCCTAACGCCAATATTTTGCAGGGAAACTATCATCAAACTCATGAATATGAGCATGTTTCTTCTAACCGCTATGTTCATTAATCAAAGAACTTTTCTGCATATTCATATGAGTACTATTCACCTCTTGCAAAACTATTTGCTAGGGCTCCAAAGCCAAAGTTCTCAGATGCTGCACTTAGACTCATTGCTTCTAGGCCACCCCTGAAGATGTGGGTGGTTAAGAAGAATTAACTTTCTCTTGCAGGGAAAGATCTCCAACCAAAAATCAAAGACTTCCGACGCCAATGTCGGGGACCTAAAACATCTTGTGGGATTCAAGATAAAATGCCAGAATGTTCTTACCATTTATTTCGTCCCAGGGTTTCTTGACAAGCATCCTATCTTGCCTAACAAGAATCTAAAGTTTGATAGTATGCTTGTTCGTCAAATGTTTGCGCTTCACACTTCTCTTCGTGAAGCCTATCCCCCTAACTGCATTGTAGGGTACGGCTCCGAAGGCTACTGAGTGGATAATGGACAGTGGATGCACTAACCACATGACTGGTGATCAAAGTCTTCTTATGGATTCAAACCTACGTCCGTCTACTAAAAGTCACATCACGTTCGCTGACACTGGTAAAAGCAAGGTACTGGGCCTAGGTAGAGTTGCAATCTCAAAGGATCAACACATGGATAAAGTGATGCTTGTTGAATCCCTTGGTTTCAACTTAATGTCTGTCTCAATGCTTTGTGATTTGAACATGATTGTGATATTTGGAAAATATCGTTGCCTTGTGCTCATGGAATCTGAAAAATCTCTAGTCTTCGAATGGTATCGAAGAGACGATCTGTATATGGTAGATTTCTCCGCAGGACCACAACTTGCTGTATGTCTTCTAGCAAAAGCTTCAGAGTGTTGGCTCTGGCATCGGAGGCTAGGACATGCGGGAATGAGGAACTTGCACACTCTCGTGAAGAAGAAGCATATCATTGGCATCGAGGGCATCAAGTTTAAGAAGGATAATCTCTGTGGTGCTTGTGAAGCTGGGAAGATGACTAGGGCCAAACATCCCTCGAAGACAATCATGACTACATCACGCCCCTTTGAGCTGCTACACATGGACTTATTTGGCCCTACTCATTACTCTACCCTTACTACCACTGCACATCTTTATTGCTTCGTCATTGTTGATGATTACTCAAGATACACCTGGGTGCATATAATTCTCTATAAGAATGAAGTGCCGGATGTCTTCAGACGCTTCGCCAATCGTGCCATCACCCATTATAGCATCAAGATCAAGCACATCAAGAGTGACAAAGGCACCGAATTCAAGAACACAGGCCTCGACACTTATCTTGATACATTGGGCATCACTCATGAGTTCTCAGCTCCATACACACCTCAGCAGAATGGCATCATGGAGCGCAAGAACAAAACCCTCAGTGAGATGGCGCGTACGATGCTTGATGAGTACAAGACTCCAAGGAAGTGCTGGCCTGAAGCCATTTATACTGCTTGCCACATCATCAACATAGTTTATCTTCATAAATTCTTCAAGAAGACATCCTATGAGCTCCTGACTGGTAAGAAGTCAAATGTCAGCTATTTCAAGGTCTTTGGTCCTAGGAGCCATGTCACACTTCAAAATTTGCACCGAAAGTACATGAAGGTTTTATGCTTGGTTACACAAAGGATTCGCACACCTACAGAGTCTTCAACCTCTTTCACTACAAAGTGGTTGAAACCATGGATGTGCGGTTCGATGAGACTAATGGTTCGCAAAGAGAGAAACTGCCAAATGTGTTAGATGAAGCTACACCAAGTGAATCTATCAAGCTAATGGGTACTGGAGAAATCGTACCCATCGAGGAACGGGCTGAAGAGGAAATCATCATTTCTGCACCTAATCAGCATGAAGACAATGCATGATACGTCTCCAACGTATCTATAATGTTTGATTGTTCCATGCTATTATATATTCTGTTTTGGATGTTTAATGGGCTTTATTATTCACTTTTATATTATTTTTGGGACTAACCTATTAACCCAAGGCCTAGTGCAAATTGCTGTTTTTTTGCCTATTTCAGTGTTTCGCAGAAAAGGAATATCAAACGGAATCCAAACGGAATGAAACCTTCGGGAACGTGATTTTGGAACAAACGTGATCCAGAGGACCTGGAGTGGGCGTCAAGAAACAACCGAGGAGGCCACGAGGCGAGGCGCTGCGTGCCCCACAGGTGCGCCCCACCTCGTGGGCCCCTCGTGGCTCTCCTGACCGACTTTCTTCGCCTATATACACTCATATACCCTGAAAACATCCAGGAGCACAACGAAACCCTATTTCCACCGCCACAACTCTCTGTACCCATGAGATCCCATCTTGGGGCCTTTTCCGGCGCTCCGCCGGAGGGGGCATCGATCACGGAGGGCTTCTACATCAACACCATAGCCTCTCAGATGATGTGTGAGTAGTTTACCTCAGATCTTCGGGTCCATAGTTATTAGCTAGATGGCTTCTTCTCTCACTTTGGATCTCAATACAAAGTTCTCTTTGATTCTCTTGGAGATCTATTCGATGTAACTCTTTTTGCGGTGTGTTTGTCGAGATCCGATGAATTGTGGGTTTATGATCAAGATTATCTATGAACAATATTTGAATATCCTTTGAATTCTTTTATGTATGATTGGTTATCTTTGCAAGTCTCTTCAAATTATCAGTTTGGTTTGGCCTACTAGATTGATCTTTCTTGCAATGGGAGAAGTGCTTAGCTCTGGGTTCAATCATGCGGTGCTCGATCCCAGTGACAGAAGGGGAAACGACATGTATTGTATTGTTGCCATCGAGGATAAAAAGATGGGGTTTATATCATATTGCTTGAGTTTATCCCTCTACATCATGTCATCTTGCCTAATGCGTTACTCTGTTCTTATGAACTTAATACTCTAGATGCATGCTGGATAGCGGTCGATGTGTGGAGTAATAGTAGTAGATGCAGAATCGTTTCGGTCTACTTGTCGCGGACGTGATGCCTATATACATGATCATGCCTAGATATTCTCATAACTATGCTGAGTTCTATCAATTGCTCGACAGTAATTTGTTCACCCACCGTAATACTTATGCTATCTTAAGAGAAGCCACTAGTGAAACCTATGGCCCCCGGGTCTATTTTCCATCATATTAATCTCCCGTTATTTCTATCATCGTTTATTTTGCTTTCTTTACTTTCAGTCTTTATCATAAAAATACCAAAAATATTATCTTATCATCTCTATCAAATCTCACTTTTGCAAGGTGCCGTGTAGGGATTGACAACCCCTTTATCGTGTTGGTTGCAAGGTTATTATTTGTTTGTGTAGGTACGAGGGACTTGAGCGTGATCTCCTACTGGATTGATACTTTGGTTCTCAAAAACTGAGGGAAATACTTACGCTACTTTGCTGCATCACCCTTTTCTCTTCAAGGGAAAACCAACGCAGTGCTCAAGAGGTAGCAAGAAGGATTTTTGGCGCCGTTGCCGGGGAGTCTACGCACAAGTCAAGACATACCAAGTACCCATCACAATCTCTTAACCCTCGCATTACATTATTTGCCATTTGCCTCTCGTTTTCCTGTCCCCCACTTCACCCTAGCCGTTTTATTCGCCCTTTTTTTCGTCCGCCTCTTTTTTAGCTTGCTTCGTCGTTATGGCTAGTCCTTTATCTACTCCTTTGTCTTCTAATTTTGAAGTCCTCCACTTCAAACAAACACAAGGAGAAAACTTAAAAGATGCTTGGTATAGGATGATAGAATCCTATCATGGTTGCACTATAGAGGGAGACTTCAAGATTTTACTTCGCAAATTTTATATTGGGCTAACCATATCCCATAGACAACTCCTTGATTTTGCCGCCAAAGGGAATTTTATTGATATTGATCCTAGTATTGCTTATGAAATCATAGAGGGATAGTAGAGTACTTCCCCCACAAAAGGGACCAACTCTTACTCAAGAGGGAACCCAAATCTTAGAGAATTTATGCGAATTGCAAAAGTCTATTGAACCTCTCAAACATGTTGGAGGGAACCTTCACCGCATGAATACGTTGATTACACTTTGCAATAAGCGGTTGGATGCTTTAGATCTAAAAGTCTCCGAGTATGAAGGGAAACGTAAGGAACATCCTGGATCCGAGCATAACTCCATTAAAAAAATACCAAAGATGGCAATACCTAGATCTATCCTTGTTTTTGTGCCTAGCTAGGGGCGTTAAACGATAGCGCTTATTGGGAGGCAACCCAATTTTATTTTAGTTCCTTGCTTTTTGCTCTTGTTTAGCAATAAATTTTCGATCTAGCCTCTGGTTATATTTGTTTTTATGTTTTAATTAGTGTTTGTGCCAAGTAAAACCTATAGGATCTTCTTGGATAGTAATTATTTGATCCTACTGAAAAAGTCAGAAACTTTCTGCTCACGAAAACAATTGTTATAAATCACCAGAACGTGATAAAATACTGATTCCAATTGCAGTAGATCAATAATAAAATTATCTAGGATTTCCTACTTTATAATAATTTTCTGAGTTACATAAGTTTGCGTTAGATACAGATTACTACAGACTGTTCTGTTTTTGACAGATTTTGTTTTTGTGTGTTGTTTGCTTATTTTGATGAATCTATGGCTAGTAATGGAGTTTATGAACCATAGAGAAGTTGGAATACAGTAGGTTTAATACCAATATAAATAAATAATGAGTTCATTACAGTACCTTAAAGTGGTGGTTTGTTTCATTTCGCTAACGGAGCTCATGAGATTTTCTATTGTGTTTTGTGTTGTAAAGTTTTCAAGTTTTGGGTAAAGATTTGATGGATTATGGAATAAGGAGTGGCAAGAGCCTAAGATTGGGGATGCCCAAGGCACCCCAAGGTAAAATTCAAGGACAACCAAAAGCCTAAGCTTGGGGATGCCCCGGAAGGCATCCCCTCTTTCGTATTCGTCCATCGGTAACTTTACTTGATGCTATATTTTCATTCACCACATGATATGTGTTTTGCTTGGAGCGTCTTGTATGATTTGAGTATTTGCTTTTTAGTTTACCACAATCATCCTTGCTGCACACACCTTTTGAGAGAGACACACATGAATCGGAATTTATTAGAATATTCTATGTGCTTCACTTATATTTTTTGAGTTAGATAATTTTGCTCTAGTGCTTCGCTTATATCTTTTTAGAGCACGGTGGTGGTTCTATTTTATAGAAATTATTGATCTCTCGTGCATCACTTATATTATTTTGAGAGTCCTTTAGAACAGCCTGGTAATTTGCTTTGGTTATAAAATTAGTCCTAATATGATAGGCATCCAAGATTAAAACTTTAAAGTGCATTGAATACTAAGAGAAGTTTGATTTGTGATAGTTGGTTTTAGATATAAAGGTGGTAATATTAGAGGCGTGCTAGTTGAGTAATTGTGAAATTGAGAAATACTTGTGTTGAGGTTTGCAAGTCCCGTAGCATGCACGTATGGTGAACGTTATGTGACAAATTTGAAGCATGAGGTGTTGTTTGATTGCTTTCCTTATGAGTGGCGGTCGGGGACGAGCGATTGTCTTTTCCTACCAATCTATCCCCCTAGGGGCATGCGCGTAGTGCTTGGTTTTGATGACTTGTAGATTTTTGCAATAAGTATGTGAGTTCTTTATGACTAATGTTGAGTCCATGGATTACACGCACTCTCACCCTTCCATCATTGCTAGCCTCTTCAGTACCGTGCATTGCCATTTCTCACCTTGAGAGTTGGTGCAAACTTCGCCGGTGCATCCAAACCCCGTGATATGATACACTCTATCACACATAAGCCTCCTTGTATCTTCCTCAAAACAGCCACCATACCCACCTATTATGGCATTTCCATATCCATTCCGAGATATATTGCCATGCAACTTTCACTGTTTCTTTTATTATGACACGCATCATCATTGTCATATTGCCTTGCATGATCATGTAGTTGACATCGTATTTGTGGCAAAGCCACCATGTTTAATTTTTCATACATGTCACTCTTGATTCATTGCATATCCCGGTACACCGCCGGAGGCACTCACATAGAGTCATATTTTGTTCTAAGTATCGAGATGTAATTCTTGAGTTGTAAGTAATAAAAGTGTGATGATCATCATTATTAGAGCATTTTCCCAAGTGAGGAAAGGTTGATGGAGACTATGGTTCCCCCACAAGTCGGGATGAGACTCCGGATGAAAGAAAAAAAGAGAAAAAGAGGCCAAGAAAAAAAAGAGAAGGCCCAAATAAAAAACAAAAAAATGAGATAAAAAGAGAGAAGGGACAATGTTACTATCCTTTTTCCACACTTGTGCTTCAAAGTAACACCATGATTTTCATGATAGAGAGTCTCTTATTTTGTCACTTTCATATACTAGTGGGAATTTTTCATTATAGAACTTGGCTTGTATATTCCAATGATGGGCTTCCTCAAAATGCCCTTGGTCTTCATGAGCAAGCAAGTTGGATGCACACCCACTTAGGTTCTTTTGTTGAGCTTTCATATATTTATAGCTCTAGTGCATCTGTTGCATTGACATCAATCGATGGGCATCTCCATAGCCCGTTAATTAGCCGCGTCAATGTGAGACTTTCTCCTTTTTTGTCTTCTCACACAACCTCTGTAACATCCCAAATTTTCAATTTGGAATGTTATACATTAGATCATCATGCATATCATATTTTCTTGCATTTTGTTGATCCTAGAAATTTCACGCAACTCAAGGACCCTCGGAGAGAGTTGGAGATTCGAAATTTTCGATTTGAGTTCTCTCAAAACTATGAAAAGAGGATCATTGGATTTATTTATTTTATCTTCAAATATTTTTCCAATATCAAAAATAAGAGAGGGAATAATATGACTTTCCCAAAATTTACGAAAAATGAAGATTTAAGAAGTAAATCAAATTTTGGATTTTTCTCGAGTTTATTGCCTTAGGGAAAATCGTGTTTTCAAAAAAATGCATTTTGGCCCGTGTTAAAGTTCATTTTGTTCGACTCATTTTTAGGAGTCAGGGAAAGTTTACTTTATTAATTTTGGAGTTCGTTTAGATTTTTTTATTTATTTTTTCTTGTGAGACCGTTTAAAAAAAAACCAGCAGCGCCTTGGGCCAAAGGCCCAAGTCGCCAAGGAGCCGGCCGACCAAGAGGCCAAGGCCATCGCGCGCCGCACAGGGAGCCAGGGAGCCGCCGCTTCTTTTCCTAATTCTAGTAGGACTCTTGTACTACTTTCGTTTATTCCGTATCTGTTTCTAGATCTTTTCCCTCTTGTTTCCTAATCCTAGTCTATTTCTTGTCCCCTACCCCAAGCAAAAACCCTCCCCTCCCCAATATAAATACCCAAGCACCCCCCCCTCTAACACATCAAAACCTCTCCTCTCCTCTCCACACCGCCGCCGCCCTCACCAGTGCCGCCGCCCCTCACCGCCGCCGCCGCCGCCCAACGCCGCCGCCGCCGGAGCCCCTCGCCTCTTCGAGGTACTAGCCCCGCGCCACGTCACCTTTTCTTTTCCGATCCGATTTCCGTTCCGATTCCGTTCCGGTTTTCTAGATCGGTTTTTCGTTTCGGTTTTCTTTCCGAAACCCTAGATCGGTTTTTCTCGCCGGTTTTTCTTTCCGGTTTTGTTTAGCAAGCATTCGCCGGACCGTTCGTCCTAACGAACGTGATCACCGGTTTGCTTCGGTTAATGAACGTCCGTTCGTTCAACCGTTCGTCGTTTTCTTTCTCATCGGATTTATTCCGCTATTTTTCCGATCGCGATTTCGGATCCGATTTTCTTTCTAGTCTATCTTCTCGCTCGTTTATCGGAATCAGGTGATTCAAGCGCCTGGAGTTTCATCTCGAAACCGCCGTTCCGACTAATCAACTTAAACAAAGTTTTGCTACTGTAAAATTTGACTTAGTTTCAACTTGCTAGAACCGAGTTGTTTTCTTTCGTCGTTTGACTTTCGTTGCTTTATTTGATTCGATTCTTTTTGCAACTGGGTTCTTAAGTTGAACTTTCTGGTTAGATCTTCTATTCGAGATTTACCTGTGCATTAGACGAGTACTTATTGTATGCTTGTTGTTTGTCTGCGATAGATCACCCAGAGTGCGCCGCTTGTTACTTCGAATCTCTAGGTTTCGCGGATCATCAGCAAGGCAAGTAACACTTTGATCATACCTTTTCTACTACCCAGTTTTTATGCATTAGACCAATCCTCAAACACTTGCATGATTAGGATCTAATTAAATTGTGGGTTGGGAAGTAGATTGAGGTAGTACCTATTACCTGTATTACTTATGAAACCTTTGGGAGTTACTTCTACGTTGCTTATTATGCCATGCTATGCTAGTAGACGTGGATTGGGTGAGTGATATCCATGACAGATGTGAGATTGTTAAATTAATGGTTTATCTAAGGTGGCAACTTAAACACACATCTGGGTGGATTGAGGCACCTGGTTTCCATCAGGACTTGCCTGTTTTTTTGGGACCGCCACCCAGGCTCAAAGGGATCATAAGATAATCCATACTAGTAACTTACGTGTGCAGCCACAAGCCATTATGGGCTCTGGCATAGTTGACTAAGTCGTGCGAACTCTTATAGTGGTGGACTAGCAGATGTAGGGGATGTAGGTGTACCGGTCCACCCATCGTAAGGTGCTAGCGCTTCGAAGACTATGTCTCGGTCATCCGCTTCTCAAACACCCTGCGAAGACGAGAAATCAAGCGGAGGAGATCGAGTCTTGTGGGGAAAAGTCGCAAACCTCTGCAGAGTGTATAAACTAATCATGATTAGCCGTGTCCCGGTTATGGACATCTTGAGTATCTAGTATTTGAATATCATGTGAATCTCAACATGTTACTCTAATTAATATTGTTGGGTTTTAATGAGTACTTTTAATTGGGATTGAGGATCTGTCAACCATTCTCAATGTTTAACAACCACCATGATAGTTAAATAAATTTATTCCTTTGCAAGTAGGGAAAAACTGGCTTTATGCAAAAACTATAACAGAGAGCTTTTCCACCAGCCACATATGCATGTAGTACAGGCTTATCATTCATTATTCTCTATGTGTTACATTGCCAGATATTCCATGTCTTGACCCGTTTCGGGCTGCAACTTTTCATGTTGCAGACTTTTGAGATGACGAGTAAGGTGCTTTAGGTCGTGGTTCTATACTCGGTGATGCACTGGAGTTGATGGACTCGCTTATCTTCCAAGTCTTCCGCTGTTATCGTTATTAGATGGCCTTAAGCCATATTTATTGTAATAATTCCTCTTTTGGCAGCGATGTAATAAGTGTGTGATTGCTACTCTGTTATAAATCCTTTGAAGTATTGTGTGGTCAGCATTCTCGATCCAGGATGACACCGAGCACGAGACTTGATCCATTCGGTCGGGTCGCTCTGAGAGATGGTATCGAGCACACGCCGACCGTATGAGGACACGACCACTAAGTTAAAGCCATAGATCACTACTCTCTTCTCATTTTCTAACTCCTCATCTTTTCTACTCTTTTAGGATGAAGGACGCCAAGATCAAGTCGCCCAACCAGATGAAGGCACACCTTTTGGATTTCACTTGAAGGAAGTCACCAAGTACCGAACATTGGACTACCAAGTTTCACGGGACTTTCAACGCCACTCTGCTTGAAGAGGAGCTGGAAGATTCAAGCTCACGTTCCGGAAGGACATTCGCCCCAATCACCAAGCCTATAGATAGTGTTTTGGTGCACCAACACTGAGTGCAGGAAAGAGCATGGCAGCTCATATCACCATGGGACGCATTGGAGAAGTTTATCAAGAAGATCTCAAGGACACTATCTACCAGATTTGCGGACGCCAGAATGAACAATGGGAGATAGTCAGCACCAAGAAGGACCGATCCATTGCAGCTTTCATCCAGGAGTTAAACCAGCACATTCGACGCCAGGAGAACCAGATGTGCAATGATATGATGGAGTTGAAGAATGCAAAGGGAAGGATCATCAAACTTGAAGGAGAACTGAAGTCTACACGCAAGGACTACATGGACGAGATCGTAGCTGTAGCAAGACACAATAACGATCTTAAGTGTGAGATTGAAGAACTCAAGAAGAAATTGGCGCTCAAGAATGAAGACAAGTACGTCGGCTGTCCGAGCAACTACATCATCATCGACGACACCGATTCGGATCCAAGTGAACCCGACTTTGAAGACGAAGCTGGAGCAGACATCATGGAGTCTTCCACAGGTTCAAATTAGTAGATGACCCCCACATATTAGTAGTATTACCTCCATGTAAACATCATAGTACACGCACTTTTGCGATAGTTAGATCGTTGTAAGCCCTTTGTTTGAATTGAATGAAGTGATTTTGTGTGCATTTGCTCATGTGCATTTGGGTAGTGTTTTCTCCTTAGACCTCACTCTATTCTTAATTTCTCATCTTTTCTAAACCCATCAGATGCCTCCGAGACGCGACCCCGGGTTCGTTTTCCCGCCAGAGATCACCCATTTGATCCAGCAGCAGAACACTTTGATCCAAACATTGGTACAGAACCAAGGCAACAACAACAACAACAACCCACCACCACCACCACCTGCGGATCATTTGACTCGTTTCCTTAGGCTGAATCCGCCGGTGTATTCCAATAGCACCGAGCCGATAGTAGCGGATGATTGGCTCCGTAAGATAGGGAGGGAGTTGACCACTGCAGGATGTACAGATGGAGAAAAGGTGAAGTTTGCTGCACACCAGCTTGAAGGACCCTTGGCAGCATGGTGGGAGAATTTTACAGCCACTTACCCTGAGAACCTTTGTCACATGGGATCAGTTTGACAAGCTTTCCGCACCGCCCATGTCTCAAAGAGGAGCTATGGCCATGAAGAAGCGTGAGTTTCGCAACTTACGCCAAGGAGGAAGGACTGTTGGTCAGTATGTGGATGATTTTAGTAAGTTAGCACGTTATGCCCCAGTTGACGTTGCTACAGATGCAGCTAAGCAGGAGAAGTTTCTGGAAGGACTGAATGATGAGTTAAGCATGCAGTTGATGGTAGCAAGTTTCAATAACTACCAGGAGTTGGTAGACCGCGCCCTCATGATTGAGGGAAAGCAGCAGCAGATTGAGAATCGCAAGAGGAAGTATGGGCAAGGGAAGTATAACTCTGGAGCCCAGCAGAAGCCCCGTTATACCCCTAAGCAGGGAGTTCAGTTTCAGCATACCCATGGAGGAGAATCAAGTATGTATCACAACATGAGCCGAGGAGAGCACGAATAAATTCCTTATCAGGAGTTGTGCAGGAAGAAGTACCAGTGGTGAAGGATTACCCTGATGTATTTCCTGAGGAATTGCCAGGAATGCCACCGGATAGAGACATTGAGTTTTTGATTGAGCTGTTGCGTGAACAGGCCCGATATCGAAGCGACCATACGGGATGCCCTTACAGGATTTGGCGGAAATCAAGAAGCGATTAAGGAGCTATTGGATAAAGGTTATATCGCCCAAGTTCTTCGCCTTGGGGATCACCCGTACTGTTAGTGGAGAAGAAGGATGGATCGTTAAGGATGGTTGTTGACTATCGTGGGTTAAATGAAGTAACAATCAAGAACAAGTACCCACTACCAATGATAAATGATCTGTTTGATCGTTTGCAAGGAGCTAAAGTGTTTTCCAAGATCGATTTGCGATCAGGGTACCATCAGTTAAAGATTCGGGAGCAGGACATACCTAAGACAGCATTTACCACGAGATATGGACTGTATGAGTACACCGTTATGTCATTTGGACTGACTAACGCTACCAGCCTATTTCATGAACACGATGAACAAAGTGTTTATGGAGTTTTTGGATAAGTTAAATCGTGGTGTTCATTGATGATATTTTGGTTTTCTCGAAGAATGAAGAAGAACATAAGGAACATTTGCGATTGGTTTTGGAGAAGCTAAGAGAACATCGTTATATGCCAAGTTCAGCAAATGTGAGTTTTGGCTAAAGAAAGTTGGATTTCTTGGACATGTTATATCCGGAGAAGGGATAGCAGTTGACCCCACAAAGGTTGAGACCGTAACCAAATGGGAAGCACCAACGACAGTTGAGAGATCGGAGTTTCCTTGGACTCACAGGATACTACGGAGATTCATTGAGAATTTCTCAAGGATTGCAAAGCCTATGACGGAATTGTTGAAAAAGGATACCAAGTTCATATGGACTGAGGACTGTGAGGCAAGTTTTCAGGAGTTGAAGAAAAGATTGGTTAGCTCACCAGTGCTAATTTTGCCAGATCAGACCAAGGATTATGAGGTGTATTGCGACGCTTCACGTCGAGGACTTGGAGCAGTGCTTATGCAGGAAGGAAGAGTTGTTTCGTATGCTTCACGACAACTGAAACCTCATGAATTGAATTATGCCACACATGATTTGGAGTTAGCAGCCGTAGTGCATGCATTGAAGACATGGAGACATTTTCTCATTGGAAATCATTGTGAGGTGTACACGGATCACAAGAGTTTGAAGTACATCTTCACGCAGAAGGAATTAAACCTTAGACAGAGGAGATGGTTGGAACTCATCAAGGATTATGATATGAGATTGCATTATCATCCCGGAAAGGCTAATGTAGTAGCTGACGCATTGAGCCGCAAGAGCCATGTCAATATGTTATTTATGGGAGAAATACCAAAGGAGCTAGCAGAAGATCTTCGTGAGCTATGTTTGGAAATAGTTTAGAGAGGCTACGTAGCAGCATTGGAGATTCAGTCTACTTTGATGGATAAAATCAGGGAAGCTCAGAAAAAGGACAAAGAGATTGCGGATATAAAGAAGAAAATGAGCGAAGGAAAAGCAAAGGGATTTCGTGAGGATGAGCACGATACCCTATGGTTTGAGGACCGTGTTTACGTGCCAAATGACCCGGAGATCAGGAAGTTGATTCTGCAAGAGGCACATGATTCACCCTATTCGATTCACCCAGAAATACCAAGATGTATTTGGATTTGAAGGAAGCGTTATGGTGGACCGGAATGAAGAAGGATATTGCGAGTATGTAGCAGTTTGTGATGTATGTCAAAGGGTGAAGGCAGAACATCGAAGCCAGCAGGTTTGTTGCAACCATTGTCGATACCGAATGGAAGTGGGATAAACTAGGCATGGATTTCATCACAGGTTTGCCAAAGACTCGTTCGAGCTATGATTCGATTTGGGTTATAGTCGACCGCTTGCGAAGGTAGCTCATTTCATTCCGATCAAGACTACCTATAGCAGTGCTAAGTTGGCAAAGATATACATGACCAGGATTGTGTGTTTGCACGGAGTTCCGAGGAGTATCGTATCGACGATAGAGGAACCCAATTTACCTCAAAGTTTTGGAATCAGTTGCATGAAACGTTAGGAACCAGGCTGGAATTCAGTACAACTTTCCACCCACGCATGATGGATGGTCGAGAGAGTTAATCAGATTTTGAAGGATATGCTGAGAGCTTGTGCACTAGATTATGGATCTAGTTGGGACGATAACTTGCCGTATGCAGAGTTTTCTTATAACAACAGTTACCAAACCAGCTTGAAGATGGCACATTTCGAGGCTTTGTACGAAAGGAGGTGCAGGACACCGTTATCATGGGACGAAGTTGGAGACCGTCAGTTGTTTGGACCAGATTTGATTAAGGAGTCTGAACAGAAAGTTAAGTTGATTTGCGATAGGCTCAAGGTAGCCCAGTCCAGACAGAAAAGCTATGCGGATTCAAAACGCAAGGCGATAGAATATGAAGTTGGAGACATAATTTATCTTAGAGTATCCCCACTTCGAGGAGTTAAGCGTTTTGGAGTTAAAGGAAAATTGGCGCCACGTTTCGTTGGACCATATAAGATTTTGCAACGCATGGGAGAAGTTGCTTATAAGCTGGAATTGCCAGAGGGACTGTCAGGAGTTCATGATGTATTCCATGTTTCTTAGCTGAAGAAATGTCACGCCGAGATGGCGGAAGTACCGCTAAGAGATACAGTGCCGCTTGAAGCAATTCAGTTGAAGGATGATTTGACATATGAGGAGAAACCGGTCAAGATTCTCGATTATGCCAGCAGAGTTACTCGCAGCAAGGTTACCAAGTTTTGCAAGGTTCAGTGGAGCCACCACACTGAGGATGAAGCCACCTGGGAAAGAGAAGAAGATTTGCTCAAAGACCACCCTCACCTATTTTCTAGCCAACCCGAATCTCGAGGGCGAGATTCATCTTAAGGGGGGTAGGTTTGTAACATCCCAAATTTTCAATTCGGAATGTTATACATTAGATCATCATGCATATCATATTTTCTTGCATTTTGTTGATCTTAGAAATTTCACGCAACTCAAGGACCCTCGGAGAGAGTTGGAGATTTCGAAATTTTCGTATTTGAGTTCTCTCAAAACTATGAAAAGAGGATCATTGGATTTATTTATTTTATCTTCAAATATTTTTCCAATATCAAAAATAAGAGAGGGAATAATATGACTTTCCCAAAATTTAGGAAAAATGAAGATTTAATAAGTAAATCAAATTTTGGATTTTTCTCGGAGTTTATTGCCTTAGGGAAAAATGCGTGTTTTCGAAAAAATTGCATTTTGGCCCCGTGTTAAAGTTCATTTTGTTCGACTCATTTTTAGGAGTCGGGGAAAGTTTACTTTATTAATTTTGGAGTTCGTTTAGATTTTTTTTTATTTTCTCTGTGAGACCGTTAAAAAACTCATAGCGCCTTGGGCCAAAGGCCCAAGCCGCTAAGGAGCCGGCCGCCAAGAGGCCAAGGCCATCGCGCACCGCCTGAGGAGCCGAGGAGCCGCTGCTTCTTTTCCTAATTCTAGTAGGACTCTTGTACTACTTTCGTTTATTCCGTATCTGTTTCTAGATCTTTTCCCTCTTGTTTCCTAATCCTAGTCTATTTCTTGTCCCCTACCCCAAGCAAAACCCTCCCTCCCCAATATAAATACCCAAGCACCCCCTCTAACACATCAAAACCTCTCCTCTCCTCTCCACACGCGCCGCCCTCACCAGTGCGCCGCCCCTCACACCCCCCGCGCGCTACGCGCCGCCGCCGCTTAACGCCCCGCCGCTTGAGCCCTCGCCTCTTGAGGTACTAGCCCCGCGCCGCGTCACCTTTTCTTTTCCGATCCGATTTCCGTTCCGATTCCTTTCCGGTTTTCTAGATCAGTTTTTCGTTTCGGTTTTCTTTCCGAAACCCTAGATCGGTTTTTCTCGCCGGTTTTTCTTTCTGGTTTTGTTTAGCAAGCATTCGCCGGACCGTTCGTCCTAACGAGCGTGATCACCGGTTTGCTTCGGTTAATGAACGCCCGTTTGTTCAACCGTTCGTCCTTTTCTTTCTCATCGGATTTATTCTGCTATTTTTCCGATCGCGATTTCAGATCCGATTTTCTTTCTAGTCTATCTTCTCGCTCGTTTATCGGAATCAGGTGATTCAAGCGCCTGGAGTTTCATCTCGAAACCGCCGTTCCGACTAATCAACTTAAACAAAGTTTTGCTACTGTAAAATTTGACTTAGTTTCAACTTGCTAGAACCGAGTTGTTTCCTTTCGTCGTTTGACTTTTGTTGCTTTATTTGATTCGATTCTTTTTGCAACCAGGGTTCTTAAGTTGAACTTTCTGGTTAGATCTTCTATTCGAGATTTACCTGTGCATTAGATGAGTACTTATTGTATGCTTGTTGTTTGTCTGCGATAGATCACCCGGAGTGCGCCGCTTGTTACTTCGAATCTCTAGGTTTCGCGGATCATCAGCAAGGCAAGTAACACTTTGATCATACCTTTTCTACTACCCAGTTTTTATGCATTAGACCAATCCTCAAACACTTGCATGATTAGGATCTAATTAAATTGTGGGTTGGGAAGTAGATTGAGGTAGTACCTATTACTGTATTACTTATGAAACCTTTGGGAGTTACTTCTCGTTGCTTATTATGCCATGCTATGCTAGTAGACGTGGATTGGGTGAGTGATATCCATGACAGATGTGAGATTGTTAAATTAATGGTTTATCTAAGGTGGCAACTTAAACACACATCTGGGTGGATTGAGGCACCTGGTTTCCATCAGGACTTGCCTGTTTTTTTGGGACCGCCACCCAGGCTCAAAGGGATAATAAGATAATCCATACTAGTAACTTACGTGTGCAGCCACAAGCCATTATGGGCTCTGGCATAGTTGACTAAGTCGTGCGAACTCTTATAGTGGTGGACTAGCAGATGTAGGGGATGTAGGTGTACCGGTCCACCCATCGTAAGGTGCTAGCGCTTCTGAAAGACTATGTCTCGGTCATCCGTTTCTCAAACACCCTGCAGTACGAGAAACCAAACGGAGGCGATCGAGTCTTGTGGGGAGAAGTGCGCAAACCTCTGCAGAGTGTATAAACTAATCATGATTAGTCGTGTCCCCGGTTATGGACATCTTGAGTATCTAGTACTTGAATATCATGTGAATCTCAACATGTTACTCTAATTAATATTGTTGGGTTTTTAATGAGTACTTTTAATTGGGATTGAGGATGCTGTCAACCATTCTCAATGTTTAACAACCACCATGATAGTTAAACAAATTTATTCCTTTGCAGAGGGAAAACTGGCTTTATGCAAAAGCTGTAATCAGAGAGCTTTTCCACCAGCCACATATGCATGTAGTACAGGTTTATCATTCATTATTCTCTATGTGTTACATTGCCAAGATATTCCATGTGTGACCCGTTTCGGGCTGCAACTTTTCATGTTGCAGACTTTTTAGAACGACAGTAAGGTGCTTTAGGTCGTGGTTCTATACTCAGTGATGCCGCTGGAGTTGATGGACTCGCTTATCTTCCAAGTCTTCCGCTGTTAGCGTTATTAGATGGCCTTAAGCCATATTTATTGTAATAATTCCTCTTTTGGGCAACGATGTAATAAGTGTGTGATTGCTACTCTGTTATAAATCCTTCGAAGTACTGTGTGGTGTCAGCATTACTGATCCAGGGATGACACCTGAGCACAGAGACTCGATCCATTCGGGTCGGGTCGCTACAACCTCCATCATTATATTCTATTCCACCCATAGTGCTATGTCCTTGGCTCCCGCTCATATATTGCATAAAAGTTGAAAGAGTTTGAAAAGGCTAAGTATGAAACAATTGCTCTGCTTGTCATCGGGGTTGTGCATGATGAGAGCATTTTGTGTGACGAAAGTGAAGCATGGCCAAACTATATGATTTTGTAGGGATAAGCTTTCTTTGGCTATGTTATTTTGAAAAGACATAATTGCATTGTTAGCATACTTGAAGTATTATTATTTTTATGTCAATATTAAACTTTTATGTTGAATCTTTCGGATGTGAACATTCATACCACAATAAAGAAAGTTACATTGAAGAATATGCTATGAAGCATTCCACATAAAAAATTCTGTTTTTATCATTTACCCGCTCGAGGATGAGCAGGAATTTAGCTTTGGGATGCTTGATACGTATCCAACGTATCTATAATTTTTGATTGTTCCATGCTGTTATATATTCTGTTTTGGATGTTTAATGGGCTTTATTATTCACTTTTATATTATTTTTGGGAGTAACCTATTAACCCAAGGCCCAGTCCAAATTGCTGTTTTTTTGCCTATCTTAGTGTTTTGCAGAAAAGGAATATCAAACGGAATCCAAACGGAATGAAACCTTCGGGAACGTGATTTTTGGAACAAACGTGATCCAGAGGACTTGGAGTGGACATCAAGAAACAACCGAGGAGGCCACGAGGCAGGGAGGCGCGCCCCCCACCCTCGTGGGCCCCTCGTGGCTCTCCTGACCGACTTCCTTCGCCTACATATACTCATATACCCTGAAAACATCCAGGAGCACAAGGAAACCCTATTTCCACCGCCACAACTCTGTGTACCCATGAGATCCCATCTTGGGGCCTTTTCCGGCGCTCCGCCGGAGGGGGCATCGATCACGGAGGGCTTCTACATCAACACCATAGCCTCTCCGATGATGTGTGAGTAGTTTACCTCAGATCTTCGGGTCCATAGTTATTAGCTAGATGGCTTCTTATCTCTCTTTGTATCTCAATACAAAGTTCTCCTCGATTCTCTTGGAGATCTATTTGATGTAACTCTTTTTGCGGTGTGTTTGTCGAGATCCGATGAATTGTGGGTTTTTGATCAAGATTATCTATGAACAATATTTGAATCTCCTCTGAATTCTTTTATGTATGATTGGTTATCTTTGCAAGTCTCTTCGAATTATCTGTTTGGTTTGGCCTACTAGATTGATCTTGCTTGCAATGGGAGAAGTGCTTAGCTTTGGGTTCAATCATGCGGTGCTCGATCCCAGTGACAGAAGGGGAAACGACACGCATTGTATTGTTGCCATCAAGGATAAAAAGATGGGGTTTATATCATATTGCTTGAGTTTATCCCTCTACATCATGTCATCTTGCCTAATGCGTTACTCTGTTCTTATGAACTTAGTACTCTAGATGCATGCTGGATAGCGGTCGATGTGTGGAGTAATAGTAGTAGATGCATAATCGTTTCGGTCTACTTGTCGCGGACGTGATGCCTATATACATGATCATGCCTAGATATTCTCATAACTATGCTCAATTCTATCAATTGCTCGACAGTAACTTGTTCACCCACCGTAATACTTATGCTATCTTGAGAGAAGCCACTAGTGAAACCTATGGCCCCCCGGGTCTATTTTCCATCATATTAATCTCTCGTTATTTCTATCACCATTTATTTTGCTTTCTTTACTTTCAATATTTATCATAAAATACCAAAAATATTATCTTATCATCTCTATCAGATCTCACTTTTGCAAGTGGCCGTGAAGGTATTGACAACCCCTTTATCACGTTGGTTGCAAGGTTATTATTTGTTTGTGTAGGTACGAGGGACTTGAGCGTGATCTCCTACTGGATTGATACCTTGGTTCTCAAAAACCAAGGGAAATACTTACGCTACTTTGCTGCATCACCCTTTCCTCTTCAAGGGAAAACCAACGCAGTGCTCAAGAGGTAGCAATGCTCAGCCAGAAGCCAATGTTGAAGATGAAGGTAACGATCATCAAGGGAAAAATCTTCGTCCAGTACATCCTCGGGTTGCTAATGAAGTCCAAATTGAGAAGATTATTGATAGTATCAATGCACCTGGTCCTCTCACTTGTTCAAGAGCATCACTTCTTGGCAACTTCTATGAACACTTTGCATTTGTATCTATATCTGAACCCAAGAAATTTGATGAAGCATTTATGAAACCTGAATAGATTCAAGCTACAAGAAGAGCTTCAATAGTTTGAGCTGAAAAACGTCTAGGATTTAGTTAAGCATCCCGATCCTCGCAAACATAACATCATAGGCACCAAATGGATCTATCGCAACAAAGAAGATGAGCATGGTCAAGTTGTCAGAAACAAGGCTTGTCTCGTTGCCCAAGGTTACACAGAAGTGGAAGGAATTGACTTTGACGAAACCTTTGCTCCTGCGGCTAGGCTTGAAGCCATTCGCATACTGTTAGCCTATGCCAACCACGAAAACATCCTTCTGTACCAAATGGATGTAAAGAGTGCCTTCCTCAATGGCAAAATTGAAGAAGAAGTGTATGTTGCACAACCACCTGGTTTTGAAGATCCAAAGCGTCCTGACATGGTGTACAAGCTCAACAAGGCACTGTATGGCCTCAAACAAGCACCTCACGCTTGGTATGACACACTCAAAGACTTCCTGAAGAGCAAAGGCTTCAAACATGGTTCTCTAGATCCCACTCTCTTCACGAAGACATATGATGGTGAACTATTTGTATGCCAAATCTATGTGGATGACATTATCTTCAGCTGCACTGATAAGAGATACAGTGATGAGTTTGGGCATATGATGCAAGAGCAATATCACATGTCCATGATGGGAGAGATGGAATTCTTTCTTGGTCTTCAAATCCGTCAGCAAAGGAATGGCATCTTCATATCACAAGAGAAGTACCTCAAAGACTGCCTGAAGAAGTTTGAAAGGTAAGACTGCAAAGGGTACACGACGCCAATGCAAACCAAAGGCCAATTGGGCCCCGACAACAACGGTAAAGATTTCGATCAAAAGGTATACCGCTCCATGATTGACTCTTTATTATACTTATGTGCATCTAGGCCTGATATAATGCTTAGGATTTGCATGTGTGCCCAATTCCAAGCGACACCAAAGGAATCGCATCACCTTGCAGTGAAGTGAATTCTAAGATATTTGGCTCACACCCCAACACTAGGATTATGGTATCCAAAGGGCTCAGAGTTTGATGTAGTTGGATTCTCAGATGCTGATTATGCTGGTGACAAGGTTGATTGCAAGTTCACATCAGGCACATGTCACTTTCTTGGACAATCTCTTGTCTGTTGGTCTTCAAAGAAGCAGAACTGTGTATCACTGTCCACTGCTAAATCTAAATACATTGCTGCTGGATCTGGCTGCGCTCAACTTCTCTGGATGAAGCAAACTCTCAAGGATTATGGCATCAACATGAAGCATGTGCCACTCTACTGCGACAATGAAAGCGCCATCAAGATTGCTCACAATCCTGTTCAACACTCGAAGACAAAGCACATTCAGATACGTCATCATTTTCTCAGGGATCATGTGTTGAAGGAAGACATTGGTATCATTCACGTCAACACTGAAGAGCAACTGGCAGATATCTTCACAAAGCCCTTGGATGAGAAAAGGTTTTGCAAGCTGCGATGTGAGCTAAGTATCTTAGAATCCTCGAATGTCCTGTGAATGGACACACATCCTAACGCTTATGCATGTTGATTACTTAGATGTGCAACACACGAAGTAACATATATCTTCAATTCATGAAGACTTACCTTCTAAGTGTGAATACATTAATGGAATTTGACTTCGGAGCGGCACGATAATCGTGCGCCATTTCTGGGTCTAATATTTCCTATACGGTGGGTAACGCCACCACCACACTTTCTTGAAAATTCTCGTTTGGCGTTATGAATGCATTATCTTCATATTTGGTTTGTCTTCAACATTGGTTTATCTTCAAGATTTATCTTCTCAATGTTGTTTTGGTCTTCATTGATATATATATATATATATATATATATATATATATATATATATATATATATATATATATATATATATATATATATATCGTGTGTGTGTGTGTGTTCTTTCCTCTACAACATTCACTTATAGCTATGTCTTCAAATTTACCATTTTCTGAACTAAGTGAATGTGATCAGACCCTAACCCCTTCTGTGCTTATTCCTCAAATTCTCTTTGTCTCTTCATATGCATTCTGTTGACACATGTCAGAAATCTTCACTATGTCCTTGTTAGCTGAAGATACAGAGACACGCATTTAAAACTGTTTTTAATGCCTTATCTCTTTTGCCTGAACAACGGAGAAGCCGGAATGACCACCCGACAATCCAGGCGCGCGTGGGAACATGGCTCAACCTTTGATATGTTGCATGTCTGCCACGTGTCCATTGATACCTCTCCAACGTATCTATAATTTTTTATTGTTCCATGCTATTATATTATCTATTTTGGATGTTTATGGGCTTTATTAAACACTTTTATATTATTTTTGGGACTAACCTATTAACCCGAGCCAGTGCAGTTCGCTTTTTCCCTTGTTTCAGTGTTTCGCAGGAAAGGAATATCAAACGGAGTCCAAATGGAATGAAACCTTCGGGAGATTTATTTTTGGAACGGAAGCAATCCAGGAGACTTGGAGTGCACGTCAGGGAAGCAACGTGGTGGCCATGAGGCAGGGAGGCGCGCCTGCCCCCCTGGGCGCGCCCCCACCCTCGTGGGCCCCTCGTGGCTCCCCTGATCGACTTCTTTCGCCCATATATATCCATATACCCTAAAAACATTGAGGAGCAGAAGAGATCGGGAGTTCCGCCGCCGCAAGCCTCTGTAGCCACCAAAAACCAATCGGGACCCTGTTCCGGCACCCTGTCGGAGGGGGGATCCCTCAACAGTAGCCATCTTCATCATCCCGGCGCTCTCCATGATGAGGAGGGAGTAGTTCACCCTCGGGGCTGAGGGTATGTACCAGTAGCTATGTGTTTGATCTCTCTCTCTCTCTCTCTCTCTCTCTCTCTCTCGTGTTCTTGAGGTGGTACGATCTTGATGTATCGCGAGCTTTGCTATTATAGTTGGATCTTATGATGTTTCTCCCCCTCTACTCTCTTGTAATGAATTGAGTTTTCCCTTTGAAGTTATCTTATTGGATTGAGTCTTTGAGGATTTGAGAACACTTGATGTATGTCTTGCATGTGCTTATCTGTGGTGACAATGGGATATCACGTGATCTACTTGATGTATGTTTTGGTGATCAACTTGTGAGTTCCGTGAACTTATGCATAGGGGTTGGCACACGTTTTCGTCTTGACTCTCCGGTAGAAACTTCGGGGCACTCTTTGAAGTACTTTGTGTTGGTTTGGATAGATGAATATGAGATTGTGTGATGCATATCGTATAATCATACCCATGGATACTTGAGGTGACATTGGAGTATCTAGGTGACATTAGAGTATCTAGGTGACATTGTCTTAAGGTGTTATTCTAGTACGAACTCTATGATTGATCGAACGGAAAGAATAGCTTTGTGTTATTTTACTACGGACTCTTGAATAGATCGATCAGAAAGGATAACTTTGAGGTGGTTTCGTACCCTACCATAATCTCTTCGTTTGTTCTCCGCTATTAGTGACTTTGGAGTGAATCTTTGTTGCATGTTGAGGGATATTTATATGATCCAATTATGTTATTATTGTTGAGAGAACTTGCACTAGTGGAAGTATGAACCCTAGGCCTTGTTTCCTAGCATTGCAATACCGTTTACGCTCACTTTTATCATTAGTTACCTTGCTGTTTTTATAATTTCAGATTACAAAAACCTATATCTATCATCCATATTGCACTTGTATCACCATCTCTTCGCCGAACTAGTGCACCTATACAATTTACCATTGTGTTGGGTGTGTTGGGGACACAAGAGACTCTTTGTTATTTGGTTGCAGGGTTGTTTGAGAGAGACCATCTTCAACCTACGCCTCCCACGGATTGATAAACCTTAGGTCATCCATTTAAGGGAAATTTGCTACTGTCCTACAAACCTATGCACTTGGAGGCCCAACAACGTCTACAAGAAGAAAGTTGCGTTGTAGACATCATCCATCAGATGTGAACCGCCAGGGGCACCTGCATAATTGCACTGCGCCGCCCCTTCTACTTATAAATACTCCACCCCATGCGATCATTATCTCTTCTCCCACCTCGCCATCTCGCTCAAACCCTAGCACCACCGCTTGCCTCAGTCGACGTCGGAGACGAAGCGCTTAGCTGCCGCGACCTCTTCGACGCCGGCCGCGGACCTCGTCTTCTCCACCGCGCCATAGGTGTCTTCCGCCGCCAAGTTAGGGCGCAGGAGATTGGACTGCTCGGCATCCCTTCACCTCGTCTAGTAGTTCTTCATGCGGTAAATAAAACCCACTTTTTATCGCTTATTTGATCCATTAATCTGTCAACTTCTTCCGAAAGTGGTTTCTGCACTTCCAAATCATTATCTTTCTGTTTCTACATCTGATATCTTGCGAGTGTATTCCCTTATGCATCCAAACTAGTTAGATTCCTCACTTGTACTTATACATGGTTTCGTACAAATCTGGAACCAACTCACTTCAAATAAGTGAATGTCTTCGCACTATGAGGTCAATGTCCTCAAAATGATTTATCTTCAAAATCTTCTGAGAGTGCATATGACCTTTTCCCCTTCCCTCGCATCTCTAATGCTGTCACAGGTACATGTCCGCGAGAGAATCCCTTGGTTCTCATAGTCTGCATTCATTTGCAGAATACTTACAGCATCACATTGAATCTCCAGAAGCTAGTTCTTGTCTGACCAGTAGATTGAAGCAGAACATTGTCTTGAAGCCTTTCTGTTTGAGCCCAATGGCGTCAAGCAAATCTGCAAAGAAAGGTGGCAGACAGCACCGTGACAACACTGCCTTGGACCTTCCTCCTGATCTCTATGAGCAATACAATTCAAATCCAGATGAATCATACACTTAGAGAAAATCTAGAGTCCAATGGATTCGCATGCACTGGGCAGAAGAATGGTTCAAATACCACTTCGTCACAAATGAGTATGCTAAGAAGAACACTGTGAGGCCACCCTGGGCCAACATTGTATACAAGAAGCTCATGCCCAAGACGAAGGCTGAAGCCATTGCCCAGGGCTTCTATCCGTGCAAGGTCAGAGGACCTCAGCCTGCAGATGCCGACCCATCCAGTCTCCGATGGTGTCGCGATGATGAATTATTTGAGAAAAATCTTCAGTTTGCTAGGGATTCAGCTGTGCAGAACAAGAAGGAACTAGGAGTTGACTTCAATCCTGGCCCAGCAGCTCCAAGGCCGGATGGCAGTTGTGAAGCCAATCAGAATATCATTGGCCCCTTTGATAACTTCAATGGGCTTCTCTCCCACATCGCTGCCCAAAGATCCACTGTCGATGAGGCTGCTACTGAGAAGGAACATGCTGAAGTTCCTGAGCCTCCGAAGCCCAAGAAGACTAAAGCTTCAAAGCCCTCCACTGCACCAAAAGCTTCAAGAGTGAAGCCATTGCTCCTGCCAGCATTCTGCTCAATGAGGACAATGTAGTCTGAAGATCAATCTCGCGTCTCCAAGAAGACCAGGAAGCCCAAGAAGATTTCTGGGCATGACCTTACTCCTGCCAGCATTCTGCTCAATGAGGACAATGTAATTGATCTATCAAGTGATGAAGATCTTGCTGATGATGCTCTGGAGATGCTCATCAAGAGCAAGCAGGAGGCCAAAATCTTTAAGGATCTGCCTCTATTTGATGCTGATATACTCAATAACTTCATTGATGAATGGTTTGAGGATCCCACTCTCACCATCGATGATCTACAGCTGCCCGTGGACATCAGCGTCACATTTCAAGGAGCCATAGCCAACGAGCTTGCTATTGCTTAGAAAATTGTTGAGCTGAAAAACAAGATTGACTATGAGAAGGACCAGTTCAAGAAGCATATGGCCAAGCTCAGTGTTGCTGATGTTCAAAAGTTCAAGAAAATGATGATCGACCTCAAAGCTCAGTTCAAGAAGAAGCGCGAGGAAGCCAAAGGCTCTCGTGAGCGCATGAAGTACTACGCCGAGAAATGCGTTCAGGCTCACAATGAAGCCGTGAAGAGAAAGGCACTTGGGCGTCCTGGCATCGACCCCAAGCTGGCTGCTAAGAAGAAGAAGAAGCCTGCTGAAGCTGAACCCGAAGCCTCAAGGCAGGAAAGACCAAGCATTGTCTTCCCTACCAGTATGACTAGCTTGAAGCCAAAGGTCCCTTCAGCAGCTTCAGAGCAGAAGATGACCCGGCAAGCTGAGGCTGAAGCCAGGAAGAGGAAGCATCATGACACCTCCGGTGCTGCTCCGTCCCAGAAGAAGATGAAGACAAAGTCTTCAAAGTCTTCACGCAAAGAGTGTGCTGCTGCCCAAGAACCGTTGAATGTTGAACCCATTTCTGTTGCACTTCCTGCCTCCTCCAATCGCGAGCGACGTCTCGTTGTGCATGAGCCAGCTGCCACAGAGGCTCCAGAGTCTGAAGAGATCCCAGCTGCCGACTCCACCACAACTGAAGACATTGGTCATGAGGACCATGTTGAAGATGATGAAGTCCTCACTTAGCTCGAGCCCAAACCGGTATCATCGCCTGGTCCCACGAGCAGTGAACTCATAAGCATTGGCGGTGCCACGACGCCAATTGCTCAAGATGAATTTTTGCAAGAGCAACACCCGAACTCCCCTCTGCATGAAGTGATTCTGTGCACACCACCAGCTCAGCTCACCACTCTGGTGCTTGAGACTCCACAAGCAACACCAAAAGACATGGAGAAGACCACTCCTTCACCAAATGCGTCGCCCTCCTTCCGAAGGCTTCGTAGAGGCCCCAGGCCCCAGGTCTCCATGTCCAGCATACTTGAAGAGGATGTGCAAAACACCAGGTCAGTAGCATGTCAAGTGTTTCCTGAAGCCATCCCCTCAGTGATTGCTAGTGAATCTGAAGCCAAAGAGGCTGAAGACATTCCGACTGCATCAGCCGATGAAGAAAGAGAAGAATAAAGAGAAGTTATTCCCCCTGCTAGTGATCCAGTGGTACGTGAAGAAGAAGTGATTGTGCCAGACCCTCCTGTCATTGATGCAAGTGAAGTTGAAGCCAATGCGGCTGCCACCACTATCACTACTGAAGCCAATGACATTGTCATGGCTGAAGACAATGTGGAGCCTGAAGTCAATGCTGCCACTGAAGAAAATGCGCAGCCAACCACCTCAGATGTAGCCGTTCCTCCTCCTGTGCCTCACACTATGGAACACACCTACAATCGTGGTGAGCTTGTTACTATTAGGTGGCCAATTCTGATTCCACCCACTGCTCCAGGACCCCAATATTACTATCATGTGGAGCGAAGGCCTCAAACACAGAAGCCGAAGCCAAGGCTGCCAAGGCTTCCCAGCGCTGTGACAACTCAAGGCTCCTTCAGTGTGCTCAGCTTCAGAGAGCACAACACCTTCTTCAATTCTGCAAAGAATCCATACAAGAATCCAAAGATCTCCTCAGGTAGGTTCTGGAGCTACCAGCAACGCAACTACTATTCATGCATACTATACAATCAATACAGGATCTTTCCTCACAAGCGTCTTGACTGCGACGCCATTGCTGGGCTGCCATGCCTTGAAGAGGCTCTTGATTGCTTCCGTGATGTTGGGTTGCTTCCTTTTGTCACAGACAAGGAGCATTGGAATGAAGAACTTCTTCTGCAATTCTATGCTACACTTCACATCAGAGGCTACAACAGGGATCCGAATACATGGATCCTTGAGTGGATGACAGATGACATTCATCATGAAGCCAAAGCTCAGGACATAATTGAGCTAACCTCCCTGCCCACTCCTGGTGAACTATATGAACTAGGTTGTCAACTCCATGCAAGTGAACTACAGAGCATTTTCCAGAAGCCAGAGCCAAATATGAGTCAGATGCTCAGCATGATGGAGCCATTGCCAATTGATGCTGGATATCCCAAGGAGTTTTTTGTCCAAGACCTTGAGTACCTGCCCCGCACCATCTATCATATTCTGAGGCGTACTCTGTGGCCTATCAAGGGATATTCACCAGACGCAAAGCTTGAAGGCGCTATGAAGACATTGGTCTTCTACATTCTCAATGGCATCAGGTTCAACATGCAAGATTTCTTCATCAGACAGTTAGCAGCTTCTGGCATTTATCTTTATGGCCTCAAGTTCTATGCTCCTTGGGTTATGAGGCTGATCAAGCTCCACTCTACAATCAACTATCAACCATCAGCATGCAATCATGTTGTTTTCTTGCCTGATGTTGATATGTCACATGAAGCCATATACCCTGTGCCTGCTAAGGAGCCAGTGCATGAAGACAATGCTGCATTTCAAAGCTTCACACAACACGTTGATGGAGTTCATGTGCCCAATCCTCCTGCTCCCGATGGTCCTCTGGCTGGTCAGCTACGCCTGCCGCATCATGCAAACACTGATGCGACTGCCAGCACTATAGCTCAAAGGCCTCAGAAGCGTCCTTGTGTCCTCAACGACAGAGAGTTCTTGTATCACTTCATCAGAAGCATGATAGGTATCACGACTGGCTAAAGCGTCATATGCAGAGTCTTCTTGTTGATGTCAACCGTATTCGCAATATGGCTACCAAGAATTCATTCATTGCGCATGAAGCCTGTCTTAACCATAGTCACACCTCTTGATCGGCCTAGTGCCACAACATCACTTGGGGGCTTTGGTCGAACCTGAACCATCGCTACACCTCTTGATCGACGTAATGCCAATGCATCACTTGGGGACTTGGTCATGTCTGAACCATAGTCACGCCTCTTGATCGGCCTAGTGCCACAACATCACTTGGGGGCTTTGGTCGAACCCGAACCATCGCTACACCTCTTGATCGGTGTAATGCCAATGCATCATTTGGGGACCTGGCTGACTTGAACCATAGCTACACCTTTTTGGGGGCATGGTCTTGTCCGACCATGGTAATGCCAGTTGATCGGCTCAAAGCCTCATTTGCAATGGTTTTATCTTTCCTTTGCTTCTGTTTTTTCTTTTGATAATTTTTTTTCAACCAACATTATTAAATCCGGTTCAACTGTCAGTTACGGATTGACGGAACACGATTAAATCATAATCCGGAGACTATCAGCCCGGTCTGGTTTCGACTATAAGTCGCCAACATATATTTGGATTGCGCCGTTGGAATCATGTGCTCATAAATCATTGGATTATATTATTCAAATCTTCAAATAGCCAACATGGCTGGATTTCTATTATGGCTATCAATAACCAGTATTATGGTTAAGGTTTTGAAAGTCGCTTTAGCGCAATGGCTATCATATTGTCAATAGGATATGATTTATTCTACAATTGAAGGCATAGTCCCGAGTTGCTACATGCTTACAACCCGGCACTTGGTGGCTACATTATTTAAGTTGAGATTACATCAAATATGCAAGTCTCATGTCGCTGCAAGCATGCACCATGACACTTGGGGGCTAATGCCAAGTCATTTTTTGATCATATTATTGAAGACCCAACTCATCACATTATAATGAGCCGGCCCTTGGGGGCTACCGATTGCTCCTATCATCAATTCAAGGTACAAAGCTTTTTATCCATTATATTGAAGGATACATTGCTCAGTTGGTAAAGAACAAGGCTCTTAACCTTGTGGACGTGGATTCAAGCCCCATGATGGGGGTTATATATATGATGTTATTTTCATTGAAGTATATATCAAGTCCCAGGTTGCTGCAAGCATGACAACCCGGCACTTGGGGGCTACATATGTGGAATACTCAATTCTAACTAGTGATTGAGATGAACTACCGGGATTTCTTCAAGATTGTGATATTTATATTGAAGAAAGTCTTAAGCTATTGCTATGCTACCTTCTTAAGACTTGGGGGCTATAAGTGATAGGTATATAAGAGGTATATTTTCAAGCTGGATGTTAACTACAAGTATGTCCCGGTGCTATCAATATTTATAAACCGATGATCTTGGCAATGATAAACCGGCAAATTCTACGTCCTTAAAATGGCTGAAGATCAGATGAGTATTTCAAGGACCAATATTGTTTTTAAGCATTGGGAGCTGAGTTAAAGGAGTTATTCTTCACAACATTTCTCTGTGACAAACCAATGTCAGCAAATTAATTATGAAGCTGGCCTATTGACCCGGATTTTCTGGAAGGAAATGAGAAGGATTTAAAGAGGATCAGAATCAGTTTAACATGGATAAATCCAAATTAAACTAGGGGCTAATGTCAGGGATATACCCCGCGGTATGACCCGGCCGGAGTTGTAAACCGGCTGGGACTTGGTAAACCGGCGGATGTTAAACCGGCAGATAGTTAAGACAGACAGTTAAGACAGATGGCTATGACAGACGGTAAACCGGCAGGAGTTAAGTCAGACAATGTTAAACCGGCGGACAATGTTAAACCGGCAGACAAATGTTAAACCGGCAGACAATGTTAAACCGGCGGACAATGTTAAACCGGCGGACAATGTTAAACCGGCAGACAATGTTAAACCGGCAAACAGTGATAACTGGGTTGCCAGGGGTTATGAAGCCCAAGACGTTATGAAGCCCAAGATGTTAAGAAGCCCATGGCGATAAGTTAGAATAGTTAAGTCTTAAGTCCGAGTTGGACTCTACATGTAACCCGCCTCTTCAACATATATAAGGAGGGGTAGGGCTCCCCAAAGAGGGGGAAGCTACAAGCAAGAAGAAACAATCTTAGGGCTAGACACAAAGAGTAGAGCCGGTTTACGGCGACTCCCTCGTGATGATAATGAGACCTAGCCCCAAACAGCATGTAGGGTTGTTACCGGATGATGTTTCCCGGGGCCCGAAGCTGTCTAAATCCCTGTCTTGTGTTGCGTCTCTCGATTCCGCTCAACCCCTCTCAAGCTACCATATAGATGTGTTGGCCTCACGACTAAGTCCTTTTCCTAGGACATCTGACGTGACAATTCCACGACAGAGGTCCTGGATGAACCTCACACTTCTCTGTTCTGAAGACGATCTTTGCGAAGATGGCTTCATAGAATGTTTCAAGTTTGATTCTAGGCCTCCACAATATGCAAGTTAGCGTCCAACACCCTCCATTTAAGATTCCGACTATTCATCTTCGGCTGCCACAGTGGTTCCTCAAGTCATAGATGAAGAGGACGACGCCACTTCACCAGCGATCGCTTCATTGCATCACGATGCTGCACCAGGCCCGTCTACAACCCCCAACACCAACATCGACCCTGCTGCTCCAACATCTTCTCCACCTGAGAGCGAGTAGACGCTCTATGTCTTCAAACCTTTTTGGTACTTACTGACAAAAGAGGGAGAAACATGTGAGTTGATAGTCTTCAAGCGGGTCCATATGGGTCGGTTGCTATGTTTTTGCTAAGTCCTTACAACTCTCGTTCTTGAAACTATTTGGGTTTTGAGTTGTACGCTTAAACTTGATGGTCGTCTGTCATTTTTGCTGCTACCTTGTGATGCAATGATAAATTCCGCTTGAAGTCATTCTGCAGACGCCCATTTCTCATTGTGCATGTCATTATATATCTTCGTTATTCTTATGTATGCATGATGACTTGTGATACGTCTCCAACGTATCTATAGTTTTTGATTGTTCCATGCTATTATATTATCTGTTTTGGATGTTTAATGGGCTTTATATACACTTTTATATTATTTTTGGGACTAACCTACTAACCGGAGGCCCAGTCCAAATTGCTGTTTTTTTACCTATTTCAGTGTTTCGCAGAAAAGGAATATCAAAGGAATCCAAACGGAATGAAACCTTCGGGAGAGTGATTTTTGGAACAAACGCAATCCAGGAGACTTGGAGTGGACGTCAAGGAAGCAACGAGGCGGCCACTAGGTAGGGGAGGCCCGCCCAGGGGGGTAGGCGCGCCCCCACCCTCGTGGGCCCCTCGTGGCTCCCCCAACCGACTTCTTTCGCCTATATATATACTCATATACCCCGTGAACATCCGAGAGCACCACAAAACTCTATTTCCACCGCCTCAACCTTCTGTACCCGTGAGATCCCATCTTGGGACCTTTTTCGGCGCTCCGTCGGAGGGGGAATCGATCACGGAGGGCTTCTACATCAACACCATAGCCTCTCCGATGATGTGTCCATAGTCATTAGCTAGATGGCTTCTTCTCTCTCTTTCGATCTCAATACAAAGTTCTCCTTGATCTTCTTGGAGATATATTCGATGTAATTCTTTTTGCGGTGTGTTTGTCGAGATTCGATGAATTGTGGGTTTATGATCAAGATTATCTATGAACAATATTTGAATCTCCTCTGAATTCTTTTATGTATGATTTGTTATCTTTGCAAGTCTCTTCGAATTATCAGTTTGGTTTGGCCTACTAGATTCATCTTTCTTGCAATGGGAGAAGTGATTAGCTTTGGGTTCAATCTTGCGGTGTTCGATCCCAGTGACAGAAAGGGAACCGACACGTATTTTATTATTGCCATCGAGGATAAAAAGATGGGGTTTATATCATATTGCTTGAGTTTATCCCTCTACATCATGTCATCTTGCCTAATGCGTTACTCTGTTCTTATGAACTTAATACTCTAGATGCATGCTGGATAGCGGTCGATGTGTGGAGTAATAGTAGTAGATGCAAAATCATTTTGATCTACTTGTCGCGGACGTGATGCCTATATACATGATCATGCCTAGATATTCTCATAACTATGCACTTTTCTATCAATTGCTCGACAGTAATTTGTTCACCCACCGTAATATTTATGCTATCTTGAGAGAATCCACTAGTGAAACCTATGGCCCCCGGGTCTATCTTCTATCATATAAGTTTCCGATCTATTTTATTTTGCAATATTTACTTTTCAATCTATACAACAAAAATACCAAAAATATTTATCTTATTATCTCTATCAGATCTCACTTTTGCAAGTGGCCGTGAAGGGATTGACAACCCCTTTATTGCGTTGGTTGCAAGGTTCTTATTTGTTTGTGCAGGTACGAGGGATTAGCGTGTAGCCTCCTACTGGATTGATACCTTGGTTCTTAAAAACTGAGGGAAATACTTACGCTACTTTGCTGCATCACCCTTTCCTCTTCAAGGGAAAACCAACACAGTGCTCAAGAGGTAGCAAGAAGGATTTCTGGCGCCGTTGCCGGGGAGGTTTACGCCAAGTCAAGTCAAGATTTTATCTCCCAACAACTCACCGATTTCTGGCGTTGTTGCTGCGGAGATATATGCTCAAGACAAGACATACCAAGTACCCATCACAAACTCTTATCCCTCGCATTACATTATTTGCCATTTGCCTCTCGTTTTCCTCTCCCCCACTTCACCTTTGCCTTGGCCTTTTCTTCGCCTTCTTCCCGTATGTCTTTTTGTTTGTGTTTCCACGTGCCTTCTATTTGCTTGCATATTTGGTTGCTAAAAATCTATTGATATGGTTCCACTTAAAGTGTTTTACTTGGATCATCTTCGATCCTTATGCGCTTGTGCTGAAACCCTAACTAGCCTAGTTGACGGGAAATCTTTAGATGAGCATGCTCATTTTGTGCGTCATCGTTTGTCTGAAAAGGGGAAGCTCTTATGGTATCAAATAAATAGTTTGCTATGCTATGCTTGGAATCTTTGTGAAATTTATGATTTTACTTGTTGCTCTAAGAACCCTAAAAAACACCTTCCCTACCTATGTGAGATTAATGATAATGTAATCTTATCTTCTTATGTAAAGGATGTTTATAGTTACTATGACATCGAACAAATTGAAGAATTTGTCGTGTTTAAGGGTGCTCATGAAATTGCTTCTTTGATTGAAAAGTATGATATTACTTTCCACAAATCTGAAAATTCCGACATACTTAAATATTGCTATGAAAACTATGCTCATAATGCCTATGTTAAGGAATTTATTGAGAGAATGACCGCTGCTTTGGAAAAAATAATGATATGCATGAATCTATAGATAATGATGATTCTGATGATTTGATTGAAATATCCCTTGATGAACATGATGCTTGCTATTCTTGTGGCCATTATCACAATATTTATGAAGATGAATTTGCTATAGTTCCTTATGTCAAACATGAGATCGTTGCTATTGCACCCATCCTTGGTAGTTCCTTTGATGAAAAGCATGATTGCAATGATGTTATTATAAATTCTCTTGATGTCAATTGTGCTAATAATATGCAAAACTGTCGTGGTTTTGTCACGGCAGATGTCCTCTTGCAAGGACTTAGTCGTGGAGCCATCGCAACTAGGAAGCTTAAAGGGGTTAATCGGGACAAGGGACACGAGAGAGGTTTTATACTAGTTCGCCCCTTACGGTGAAGGTAAAGCCTACGTCTAGTTGGGTTGGTATTGCTAGGGTTTCGATGACCAGGAGGCGAGATCGCTATGCCCGGCTCTCGATCGGATGTTACTTGCCCTAAGCCGTCGGTGGTCGTCCCCTTATATACGGGTTGGCGCCTGCGGCCTCTGAGTCTGGCGGCTCATAAGCGATGTCGGCTCGGTGACTAGTTAATCCTGCCTTAGAATGCAAGTCATGCTATTATGACGGTTTATCACTACGGGCCTCAAGTCGCCCGTGGGCTTTAGACCCTTTATTGAACCGTCATCTTCATGCTTGATCTTGGGCTTCATACGATGAATCACCTTTGCGTAACCCGACCCCTCCTGGGTGGCTTACAAGAATAGTTATATCCCCAACATTAGGCCCCAGATTGATTTGAACCGGCTCATGTCAATCTTGAAATGCCTTAAGAAAAAGCCTTCTGTCTGTGCAAAGGTTATAACCGCCGTGACGTCATCTTCTGGAACCGTGATAACCCGCCGTGATGTCATCTTCCATTAAATTCATATTTTATTCCGTCATATCTCAATGGATCTTTATCTTTAATGACCATTCTGAAAATCGAGGCGTCGGAGTCGTTGGATAATGATGCCTCAGCCTCCTCGTTTCTCGTGCCTTCTCAGTCGGCCCTTCCTTATAAATAGACACGACCCCAAGGTCTTTTCCATTCTCCCCTTTCTGTCGTCCTCTTCCTCTTGCTATTCTTCTGCTTGCTCGAGCTCCACTGCCGCCGCCGCTGCAGCAGAGCTTCGCATCTTCGTAGACCTTGGCCGCTGCATCGACCTGATCCGACCAAAAAAACACGACGAACCTCCGCAGCAACTCTGCATCTGTAAGCTTCTTCCTCCCTGTTCCTCAGATCTGCATTAAGATTTTCGAGTTCGTCAGTGTTCGTCGCTGTCGGTGTCAAAACCGGCGGATCTCGGGTAGGGGGTCCCGAACTGTGCGTCTAGGCGGATGGTAACAGGAGACAAGGGACACGATGTTTTACCCGAGTTGAGCCCTCTCGATGGAGGTAAGACCCTACTCCTGCTTGATTAATATTGATGATATGGGTAATACAAGAGTAGATCTACCACGAGATCAGAGAGGCTAAACCCTAGAAGCTAGCCTATGGTATGATTGATGTTCGTCCTACGGACTAAAACCCTCCGGTTTATATAGACACCGGAGAGGGCTAGGGCTACATAGAGTCGGTTACAATGGGAGGAGATCTATATATCCGTATCGCCAAGCTTGCCTTCCACGCCAAGGAAAGTCCCATCCGGACACGAGACGAAGTCTTCAATCTTGTATCTTCATAGTCCAGGAGTCCGGCCAAAGGTTATAGTCCGGCCATCCAGACACCCCCTAATCCAGGACTCCCTCAGTCGCTGCTCGTCATGAACCCCTGATAGATTTCACCTTCGCCGCCCTTTTCTGATCTTAAGATGATATAAAACTGCTGCGGTAGCTGTTTCACACCCATTTCGAATGCAAATAGATCCCTTTTCGCTTGCATATAGGCCTCATTCAAGTTTATGAACTCATCTGTACTGGTTTCTAGGTCTAGAAATATTTCCTTTTCTGTACACCTGTTTGATCCAAAATAATATCTGCCAGTTGCGAAACTTGTTTGCGCGATACTTAGGCAAAATCTGTTTCTGTCAGGCCCATTTAACTCTGGCGGCTCTCATTGCCGGTTTAAAATAGACAATGTTAATCGACAGCCTTGCCAGCTCCTGGCGGCTTAAAATAACTTAATTGTTTCTGATTCCCATGGCGGCTTAGATAACCAGATATAATTAGCCATATGTCATTAGGCCCCTTCATAAGCCGCCGTATTGAATAGAATTTGAAATGTTTTTTTTTCTCCGGGTTAAACTGAACCGGAAAAATTCATTCTGTCATAGGCTTTCATCTGCATAATGGTACCCAAAGCTCCCAAAGCACCAATGACTTGTAACTGGGTCAGGTCCATCGTTACTGAGAACACCTTGTCTGATTTCGTGAAGATCGGCTATCTGCCCGAGAAAGAAGTTATGTCTTATCATGCTCCTGACCCGTCAGAGGAAAAGCCTCAGCCCAAGGAGGGGGAAGTGATCGTTTTTACTGATCATATGAACCGGGGCTTTTCTCCACCCGACTCAAAATTCTTCAGAGATGTTTTACACTCTTTTGACCTCAGACCTCAAGATATCGGGCCCAACTCCGTGTCAAACATTTACAACTTCCAAGTCTTTTGCGAGGTATATCTTGGAGAAGAACCCAACCTACCGCTTTTCAGAGAATTGTTTTATTTAAACTGGCAGAATGAACGTGCCAACGGGCCCAGCCTGGAACTTGGTGGTATCTCCATTCAGCGACGGATAGACTGCCTTTTCCCATATGCTGAACTGTCAAGCCACCCTAAAGATTGGAACCAGACGTGGTTCTATTGCTAGGACACTTCTCCGGCTGATGAGAACCCGCTGCCCGGCTTTCGCGCTCTGCGCCTTGAATCAACCATCCTTTGCCGGATAAGATATCGCGCTGAGCGCCTCTGATTGCTCCTACCATAAAGAAAATCAAAGTTCTCTTGGGGAGCGGCTTAGATGGCATTGATTTGGTCCGTATGCGGATCTCATGGCGGGTGATACCATTAAGCCGCCGCCCCGGCTTGATGTGCACTTACACAGGCGAAAAAGATGACCCGCTGCGTCATTGTCCTGATGACTTGCCTGACGATATGATTGAAGCCACGACCCAAACTCTTTTGAAAGAAGGCTCGATTGGTCGATAACACCTTGACTTACTTCCCTTACGCAAGAATAATCCGGCTCTGCGATAAGTTATCAATCTAAGAATTTTACTCTTTTTGTGGAGCACGCCTTGCTTTTACTCATAACCTTTTCTCATCATTCACGGGCAAGGATGACTTCGGAAGGTCAAATATGATCATGAAGCTGCCAAACAGGCGGGCGGCCAAGAGAGCCGCAAGGAAAACCGCCAAAGCTGGAGCTCAGAGGAAGAAGAAGCCAAGTGCTTCAGATTTGCTCAAACTAGATGACTCCTCTGACGATGAACAAGAGGTAATCCTTAACTCCCCTGATTCCTTTCCCATCATCTTATTGACAATAATTTCCTTTAGGGGGACACGAGAAATAATAGCGGTTGAGGAAGAGGTAACTATAATTTCCTCCGACTCCGAGCCTTTGCCAAGGCAGAAAGTCCAAGAGTGACCGGAAAGTAAGATTTTCATCCTTTAGCTTACCAAGATCCTCAATTTATTTTGAAGCAATAGGCTCATGAGGCGGAGCAGAACCGGACCAGCAAAGGCGGAACTCTCCTCCGGCTTACCTGACGTGACAAGGAAGCGCCGGGCTGAGGTTATCTCCGAATTATATTCCTTTTTTCCTTTGGCGGGTTTCATTCGTCAACCCCTCAATTCATCTGACTCAAACTATCAGGACACTTCACCTTCTTCCGGCAAATCTATGCAATCCAACATGCTGGCTTTCAAGACTGCTCGAGGTAATGTCAATGTATTCATTTTCATGCTTATCTTACTCATGTCTTTGTACTTAACCTTTACATTTTGCACACTGACATACAAGTGAAGCCCAGCAAAAGGCGAAGAAAAATAAGCCGACCAAAGAGCAGTCATGGCCCGACCGGAGGTCGGAACAACCGTTCTTGAGACCTCCACACATGAGCCGCCACTGAACGGCCCATGACATTCCAGCTCAACCTCGATCCACCGCTAAGCAGACTCTTAACAGTTTGATAACCCGAAGGTTCCCAGCCGGTAAAACAGATGATCCGGAAGTTGAGATTCTTAAGACTCAGTTTGTTGAACCGGGAAGACCCACTATTCTTGCTAAGTGTTCTGCCAAGGAAGAACTTCCAGAGCGCCGAAAAGCCAAGCTAGATGTCACTGATTACACTCATCTCAGCATTGGAGACATTGTTTCTGGCTATATAAGTCAAGTGCACAACAGCCGTGATCTAGAAGTTGATATGATAAAGCAAATCCTTAAAAAATCTAAGGTATAACTCCTGTTGATATTCCTTATTCCTCCTTACTGTACCAGCCCCCAATTCTATTGCTTATGAGAAAGAATATGCTGTAGACTTAGAATCTGCTTAGCACTGCTTGTCAGACGCCCGGCTTATGTTGTAACAATTGAAGACCGACTTGAAAAGAAGATATTTGAACTGGCATCGTATAATACTTTTAACTGCAATATGCATTAGCCCCCAAGTGCCAAGTATGTTTTCCTTGCAAAGTGCTTGGGACTTAATATCCATGAACCCCCACAGTAATTTAGAGTGCTTCAGCATACATTAGCCCCCAAGTGTCAAGTACCTTTGCTTGCAAAGTGCTTGGGACTTAATCTTGTAATATAACAATCTTGTTGTAGTGCGGCTTGATTCAGCCACCATAAGTCAATTTGAGTCGGAGATTGCTGATTTTAAGAGTCGCTTTGGCGGTGCAAGAAACTGAAATCCAAAAGGTCAACTCAAATTTGAGTTCAGCGTGTCGGCAGGAGGGGCGAAGAAAAACTTTGCAGCTGATAAAAAGGCATGGGCTGATGAAAAAGCCTCCTTGGTCACTCGGGCCGAGAAAGCAGAAGCGGCTCTCGCAGACACAACAACTGAGTTAAGTGGCTTAAAACGCCATATATCTCAGATGACCTCAGCAATCTTTGGTAAGCTATTCTGCAAGTTTAAATACTGTAAACCTTTTTTTCGACAAGTAATTTATCTGTCATCTCCGGCTCACCTGATGTTTGTTAATGCAGGCCCCAGGAGCTCCAATCTGAACCAGAATATGTTAACAAAGCTGAAGGCGGTTTACATTGGTGGAACAAGCTGTACCGGGTCTGCAGCGCTTTAGCCGTTGTGGCTTTATCAAATGATGTTCCCACTACTTTGGTGACGTCTTTGAAGCGACTTGATGTGCTTCCTCAACGGGTCAAAGAATTGAGATGTGCTTCTGCAAGAGCCGGAGCCATAGCCGCCTTAAGTCGGGCTAAGGCATGGTTACCAGAGCTGGACCCGGCCGACATCTCTCTTGGATATCCAAACTTTAAGGAGGATGGCACCCCCTTTGAGGAGAAGGATTTCACCGCCTGCATGAAACAAATACGCCCTATGGCCACTCTGATCGGGAATGATACGGATCTCGCCAAGTACCAGCCTGGTTATGATAGCCAAAATCAGAGGATCGCCACGCCACATTATGATGACGTCATCTTGACTCCTCCAATTCGTAAGCATACCTTCGCCCTCGAAGTCGATCCGGCCGGGTTAATTGATGATGAAGCTGAATTTGAAGCTTTGAGTGGCATTGACTGGTCATCATCAACCTTCCAAGACAGGGCAGCTGAGGGAGGAGCAGAAAGGGGTGACCCGGAAGCTTAAGGCCAACAAAATGAATGATCCATCGGGCGTCTTGTTTTTCTGCCTTGTAGAAACAATGATTCCTTATTCAGACTCGGGGAGTCTTGTAATAGGGTAGAAGAAAAACTTGATTTTGTCGTGCCATTACGCACGTTTGAGGCGCTCAACACTTGTTCAAGCCGCCGTTGTTATATTCTTCCGGTTTATATTGATCTTCTGCTTTAGTTGCCTGCATACAGAACAAAAAACGCAAGTCCCTTGGCGGTTTACCGCATGGCGAGTCATATGTTTTACAGATAACCCAGAGTATGAATCAAAAATCATAAAAAAGCCGGTTCTCAATTATATCTTTTAAGACATAACCACAACAACATACTTTGATTACCTTACCGGCTTGTGCGACCCGAATAATGAGGGTAAGTTTTTTGATCCTCATAAATGCTTCCAGAAAAAAGATATGCAAACTGTCAAACAATTGTGATTCGCAAAGTTCTATGATTGATAGACAAAATTCAAAGGTTTCTGATTTGAATACGATCAGTAAACTGTTCCAAAGGGGTTAAGCTAAGATTCGGATACGATCATATAGCCCCAGTGGCTCTGGCGATGTCGATCAAGTGGGTACCGACAACTATGTTCTCTTTGGTTGAAATACGACCTATGTTTGAACAGGAAGCCCCCAAGTGACCATAAGAGTTGTTTAATGACACTGATTCAAATACGATCCACGTCAGACCCAAAGGGGTTAAGCTATGATTCAGATATGATCAAGAAGCCCCCTATTGGGTTTGGCAGTATGCCGATCAAGAGGGTATCGACAACTATGTTCTCTTTGGTTCGAATACGACCTATGTTTGAACAGGAAGCCCCAAGTGACCATGGCTAGATCGAGATATGATCATAAGCGCACGGAGGAAAGCGGTTCAAATATGACCCACTCCTATTGATTGTTTCAAAATAATAAGAAGACATGTAAACATTTGAGGATGAAAAGGACAGAGGTCCTGCTTTATTGCTTTTCATAATATATACATCTCAAAATATATGTACATCCCGAGAGCGGTGGCTCAAGTATAATAAGGCGAAGATGAGCGATATTCCACGGCCGACGAGTCTCCTCCTCCGACTTACGTGAATCTTTGTGTTCTCGAACATCGATGAGGTAATATGACCCGTTGTTCAGGTTTTTGCTGACCACAAAGGGCCCTTCCCAAGGGGGAGATAGCTTGTGCATATCGGATTGATCCTGGATGAGCCGGAGCACCAAATCGCCTTCCTGAAAGGTTCTGGACCTAACCCAGCGGCTGTGATAGCGGCGCAGGTCTTGCTGGTAAATTGCCAAGTGGGCTATTGCCAAGTCTCGCTCTTCATCCAGTAAGTCCAGTGCATCCTGACGAGCTCGTTCGTTGTCAGCTTCGACGTAAGACGCCACGCGGGGCGAGTCATGACAGATATCACTTGGCAGGACCGCCTCTGCTCCGTACACCATGAAGAAAGGTGTATAACCCGTAGATCTGTTAGGTGTAGTGTTGATGCTCCAAATCACAGAGGGTAATTCCTCCACCCAACAACCCGGCGTCCGCTGTAAAGGGACCAAGAGCCGGGGTTTTATACCTTTCAAGATCTCATGATTGGCTCTTTCTGCTTGACCATTGGATTGAGGATGAGCTACCACCGAAACATCAAGCCGGATATGTTCTCGTTGACAGAACTCCTCCATAGCACCTTTGGAGAGATTAGTGCCATTATCAGTTATGATGTTGTGTGGAAAACCGAAGCGAAAAATCACCTTTTTCATGAACTGAACCGCCGTGGCTACATCACACTTACTGACCGGCTTTGCCTCAACCCACTTTGTAAATTTATCCACCGCCACCAGAAGGTGTGTCTTTTTATCCTTAGACCTTTTGAAAGGCCCGACCATATCAAGCCCCAGGCATCGCAAGCGTCCAAGTAATTGGAATCATCCTCAATTCTTGAGCCGGTACATGAGCTCGTCGTGAGAATTTTTGACAACCGTCACATTTACTGACCAGATCTTCCGCATCAACATGAGCCGTCAGCCAGTAAAAACCATGACGGAAAGCTTTGGCCACAAGAGATTTTGAGCCGGCATGATGACCACAATCGCCTTCATGGATCTCCCGAAGTATTTCCTGACCTTCCGCAGGCGATACACAACATTGAAATGCCCCAGTGACACTGCGATGATGCAGCTCACCATGAACAATTGTCATGGACTTAGACCGCCGGGTGATTTGTCTCGCCAAGGTCTCATCCTCGGGCAACTCTCCCCGGGTCATGTAAGCCAAATATGGCCTTTGTCAATCCGGGATAGCGTGAAGAGATGCCACCGATTGTGCTTCGGTGCGGAACAGCTAAGTCCTCCTCTGTAGGTAACAGCGGAAGGATTATGCAAAACATCCAAAAAGGTGTTAGGCGGTACAGGCTTACGTTGAGATCCCAGCCGGCTTAAAGCATCAGCGGCCTCATTCTTCCTTCGATCAATGTGCTCCACTTGATAACCCTTGAAGTGACCTGCTACAACATCAACTTCGCGACGATAAGCCGCCATGAGGGGGTCCTTGGAGTCCCACTTGCCTGACACCTGTTGAGCCACAAGATCTGAATTGCCCAAACACCTTACCCGGCTCAAATTCATCTCTTTGGTCATCCGAAGACCATGGAGTAAGGCCTCATATTCAGCTGCATTCTTAGTACAAGGAAACATGAGTCGGAGCACATAGCAAAATTTGTCACCTCGAGGGGAAGTTAAAAAGACTCCAGCCCCCGAGCCTTCCAACTGCGTGGATCCATCAAAATGAATAGTCCAATATGTGTTATCCGGCTTCTCCTCCGGCGTCTGGAGCTCTGTCCAATCATTGATGAAATCCACCAGTGCTTGAGATTTAATAGCAGTGCGTGGCACATACTTCAAATCATGAGGCCCAAGCTCAATGGCCCACTTGGCGACTCGTCCTGTGGCCTCTCTATTATGGATGATGTCTCCCAAAGGAGCAGAGCTTACCACAGTGATAGGGTGACCCTGGAAGTACTGCTTAAGCTTCCGCTTGCCATGAACACCCCATAAACAAGCTTACGCGGTCACGGATATCTTTGCTTAGACTCAATGAGCACCTCGCGATGTAGTAAACCGGCCGTTGAACGGATGCTCCTTACCAGCCTCCTTGCGCTCTACCACAAGCGCAACACGACAACACGTGAGTTAGCAGCCACGTATAATAGCAACGACTCTTTATCAATGGGAGCCGCAAGAATCGGCGGTTCAGACAACTGTCTCTTTAAATCTTCAAAGGCAGCATTAGCAGCGTCACTCCAGATAAATCTGTCTATTTTCTTCATCAGCTGATACAGTGGTATAGCCTTCTCACCTAACCGGCTTATGAACCGGCTTAAAGCAGCGATACGACCCACCAGTCGTTGAACATCATTGATGCACGCCGGTTTATCCAAAGAGGTGATTGCCTTGATTTTCTCCGGATTAGCTTCAATACCTCTGTTAGAGACCAAAAAACCCAGAAGTTTGCCTGATGGCACCCCGAACACACATTTGGCCGGGTTAAGCATCATCTTGTAGACCTGGAGATTATCAAAGGTTTACTTCAGATCATCTATCAAGGTTTCCTTCTCTCTAGACTTCACCACTATATCATCCACATAAGAGTGAATATTGCGCCCAATCTGATTGTGGAGCGATTACGCACACACCGGCGATAAGTCGCCTGGGCACTCTTGAGCCCAAAAGGCATAGATACATAGCAGAAGGCTCCAAACAGAGTAATGAAGGCCGTCTTCTCCTGGTCCTCAACTGCCATCTTGATCTGATTGTAACCAGAGTAAGCATCCAAAAAGCTCAAACGCTCACAACCCGCTGTAGCATTAATGATTTGATCAATACGGGGGAGAGCAAAAGGATCAGCCGGACAAGCCTTATTTAAGTCCGTGTAATCCACACACATCCGCCAGGTGCCATTCTTCTTAAGTACAAGCACCGGGTTAGCCAACCACTCAGGGTGAAAAACTTCAACAATAAATCCGGCCGCCAAGAGCCGGGCCACCTCCTCACCAATAGCTTTCCGTCTCTCTTAGTTGAACCGCCGAAGAAACTGCCTGGCCGGCTTAAACTTTGGATCAATATTAAGAGTGTGCTCAGCGAGTTCTCTCGGTACACCCGGCATGTCAGAAGGTTTCCATGCAAAGATGTCCCGATTCTCACGGATGAACTCGATGAGTGCGCTTTCCTATTTAGGATCCAGATTGGCACTGATGCTGAATTGTTTGGATGAGTTGCCTGGAGTAAAATCAACAAGCTTGGTTTCATCAGCCGATTTAAACTTCATCGCTGGGTCATGCTCGGTGGGCGGCTTCTTCAGAGGTGTCATATCCTCCGGGTCAATGTTATCCTGATAAAATTTTAGCTCCTCAGCTGCGCAAACAGACTCAGCATAAGCCGCATCACCCTCCTCACATTCCAGGGCTATCTTTTGGCTCCCATGCACAGTAATGGTGCCCTTGTGACCCGACATCTTGAGCTGCAAGTAAACATAACACGGCCGCGCCATGAACTTCACGTAAGCCGGCCGACCAAACAGAGCATGATACGGGCTTTTGATTTTGACCACCTCAAAGGTTAATTTCTCAGCCCTAGAATCATATTCGTCTCCAAAGGCTACCTCAGCTCAATTTTTCCAAGCTAGGTGCGCCCGATTTACGGGCACCACTCCATGGAAAAAGGTGTTGGATGTCTTCAAATTTTGTCGATCAGCCCCATGCGAAAGGTCTCATAATAGAGGATGTTGATGCTGCTGCCTCCATCCATGAGCACCTTAGTAAACTTATATCCACCGACTTGAGGTCCTACCACCAAGGCTAACTGACCCGGATTGTCAACCCGAGGAGGGTGATCCTCTCTACTCCATACAATAGGCTGCTCTGACCACCTTAAATAACGGGGAACCGCTGGCTCAACAGCGTTCACAGCCCTTTTATGAAGCTTCTGGTCCCGCTTGCATAAGCTAGTGGTGAACACATGATATATTGTCCACTATTCAGTTGCTTTGGATTGCTTTGATAACTTTTTGTTGTTCTGCTGACCTCCACGACCGAATTGCTGGTGATTATAGCCACCTTGATTTCTCTGGCCGAATTTGAACCGCCACCGGGCCATGAAAGCCGCCGACTCTGAGCCGCCACCGACCCATGATTTTAAATCGAGCGTGTTGGAATTCTTGAAAGCCTTCATGATCGCGCAATCCTCCCATAAGTGAGTGGCGGCTTTTCCGAATACCAGCGTCTCGGGCAGGGTTCATTGAGTAGCTGCTCAAGAGATGGACTGACCCGCCCGGATCGAGGGCCGCCTCCCCTTGCGTCTCTGATCATTACCCTGCGTATTAGCATTGGCCACAAACTCTGAATTATCATCGGCTTTACGCTTATTGCCTCCTTGATTTGCCGGGTTATGTTGCTGGCCCTTTCCATTGTCGTTCTTCTTTCCCTTCCCTGCCTTTTCCTCGCCAGACGCAGGATCCGCGGTATTATCAGAATCGGCGTATTTTACCAGAGCCGCCATCAGCTGACCCATATCATTACAATCACGCTTGGCGCCCGACTTTTGTCTCGATGGTACAAATCGGCAATTTTCTCGGCATGAGGACTGCAGAGCGGCATCCATCTTGTCGAACGAATGTATTATCTCCTTGACCGGCGCGCAATGAGTGGTAGATTCACCCTCCTATTGTTTACAATTAGTTAAATCCACAATTGACATGGACTGCTTGCAGGTGTCTTTGAAGTTCTGAATGAACCGGGCCTTCAATTCCGCCCATGAGCCGATGGAATTGGGCAGCAAGCCTTTTAACCAAGTCCGGGCCGTTCCATCCAACATCATGGTGAAGTATTTAGCCATTGCCGCGTCACTGACCTCCAACAGCTCCATAGCCATCTCATAGCTTTCGATCCATGCCCCGGGCTGTAAGTCGGCCGTATAATTTGGCACCTTCTGGGGTCCCTTGAAATCCTTAGGCAGACGTACATTACGTAAAGCCGGCACCAAACAAGGAATACCGCTGGTTCTGGTGGCCACTCCTGCCTCAACAGAAGTCGTCGGATAATCCGGGAAAGCTTGATGAGCCGTCTGCTGAGCCGCCAATTGAGCCGTCCACTCGTCCTCCTGACGTATCTGGTCCTGTACCGGGTTATAACAGCCTGGTTGGTTACGGCGCTGGGCGTTGCTTGACAAAGCTTCCGACTCCATGTGCCTACTATAACTCGGACTCCGGCTTGGGCGAGGAGTCGAATGAATCCTATCTCGGCTATAGGAATAAGCCTGTTGCTGAGCCAGAGCCGTCTGGACGAGTTCTCTGATCCTTCACATCTCCACCGCTGTTGGATCATCGCCGTCCACTGGGAGAGCCGCCAAACGTGCTGATGCAGCGATCAGGTTCTCCATGGGGTTAGAAAAATGACCCGGTGGTGTTGGTACGTAGCGAGGCGGGGCCATATTCCCATGAGGAGGTGCCATCACCCGAGGCTGAACCGGTCCCCCAGTGCAGGTGTTATGAACTGGTTTGCTTACGGCGGGTTACTAGGGCGGCTCGGGTGTGGTAAAAAGGCTCGAGGATCATAAAGCGGAGGCAAACGGGATTGAGTTTTCTGGTGTCTCCTCCTCATCACCTCGTTAGACGCGTTTAGGTTCATCGTAAGCTGGAAAGCCTCTAACTGGAGCTGTTGGGCCCGTGCATCCAAAGCCACCCGTTCTGCGGCCAACCTGGTGTCCTCTGCTGCTAAGGCCTCCTTGGCCCGAGCTATTTCCTCACGCACCTGTGCCACCTCTGCATCACGTTCCTCTTGATTTGCAGGAATAACTGTGGCGGTTAACAGGGCCGTCAGCTTATCCATGAGATCAAGCAGCTTTGAGCCGGCGGCTTTGCAGCCTCTGCCCGGCCGCTCCTGACCCGGACGTTATTGCTGCTGCAGCCGTAGAGTTCTGGCCGGGTTGAGTGCTAGCCATGAAGACCCCCACCCAGCTTGGCGGCTCAAAGGGCTCCGGAATGCTGCTGCCATCGGAACAGCCCCCAAGCCTGCCATATTGCAGTTGATACAACGAACCTATCTCACCAGTGGACGAATCACCATCGGAGTGGACGGCCGTCTCACCGCCATCGACAGATCCTTCAGAAAGTTCTCCTCCATTGATGCAACCCACGAAGGCACGCTTCACGACTGGTTGAGCACGGGCGGGTCTCGCACGCTGAGCCGTCTCGACGAGGTCGGTGTAGTTGTCCGGCTCAGGGCCCGGCTCACCGATCCGACCGATGAAAATGTGGATTCCGCCGAAGGGAACCCGGTACCCATACTCAATTGAGCCGGCGTCGGGGCCCCAACCTTCGTCGTCGATGTAGATCTTGCCGCGACGACTCTTGGTCATCCGGCCCACAGCGTATCCCTTGAGCCCTTCGAATTTGCCCTTCAAGAACTCAAATCCACCGTCCGCTGGCCCCACGGTGGGCACCAACTGTCGTGGTTTTGTCACGGCAGATGTCCTATTGCAAGGACTTAGTCGTGGAGCCATCGCAACTAGGAAGCTTAAAGGGGTTAATCGGGACAAGGGACACGAGAGAGGTTTTATACTAGTTCGGCCCCTTACGGTGAAGGTAAAGCCTACGTCTAGTTGGGTTGGTATTGCTAGGGTTTCGATGACCAGGGAGCGAGATACGCTATGCCCGGCTCTCGATCAGATGTTACTTGCCCTAAGCCGTCGGCGGGTCGTCCCCTTATATACACGGGTTGACGCCCTGCGGCCTACAGAGTCCCGACCAGCTCATAAACAGTGTCCGGCTCGGTGACTAGTTAATCCTGCCTTACAATGCAAGTCATGCTATTACGATGGTTTATCACTACGGGCCTCAAGTCGCCCGTGGGCTTTAGACCCTTTATTGAACCGTCATCTTCATGCTTGATCTTGGGCTTCATACGATGAATCACCTTTGCGTAACCCGGCCCCTCCTGGGCGGCTTACAAGAATAGTTATATCCCCAACAAAAACCCTAAGCTTGGGATGCTAGTTTTGCTATGTCCACTACTTGTTGCAATGATCATGATTGGGGTGATTCTTCTTATGATCTTGAAAATCTATTTAAGCCCCATGATGAATATGAGATTGATAATAATGTTTGCAATAATATTGAAAGTGGGTTTGGAAGAGTGTCAACTTTAGATCCCACATATTTGGAGAATGTTCAGTCTTATGAAGTTTTTGATAAAAGTGGGTTTGGAGAGGTCATGACTTTAGTTAATGTTAATCCCACTATTTTGGAAGAGTGTCAACTTTGCATACATGTGGATGGTGTTAAAAATATGTTTTGTGATAACTATATTGTTGAATTTGTTTATGATCCTACATGTAATTATTATGAGAGAGGAAAATATAGTTGTAGCAATTTTCATGTTACTAAATTACCTCTCGTTATGTTGAGATTGCTATTGTTTTTTCCCGCTCCCTTGCATATGCTAGTTTTTGCTTGCCTTGATAATTTGTTTGCCTATAAGATGCCTATGCATAGGAAGTGTGTTAGACCTAGATGTGTTTGTCACGTGTTTTATGATGCTCTCTTTGTGCTTCAATTCTTGTCTTTCATGTGAGCATCATTGAAATCTCAATGCCTAGCTAAAAAGGCTTTAAAGAAAAGCGCTTGTTGGGAGGCAACCCAATTTTATTTTTGTTCCTTGCTTTTTGTTCCTGTTTAGTAATAAATAATTCATCTAGCCTCTGGTTAAATGTGGTTTTGTGTTTTAATTAGTGTTTGTGCCAAGTGAAACCTATAGGATCTTCTTGGATGATAGTTATTTGATCTTGCTGAAAAAATCAGAAACTTTCTGCTCACGAAAACAATTGTTAAAAATCACCAGACGTGATAAAATAATGATTCCAATTGAGTAGACCAATAATCAAATTATCTAGATCGTCCTATTTTGGTAGAATTTGTGAGTTACAGGAAGTTTGCATTTGATACAGATTACTACAAACTGTTCTGTTTTTGACAGATTCGGTTTTTCGTGTGTTGTTTGCTTATTTTGATGAATCTATGGCTAGTATCGGGGGGTATGAACCATAGAGAAGTTGGAATATAGTAGGTTTAACACCAATATAAATAAAGAATGAGTTCATTACAGTACCTTAAAGTGGTGGTTTATTTTATCTCGCTAACGGAGCTCATAAGATTTTCTGTTGAGTTTTGTGTTGTGAACTTTCCAAGTTTTGGGTAAAGTATTGATGGATTAAGGAGTGGCAAGAGCCTAAGCTTGGGGATGCCCAAGGCACCCCAAGGTAAAAGTCAAGGACAACCAAAAGCCTAAGCTTGGGGATGCCCCGGAAGGCATCCCCTCTTTCGTCTTCGTCCATCGGTAACTTTACTTGATGCTATATTTTTATTCACCACATGATATGGGGGCATCCCCTCTTTCGTCTTCGTCCATCGGTAACTTTACTTGATGCTATATTTTTATTCACCACATGATATGTGTTTGGCTTGGAGCGTCTTGTATGATTTGAGTCTTTTATTTTTAGTTTACCACAATCATCCTTGTTGTACACACCTTTTGGGAGAGACACACATGAATCGGAATTTATTAGAATACTCTATGTGCTCCACTTATATCTTTTGAGCTAGATAATTTTGCTCTAGTGCTTCACTTATATCTTTTTAGAGCACGGTGGTGGTTCTATTTTATAGAAATTATTGATCTCTCATGCTTCACTTAAATTATTTTGTGAGTCCTTTATAACAACATGGTAATTTTCTTTGGCTATAAAATCAGTCCTAATATGATAGGCATCCAAGATGGATATAATAAAAACTTTCATATAGAGCGCATTGAATACTATGAGAAGTTTGAAAAATGATGATTGTTTTGAGATATGAAGATGGTGATTTTAAAGTTGTGCTAGTTGAGTAATTGCGAATTTGAGAAATACTTGTTTTGAGGTTTGCAAGTCCCGTAGCATGCACGTATGGTAACAGTTGTGTACCAAATTTGAAACATGAGGTGTTCTTTGAGTGTCATCCTTTGTGTGGAGGTCTGGATCACGCGATGGTTAACTCCTACCAACCCTTCCCCTAGGAGCATGCGTGTAGTGCTTGGTTTTGATGACTTGTAGATTTTTGCAATAAGTATGTGAGTTCTTTATGACTAATGTTCTGTCCATGGATTATACGCGCTCTTACCCTTCCATCATTGCTAGCCTCTTTGGTACCATGCATTAACCTTTCTCACCTTGAGAGTTGGTGCAAAATTCCCCGGTGCATCCAAACCCCCAGATATGATACGCTCTATCACACATAAACCTCCTTATATCTTCCTCAAAACAACCACCATACCTACCTATTATGGCATTTCCATAGCCATTCCGAGATATATTGCCATGCAACTTTCCACCGTTTCATTTATTATGACACACTTCATAATTGTCATATTGCCTTGCATGATCATGTAGTTGACATCGTATTTGTGGCAAAGCCACCATGCATAACTTATCATACATGTCACTCTTGATTCATTTCCCATCCCAGTACACCGCCGGAGGCATTCATATAGAGTCATATTTTGTTCTAGTATCGAGTTGTAATCATTGAGTTGTAAATAAATAGAAGTGTGATGATCATCATTCATAGAGCATTGTCCCAAAAAAAATAAAGGTCGAATAAAAAAGGGAGGCCCAAAAAAAGGGACAATGCTACTATCCTTTTTCCACACTTGTGCTTCAAAGTAGCACCATGATCTTTATTATAGCGAGTCTCTTATTTTGTCACTTTCATATACTAGTGCGAATTTTTCATTATAGAACTTGGCTTGTATATTCCAACAATTGGCTTCCTCAAATACCCTAGGTCTTCGTGAGCAAGCAAGTTGGATGCACACCCACTTAGTTTCTTTTGTTGAGCTTTCATACATTTATAGCTCCAGTGCATCCGTTGCATGGCAATCCCAACTCCTTGCATTGACATCAATTTATGGGCATCTCCCTAGCCCGTTGATTAGCTGCGTCAATGTGAGACTTTCTCCTTTTTTGTCTTCTCACACAATCCCCATCATCATATTCTATTCCACCCATAGTGCTATGTCCATGGCTCATGCTCATATATTGCGTGAAAGTTGAAAAAGTTTGAAAATTCTAAAGTATGAAACATTTGGTTGGCTGAAACCAGGGTTGTGCATGATTTGAATATTTTGGGTGACGAAGATGGAACATAGCCAAACTATACGATTTTGTAGGGATGAACTTTCTTTGGCCATGTTATTTTGAGAAGACATAATTGCTTAGTTAGTATGCTTGAAGTATTATTATTTTTATGTCAATATTAAACTTCTATCTTGAATCTTTCGGATCTGAATATTCATGCCACAATAAAGAAAATTACATTAAAAAATATGCTAGGTAGCATTCCACATCAAAAATTCTATTTTTACCATTTACCTACTCGAGGACGAGCAGGAATTAAGCTTGGGGATGCTTGATACGTCTCTAACGTATCTATAATTTTTGATTGTTCCATGCTATTATATTATCTATTTTGGATGTTTAATGGTCTTTATTATACACTTTTAGATTATTTTTGGGACTAACCTACTAACCGGAGGCCCAGTCCAAATTGCTGTTTTTTGCCTATTTCAGTGTTCCACAGAAAAGGAATATCAAATGGAATCCAAATGGAATGAAACCTTCGCTAGGATCATCTTTTGAACAAACGCAATCCAGGAGACTTGGAGTGGACGTCAAGGAAGCGACGAGGTGGCCATGAGGTAGGAGGGCGCGCCCAGGGGGGTAGGCGCGCCCCCACCCTCGTGGGCCCCTCGTAGCTCCACCGACCTACTTCTTCGCCTACATATACTCATACACCCTAAAAACATCCAGGAGCACCACAAAACCCTATTTCCACCGCCGCAACTGAGGGAGTCCTGGACTAAGGGGTCCTTGGGCGTCCGGCCTATTATCCATGGGCTGGACTGGTGGGCTGTGAGGACATGAAGGCCGAAGACTCTACCCGTGTCTGGATAGGACTCTCCCTGGCGTGGAAGGCAAGACTGGCGATCATCTATGAAGATTCTTTCCTATGTAACCAACTCTGTGTAACCCTAGATCCCTCCGGTGTCTTTATAAACCGGAGGGCGTAGTCCGGATAGGACATTCATGACCATAGTCATACATGCTAGACTTCTAGGGTTTAGCCATTACGATCTCGTGGTGGATCAACTCTTGTAATACTCATATTCATCAAGATCAATCAAGCAGGAAGAAGGGTATTACCTCCATAGAGAGGGCCCGAACCTGGGTAAACATAGTGTCCCCCGTCTCCTGCAACCATCGACCTTAGACGCATAGTTCGGGACCCCCTACCCGAGATCCGCCGGTTTTGACACCGACATTGGTGATTTCATTGAGAGTTCCACTGTGCCGTCGACGAAAGGTTCGATGGCCCCTTCAGTCGTCGATAGTGACACCGTCCAAGGAGAAACCTTCCTCCCCGGACAAATTTTCATATTCGGCGGCTTCGTACTACGGGCCGACTTGCTTGGCCATCTAGATAAGATCGAAAGATACGCCCCTGGCCACCAGGTCAGATTTGGAAGCTTGAACTACGTTGCGGATATCAGTGGAGACTAGATCTTTAATGGATTTGAGACCGCGGCGATCGCTCCCCCTCGCTCTGATGAACATGATTTAAATCTATCATCAGATCACATCCAGGAGATGGTTCCTGTTGCTGCAACGGCCTTAGAGCCGGAGGAGATCGTGCCATATGAGGCCACGGGGTCTGCGGCGTTGGAGCCGCACACAAACTCGGCACCTCGCAATGCCAGCATCAACGGAATTCCGGACTCGTCTCCGGCCATAAGTTCCGAACCGCGCACGCCCGCGGGCTCAGAGCTGGATCGGGCATCGATCTTCGAGTTCAACGCCGCAGATATCTTCCAACACTCGCCCTTCGGCGATGTGCTAAATTCATTAAAACGCCTGTCCCTGGCGGGCGACTCACAACCGAACTATGTCCGGTTCAAGCTAGAGGCTGATAATGGGGAATTTCGTTTCCCACCCGCCACCCACTTCATAGCCACTGTCGAGGACTTAACCGACATGCCTGATTATGGCTCCGAAGACATTGACGATATAGACGACGATGCCGACAAGGAGCAAGGCCAAGACCCGCCAGTCACCAGACACGAGACGGCCACCCATTCGTACGACGTGTACATGGTCGATACACTTAAAGAAGGCTCGCGACGATGACAAAGGAGATCCAGTTGAGAATAAACCTCCTGAGACACAGTCTAAGTACCGGCGCCCTAAACACCGCTCCAAGTCACATCGCAGCAACATGGGCACCGGAGAAAATAGTACTCCGGACGACGCCGAAAACAAGAAGACCCTGTTGGAGCAAGATCCGAATAGGAGGAACAGGAAAACGGGCAAGCCAGCCTCGATAAACAGGCCCTGCCCAGTGACAATTCGGAGGACGACAACTACCTTCCGCTCTCCGAAGATGAGGTAAGCCTCGGCGATGAAGACTTCATCGTACCCGAGGAGCCCCTCTAGCAGGAGCGCTTCAAGCACAGGCTTATAGCTACTGCAAGCAGCCTGAAAAAGAAGCAGCAGTAGCTTCAAGCTGACCAAGACCTACTCAACGATAGATGGACCCAAGTCCTGGTCGCCGAAGAATATGGCCTTAGTGGCCTAGCCAAAAGCTACCCGAAGCATAGATTGCTACATTAGTTCGATGACGAGGCGTTGGAGCTCGTACCGTCATCACGCAATGCGGCAGGTCGCCGACAACTCTATCCGGATAAAGAAGCAACTCAAGCCGAACACCAGACCGCCCCACCTCGCTGTAAAGGCAAGAATAACGCAGCTCACGATTGTCCAGACGACCTGCAGCGGGACTTGGTCAGTAGAGAAGGACACGCAAGACCGATCTATGGATCGCGAAGGCATGCCTCGACACACGACGATAGCTACCTATTCAGACGTGACAAACCTATCCACGCCCTAGCCGAAAACCGCAAATGGACTCCTTCGGAGTTACGTCGCAGTGTGGCCCAACATAGAGGCGCCGCACACCCGCTTTGCTTCACCTATGAAGTAATGGATCATGAATTCCCCGAAGGATTCAAACCTGTCAACATTGAATCATACGACGGAACAACCGATCCCGCGGTATGGATAGAAGATTTTATCCTCCACATCCGTATGGCCCATGGGGACGACCTCCACACCATTAAATACCTCCCACTAAAGCTAAAAGGGTCAGCTCGGCACTGGTTAAACAGCTTGCCTGAAAATTCCATAGGCAGCTGGGAGGACTTGGAGCAGGCCTTCCTCGACAACTTCCGAGGAACATATGTCCGGCCACCAGATGCCGATGACCTAAGTCACATTGTCCAGCAGCCCGGAGAGTCAGCCAGGAAGCTCTGGACTCGGTTCTTAGTCAAAAAGAACCAAATCATCGACTGTGCGGACGCGGAAGCCCTGGCGGATTTCAGACACAGTGTCCGGGAAGAATGGCTTGCTCGCCACCTCGGTCAAGAAGGACCTAAATCCATGACAGCCCTCACTGCTCTGATGACCCGCTTTTGCGCGGGAGAAGACAGCTGGCTTGCTCGTAGAAGCAACAGCGCCAGTGACCCGGGCACTTCTGAAATCCGAGACGGCAACGGCAAGCCACGACGAAGCAAATACACCAGTCGCAATGATAATGAAAGATCACGCGACATGGTGGTCAACGCTGGATTCAGCAATCCCAAGCCCGGTCAACGGAAGAAGCCATTCAAGGCGAAACGAGACGAACCATCCAACCTGGACAGGATATTGGACTGACCCTGCCAGATTCACGGCCACCCCTACAAACCAGCTAATCATACTAACAGAAACTGCTGGGTCTTTAAACAGGCCGGCAAGCTCAACACCGAACACAAGGGGAAGAGGCCGCCAGGCGACAGTGACGACGGAGAGGTTCACCAAAGAAATACCGGGGGCCTGAAGCAATTTCCACACGAGGATCAACTACTCCCAGAGCGAAAATAGCAGTCCGACTTCTGCCGCCCACCTCGTACAAATACAAAATTTGTGTCGCGCATACATCACTACGCACTCAAGATACCATGGGCATTGGCGGAGGCACACTATGGACAAGCCTGCAAGCATCCCAGTAACATTTTTTATCCATTTTCTTTTTATTTCTTCCTTCACTATCCCTTAGAAATAGGTGACGAAAAGGACAAACATCAGAAACTGGATATATCGGAGTTCGGATCAAATGCGCTCACACGAGGGCTACCTCCGTCAAGAGATTCCCCATGGAGGGCTGGCGGCATGGGCGTGTGACAGGAGGTGCGAGGGAGTCTGGATTAGTGGGTGTCGGGATGGCGGACTATGACCTTTGGCGGACTCTGGACTATGAAGATACAAGATTGAAGACTTCGTCCCGTGTCCGGATGGGACTTTCCTTGGCATGGAAGGCAAGCTTGGCGTCTGGATATGCAGATCTCCTTCCATTGTAACCGACTCTGTGTAACCCTAACCCTCTCCGGTGTCTATATAAACCGGAGGGTTTTAATTCGTGGGGACGAACAACAATCATACCATAGGCTAGCTTCTAGGGTTTAGCCTCTCGATCTCATGGTAGATCTACTCTTGTACTACCCATATCATCAATATTAATCAAGCGGGAGTAGGGTTTTACCTCCATCGAGAGGGCGAACACAGGTAAAAACATCGTGTCCCTTGTCTCCTGTTACCATCCGCCTAGACGCATAGTTCGGGACCCCCTACCGAGATCCGCGGTTTGACACCGACATTGGTGCTTTCATTGAGAGTTCCTCGTGTCGTCACCCTTAGGCCCGATGGCTCCCCGATCATCAACAACGGCGCGGTCGAGGTGAGACCTTTCTCCCGGACAGATCTTCGTGATTGGCGGCTTTTGCTGCGGAGCCAATTAAGCAGCCATCTGGAGCAGATTAAGCTCGCCCCTGGCCATCGGTCAGATTTGGAAGTTTGAACTACATGGCGGCGTCGCGGAGACTTGATCTTCAGCGGGTTCGAGCCACGGACAAGCGCTCCGCCTTTATTACGATGGGCATGATCTAGCTCAGCCGCGAGCAGTGTCACGGAGGCCGCACGAGTCGCTCCGACCCTTAGCTCGGGCCGCTGCGCTTCTCGAGGGGCGGGTGGCTGGACACCGCCTCGGGGCTGCAATCTCTCTGGCGTCGAGCCAAACACCATACCTGTCCTTTCTGGCTTCGTGACTCAAGGTGCGGACTCCTCTCCGGACTCCGAACCTTCGCGCCCGGCCAATCGAATCCGGTTGGGCGCCGATCATGGGGTTCACCGCCGCGGACATCTTTCGGCACTCGCCCTTTGGCGACATTCTGAATTCACTAAAGTCTCTCTCTTTATCGGAGAGCCTGGCGGACTATGGTCGGCAAGGTTGGGATCGCAGACGACAAAGAAATTCAAAGCCCACCCACCACCCACTTCGTCACTGCTGCCGATGATTTAACCGACATGCTCGACTTGACTCGAAGACATCGGCGGTATGGACGGCGATGCGAGAGCGAACAAGACCCAGCGCCTACGAGAGCGCTGGAAGGCCACCTCGTCATATGACATATACATGGTGGACACCCCAAAAGAAGGAGCGGCGGCGGAACAACGGAGGATAACCCTCCAAGAAACAGCCTAAGCACCGGCGTCGTGGCGCCGCTCTAAATCCCGCCACAGCAAAAGCGGCGATTCCGGCACCGGAGACAATAACACCCGGGCGGTGCGAAGACAACCCCTCCGGCGAGGATTCAACACGGGAGGATGGAGAAGCCAACCCTCATGAGAGAGCGGCAGACAGAGAGGTAGATGACGATAATTACATGCCTCCCTCCGAAGACGAGGCAAGCCTCGACGATGACGAATTTGTCATGCCTGAGGATCTCGTCAAACAAGAGTGTTTCAAATGCAGGCTCATGGCCACGGCGATCAGCCTCAAGAAAAAACAGCAACAACTTAGAGCTGACCAAGACTTGCTAGGCGACGGATGGTGATGTCCTTGCGGCGAAAAGTCTGAACTCGAGCGCCCCTCCAAGAGCTACCCAAGCGCAGGCTGCTACCTCGATTAGAGGAGGAAGCACCTAGACCTACATCACCAGCGCATGATCGGCCGACCGGCCACCTCGTGGCCGTGATGGAGAGAGCCTCTCGGCCCTCCACTCAAGCCGCGCAGCGCCGCTCAAAGAATACCAAGGCACGGGAATCGCGCGAGACACGAGATATATTGGAGGACAGGGCAAGGCAAACAAGATCGATCTATGGATCGCGTGGGCGCCCCACAACACGTGACGATAACCGTCATGCCGGATATGGTAAATCCGGCTAGGCCGAACACAACAGGCAAAGCTCATTTGAGCTACGTCGTGATATAGCCCAATACAGAGGCGCCGCACACCCACTATGCTTCACAGATGAAGTAATGGATCATCAAATCCCCGAGGGTTTCAAACCCGTAAACATCGAATCATACGATGGCACAACAGACCCTGCGGTATGGATCGAGGACTATCTCCTTCATATCGACATGGCCCGCGGTGATGATCTACACGTCATCAAATACCTCCCACTCAAGCTTAAAGGACCAGCTCGGCATTGGCTTAACAGCTTGCCAGCAGAATCAATTGGTTGTTGGGAGGACCTGGAAGCCGCATTCCTCGACAACTTCCAGGGCACCTATGTGCGACCACCAGACGCCGATGACCTAAGCCACAAAATCCAGCAGCGGAGGAATCGGCTGAGCAATTACGGACACGGTTCCTAACGAAGAAAAATCAAATAGTCATTGTCCGGATCACAGAGGCCCTTGTAGCCTTCAAGCATAACATCCGCGACGAGTGGCTTGCCCGGCACCTAGGACAGGAAAAGCCGAAATCCATGGCAGCCCTCACGACACTCATGACCCGCTTTTGCACGGGAGAAGACAGCTGGCTAGCTCGTAGTAACAACATGACCAAGATCCCTGGTAATTCGGATACCAAGGACAGCATGGGCAGGTCGCATCGCAACAAGCAAAAGCGCCGCATCAACGGCGACAATGCTGAGGATACGGCAGTCAATACCGGATTCAGAGGCTCTAAACCCGGTCAGCGGAAAAAGCCTTTCAAAAGAAATACTCCGGGCCCGTCCAATTTGGACCGAATACTCGATCGCTCGTGCCAGATACACGGCACCCCCGAAAAACTAGCCAACCACACCAACAGGGATTGTTGGGTGTTCAAGCAGGCATGCAAGTTAAACGCTGAAAACAATGACAAGGGGCTGCATAGCGATGACGAGGAGGAGCCCGGCAGCCGAACAATAGGGGATGAAGGTTTCCCCCACAAGTGCGGACGGTGAACATGATATCGCAACCCACATACCCAAAGGGAATGGGCGTGCACTCGAGGGGCGTATATGCGTTGGAGCGATCGCCCCAAAGTTCAACCCATGGTCCTCCTGCCCGATCACTTTTGATCAAAGGACCACCCACTAGCATCCACCATGGCGGATTCGCCGCATTGGTTTTAGACCCAATCATTGATGGATTTCACCTCACTAGAGTCCTTATGGACGGCGGCGGCAACCTGAACCTGCTTTATCGGGATACGGTGCGAAAAATGGGCATAGATCCCTCAAGGTTAAACCCACAAAACGACCTTTAAAGGCATCATACCGGTGTAGAGGCCAACTATACGAGCTCGATTACACTTGAGGTGGTCTTTGGATCCCGGATAATTTCGAGCGAGGAGTTAATCTTGACATAGTCCCGTTCCACGATGGCTATCACGCCTTTGCTTGGATGAACCGCATTTGCAAAGTTCAATGCGGTGCCGCACTCGCATACCTCAAGCTCAAGATGCCAGGCCCTCGAGTCATTACGGTCAATGGAAACACGAGCGCTCTCTCCGGACAGAGGAGCATACGGCGGCCCTCGCGGCGGAAGTACAAAGCAGCCTGTCAAGGCAATTCTCCAGTCCGGCCATTAAACATCCGGACACCATCAAGCGCGCCCGAAGTAACCTACAACAAGACCGCCTGGCACGTTCCGAGCATGCGTAGCAATGCGGCCCTAACCCCAGCCCTCGCGAAATTGCGAAACCAGTACTGCGCGTACATAACTACGCTCTGGAAATACCATGGGCATAGGGGAGGGCACGACCGACTGCGCCAAAATACGGCTCAACCGCACAAGGGCTCCCGATTTTTCATTCTTTTCTTTCTTACTTTCAGGACTCCACTTTCCGGAAGGCCTGTCCGGCAGCATAATCGCCGAACACATGATGCAACAACCAGGGAGCCAGAAAGCTACATCGAGTGTCCAGGTGGTCTCTATAACGAGCAGTATACTTGTTTCACGTATAATCCCGTAGCTCGCCCCTGGAGGAGGACATGTTAAATAGTCCCATCTCTTGCTTATCGCACTATTTGAATCGTCCTGCTTTTACCGTAGACTTTTCGAATAAACAATGCATAGCTTTTGTCTATTATTGCATTACCTTATATATATATATATATATACAAATATGTTCAGTTATGACATTATACAACCGTACACTTTGGTACGACCAATACACCAGGGGCTTACGCACCCCAGAATATGGTGTGAGAAGTCCGAACACTCTCATGAGTGCGGCACCCCGAACTTATAGCATTATATGCATCGGCTCCGAATCATGTCTTGGGTCAATAGTTGGGTTTGCCCGGCTCCCATGTTTTGGTACCTTACGTTCCGTTATATCGGCTAAGGTAGCACTGGGAGAACCACTGCGATTGTGCCCCGGTTGAGCCGGGCTGAGCACCTCAGTGGAGAAAGCTAAAACTGACCGTCATGATAGGGCGAGAGCTGGTCGCTGTTCGAGAGGTTTTCGAGTCCCTAAAGACTTATGCCTCTTAGAAGGAGGAGTCGGCTTTGTCCGGCCTAGGCGTGGATAGCGCCCCGAACTTAGTCTTCCGAATACTAGGGGCTTCGCCAAAATTTAAAATTATAGAATTCTATGGCTAAGTGAGAGTGTTCAAGCATTATAGTCCGATTGCCTTGTTCGTTGTGTTGAGCGCCTCCCTCAAAGGACCCAATAATGGGAAAAAGAGCCATCAAGTTTATCCCGAACACCCCAGCACTCGCGGCATGGGGGCAGAAGCCGACGACTCACCATCTCTCAATTTTGATAAACGGCCGCACAGAAGGTAATATTTTAAATTCAAAAGCGTTGCTTAGCGCATATGAAACAAGTTTTCAGTGTACAGGATTACAAATGCGAGTTTACTCAAAAATTACATCTTTGGAGCACTCATCCGCTATACGACGGGCACCCTTCAGGACGCCCTCATAATACATCTCGGGCTTGCGATGCTCCTTGCCCGGCGGTGGTCCGTCCGTCACAAGCTTCTCGGCGTCCATCTTGCCCGATGCACTTTAGCATGGGCAAGGGCCCTCTGAGCACCTTGATGCATCTTGGCGCTTGATGACTTCAAGCCTTGGACAGGCATCCACCAGCCGCCTTACCAGCCGAAGTAGCCCGAGGCATGGCTTCCCGAGCCACAGCCGGACTGCGAGACCCTTCATGGCCTGTTCGGCCACCTTATGGAGCTCGACCAGCTGCTTCAGCTGGTCGCTCAAAACACCGGTGTCGGCCTCGACATCTTGAGACCAGAACACCTTCTCCGTCGAGCTTCCCTCCTCGGCTCGGTAGAATGCAGCTGCGTCGGACACACTCGGGAAGATCTGCAAGCGCTCTGGAGAGCTCGGACTCGGGTAAGTAACAAGTAATTCACTTTCGCGTGCTTGCTTTGCATAAAGAATGCCTTACCCCCGCTATCTTCTTCATCGCCTCAATTTCTGGAGGGCTTTTTGGGCTTGGCCTTGGCGGATTTGGCGCTCTCAAGCGCCGAGGCGCTTCGGACTCTCGAGCCTTGAGTCACGCTCCAAACTCTCGTGTTTTTCCACGAGGCACAGGCTCTTGCTGCACCGCTGCCACCCGCGCCTCCTGCTTCTCTCGCTCGGTGCGCTCCACGGCCGCATTGGTTTTGGCCTAGGACAACGCTTCCTTCAGGGTCGCCACCTCGTTCGTGGCCCCTGCATACCCACGTTGATCCTGTCATTTTTTTGCAACCACATTTTTTTACTTACATAAGGTATTACTTACCTTCCTTGTCCTCGAGCTGCTTCTTGGCAAGGCCGAGCTCATCCTCGGACCGCTCGAGGTTCTGCTTCAATACATTGACCTCCGCAGTCAGTGTGGTAGAAGTCAGCAGCACAACCTGCATTCCCATATTGACACACTTATGTTAGACTCCTGCGTATATCTTTTTGATCCTTAGTTCGGTTTTTCTTTCGAACACCAAACTGAGCATCAGGGGCTACTGTCTATGCGGTAATATTTTTACATATCTTAAATCGCACCTCAAAGCTTTGTTAGGAGGCTGGCACGAGCTTGGTCAGCCCGCTCTTGGCGGGGCGGAACCTTACGGATCACCGCACTCATAATAGTGCGGTGCTCCTCGTCGATGGGCGCCGTTAAGCACCTCCGGCAGATTATCCGATGCCTCCGGTTGGATGGAGGTCACCAGCGTCATAAACTTGCCCTTCTTAGTAGGGGCCGCTGCGGATCCGGAACCGTTGAAGGTTCGGTGCGGTGTCGGCCTAGGGCGGACTTAGAACCCTTAGGGTTTTATCCCTTTCCTCCTGAGTGCAGGAAGTCGCCTTGCGGCGCCTCGGGACCATCTCCTCTGGCCTGGCCCCTTTGGGGCGCCACCTCGGCGTCATCGCGGCACGAGGAGAGGGCGGTCGGAAGTGAAGTGTTGTTCACATCCGGCGAACCCAGGAACCGCTTCGGCAAGCGTCGAGCCCGGCTGGGGCGGACTGCATGATTATATCCGGCGTCGGAAGGTCTTGTGCAACAAAGGGCGCCATGAGTTATTCTGGTATCCGGAAACTTACGATTTCGCCGAGGCTTGGCCCTGGATGGCCACTCCTCTTCACCGTCGTCGGCGTTGGTGGAGTAGTCCGGAGGAAGGGTCCTTCCCTTCTTGGACCCTCCGGCCTCCCCAGCTGGGGCGACCTTCCTTTTCTTTTCTCCCCCCGCTGGGGGATAGACCTCTCTTTCCTCCTCCTCGTCACCACGGGAGGAGTCCGCCTCAGAGTCATCAGACGATGAGTCCGACACCACCTGGCGCTGGGAACTCCTTCGAGTTCCCGTGGCCTTCTTCTTGGCCTTCTTCTCGGCACCACATAAGGTGCGGAACCAGCAACCCGTCAGCGGGCATCCGCTGGATCTTCGGCAAGGGGCGAGCGGTCAATCTGCCGGACGTCCTCGCCAATCTGTCAAAGGTAAGGGAGTTTAGATCCGCATAGAGTCAAACTATGAAAACAAGTGTCCGTGAAGGCAAAATAACTTACGCGTTGGCTTGATGCTGCGCGCTGAATCCGCGATCCTCGGTAGCGGATCACGGGAACCTCGGCACCTTGAACAGCACCTTCGGGCATCTTCGTGCGTAGTGTGAAGAGCACTGCTCGGAATTTGGTGTTGTGCGGATCAAACTCCACAAGCTGAAAGCTTCGTTGTTGTACGGGAGGATCCGGCGGATGAGCATGACTGGACTACATTGGCGAGTTTGAGCTTCTTGCTCACCAGGTTTTGGACACAGGTTTGGAGTCGGACAGCTCCTCGAATTACCCATGACAAGCCCGTCTCTTTCCGGAGGTGAGCCGTGTAGGGAAGCGGACCAGAATTCGGGGGCCGCTGCACATTCAGGGTCACGCGACTCGGTGATGTAGAACCACCCCGATTGCCACCCCTTTATGATCTCCATGAAGGAGCCCTCGAGCCATGTAACGTTGGGCATCTTGCCCATCATGGCGCCTCCGCACTCCACTTGTTGGCCGCCCACTACCTTCGGCTTGACACTAAAGGTCTTCAACCATAAACCGAAGTGGGGCTGGATGCGGAGAAAGGCCTCACATACCTGACGATAAATGTCGAGATATTGAGGATGAAGTTTGGGGCGGATCGTGGAAATCCAGGCCGTAGTAGAACATGAGTCCTGGACAAATGGGTGAAGTGGGAAACCTAGTCCGCGGAGGAAGTGGGTGAGAAACACCACCCTCTCATGGGGCACAGGGGTGGGGATGAGCTGCCCCTTGTCGGGAAGCGGTCGCGATGTCATTAGACAAGTATCCGGCCTTCCTCAGCTTCTTGATGTGTCCCTCCGTGACGGAGAAACCATCCACTTGCCTCCGCTCCGGACATGGCTGGAGAAGGTTGAGGTGAGATGTGCGGACTTGGGCGCTGGAGATCGAGTGCGCGAAAATGGATAAGCAAAGGAGGAAGAAGGCGTAGATGGAAAAGGTGGATCCGTATCCCCTTATATGGGCGGACGAAACTATGCGCCCCCACCTGCCTGGTAAAACTCGCTTATCTCCCAAGCGCCGTAAATTAATGGCACGGTTGGGTTACCCACGTCCATATTGATGAGAATCCGGAATAAGGAACACGATCTCTGCTTTAACAAGGCGTGCCAAGGAAACCGCCTCGCTAAATGCGCTGAGGTGGGACGATAAAAGCGATTGAATAAAGGCTTGGCGTGGTGTGATGACACGCTGCGAAATCGTCGTGATTAGATTTATGTGAATATTGTTCTCTCTACGGTGGTATGTGGAAATTATTTTGCGAGCGGACACTATCCTTGTGTTCAAAATATTCTATGAAGTATTCGGAGGAGGAACCCGCCTTGCAATGCGAAGACAAACTGCGCGCCGGACTCGTTGTCATTGAAGCGTGGTTCGAGGGCTCTTGAGGAGTCTGGATTAGGGGTGTCCGGATGGCGGACTATGACCTTTGGCTGGACTCTGGACTATGAAGATACAAGATTGAAGACTTAGTCCCGTGTCCGGATGGGACTTTCCTTGGCGTGGAAGGCAAGCTTGGCGTCGTATATGTAGATCTCCTTCCATTGTAACCGACTACTGTGTAACCCTAACCCTCTCGGTGTCTATATAAACCGGAGTGTTTTAGTCCATAGGACGAACAACAATCATACCATAGGCTAGCTTCTAGGGTTTAGCCTCTCGATCTCGTGGTAGATCTACTCTTGTACTACCCATATCATCAATATTAATCAAGCGGGAGTAGGGTTTTACCTCCATCGAGAGGGCCCGAACACAGGTAAAAACATCGTGTCCCTTGTCTCTGTTACCATCCGCCTAGACGCACAGTTCGGGACCCCCTACCCGAGATCCGCCTGTTTTGACACCGACAAGGTCCAAAATAACTTTTTGTAGACCGCACTCTCTATTTCGAGCCTGTACTATGCCTGTTCCTCCGCCTCCGACCCCGAGCATGTCAAATAGCCGGGAGGATGGCTTTCATATATATAATAAATAATCATTGGCATATCGCTCAGCTCCCCGTAAACAGTATCTGAATTAATCATCCGTGTTGTTTCGCCACTAAATACGACTCCCACGGTTGTTTCACAAACATACCTTGGCATAACCTGCCAGGGGCTCGGTATGGGAACAAATGAGTTGCCAGCAAAAGCCCGAACAACTCTACAGCATACTTCGGTGTTGCAAGTTTGGCCTTATATACATCAGCTCCAAATCATTGTCTTGGGTCAATAGTTGGGTTGCCCGGCTCCTGTGCTTGCTACCCTACATTCCGCTCTATCGGCTAGGTTAGTAAAGGGAGAACTACTACGATTGTGCTTACGGTTCATCCGGTCAAGTACCTCGATGAAAGCGGCCGATTGTCATGATGCGGCGAGCTGGTCAACCAGTTGATGACTTATTGGAATCTTTAGCGATTCTCCATGTCACGAAGGATCTTTTCAGATCAAATATGTAAGGCACCATCGCGCATACATACAAGGGGCTATGTCGTAGTCGGCATAAAACTCCTATGGCTAAATGAAAGTGTTAACGCCCTATAGTCCGATTGCTGGTTAGCGCATTATCACCTCCTTTATGGACCAAGGCGTTGGATAAAGAGTGATTAAATGCTTTTCGAACACCCCATTACTTCTCTGAGGGGCTGAAGCCGACGACTGGAAAACTTTCAGATTATATTAAAACGGCCGCACAGGAGGAATTCAAACTTTCAAGCAAGACAAAAAAATAGATTAACTATAAAATTGTCTTTTACAATTATCATACACCTTACTCAAACATTATGTCTTTCGAGCATCGACCCTCTATTAAGCGGGCGGCCTCTAGGACGTCTTCAAAATAACGCTCTGGTTCAGGACAGTCCTTGCCATTGGGTGGACCCTTAGCCGCGACATCGAGAGCCTTCATCTTTCCCCAGAATGTCTTGACTCGGGCAAAAGCCATTCGTGCACCCTCAATGCACGTTGACCGCTTCACAGCGTCGATACGCGGCACCGCATCAACAAGCCTCTGCACCAAACTGAAATAGCTATTCGGAACAGGCTCGGTTGGCCACAACCGGATTATGACATCCTTCATGGCAGCGCCGGATATCCTATGAAGTTCGGCCCATTGGGACATGTGTTCATTGAGCAACAGAGGGCGCTTTGATGCGCCAAACTGCAACCAAAAAAGCTTCTCCGTTGCATACCCATCTCGCACTTGGTAATATTGCGCCGCATCGGAAGGACTCTTCGGCAAGTCCAAGAACTCATCCGGAGAGCTCCACACTTGGTTAAGCTGAGCATATTTCGGGTCACCAAACTTAGTTTGCAGCAGAAAGGGCTTTCCAGCCGCAATCTCTCTAGCCTGCCAAACCTCCTCAAGGGTTGCTCTAGATTCCGATCGCGCTTCCCTCGCCTCTTGTAAGGCCTTGTCCAGTTCAGCCGTTAAGGATTTATTCTCTTTCTTCAAATATTCACAGCGGCCAGTGGCATTTTCGAGTTCGAGCGCCACCATGGATATCTTCTCCTCGTCTTGGCGCCGTGCAGCTTGTTCGGCTTTTAGACCAGCCGATGCCTTTTCGGCAGCAGCATTGCTACGCTGGGCCTGCTCCTTGGCTCGGGCCAGCTCCGCTCGAAGAACTTCAACGGTGGCAGCACCATCTGCAGCCACACATATTCCAGCATACAGATTTTAGCATCATGCTTATACCACAAAAATGTACGGGGATTGCCCCGAATACATACCTTGCGACTCGTCAAGACACATATTGATTAATGCAAGATCATCCCCTGCCACATCAAGCTTCCGCTACAGCTCGGCAATTTCCATAGTCCGGGAAGTGGCCAAGGGGGAAGCAGCCTGTGTTCAAGTTCATCAGGTTAGTCCTCAAACGATCCTTTTCGATCCTCCGTTTGCTTCCCAGTGGAAGACAACCCGAGTCTCAGGGGCCACTACCTATACACATGCGCATCTTTTCAAATGAAACATAGCTGAAAACATTATGTCACAAACCTCAAAACCCTTCAGTAGGCTCACGAAGGCTTCATTAATCCGCTCTTCATGGACAAAATCTTCTCAATCACTGTACCCATCAAGGTACGTTGTTCCCCCGAGACAGATGCTTTCTGCAACATGTCCCACAATATATCCGGAGTCTCCGGGTCTCCGGAAGCCGCTCTAGGAGCACAACCATCCTTTGAAGGAATTTGTTCACCTGTCTCCAGAATCACTGTCGGCTGCGAGCCAGACAGTCCAGGGCCTTTGTTATCATCAGCCCCAGAATCCCGGATGGTCGGAGATCCGCCTTCGGGTACTGCCTCTTTTGTCCCCTGCGTAACTTGTTGATTAAGAGGGACCCTCCGTGATGACACTTCAGAGTCATCCGCCTTATTGGGCGAGGAGGTTGGAGGAGGCGTCTCGCTCTCCATCATCTCTAGGAGGAGACTTCCCGAAGAAGAGGATCACCCAGAAAAACTCTGCGCCGACCTGTAAAAATGCATGAACACCTTACGTATATCTTCGGTAACATCAAAGGAGCGGGACGCTATCAAAGTACTCCTGACTCAGTTACGGTTTAGCCGAGAGCTTGTCCCCTTGCTGGAACTGTTCAACGGCGTTGCTTTCCAAACCCAAGCCGCTCGACGGTGGCATCTTGCCCTTCTTGGAAGACCGCCCCTCCCAATCTTCGGAGGCAGCCCATTTCCTCCTGCTTGGAGAAGGGATACTGGGTCCTCTTCCGCCTATGTCTTCAGACAAGGAAAGGTCGATTTCTTCGGACTCAGTGTCCGACTTATCTCCGGAACCAAGGTCATCTTGGGTCTTCTCACTCTCCTCTTTACCCTCCCTTACCGGCACCTGGTATGGTGCTGAGGCCAGCATCCTTGTTAGCACAGGAGTAGCTGAGTCTTCGAGAAGGGGAGCCGGACACCTAATCTGTTGGGGATATACCCCGCGGCGTAAACCGGCCGGGCTTGGCGGTTTATTTGAGACCCCGCTGACACTTGGTGGTTCACCGGCGACCCGTTTGGACCTGGCGGTTCACGACTCATTGGTAATCCGGCGGTAGTGCGAGGCGACAAGACTGGTGGCCCAGCAGGCGGTTCATGAAGGCTGGTTCATACTATGGTGGGCCGGTTTAAGAGGAAAGGCATAAGGAATATTTTTCTTACAAGGAGTTAAGACCTGGACTTGTATCCGGTTTGTATTAGAGATAGACTAGTCCCAATCCTAATAGGACTCCACATGTAACCCGCACCTTCAACATATATAAGGAGGGGCAGGGCTCCCCACAGAGGAACAAGCAACAAGAAACAATATCTAGGGTTAGACACAAAGAGAAGAGTCGGCTTACGGCGACTCCCTCATGATCATAATGAGACCTAGCCACAAACAGCATGTAGGGTTATTACCGGATGATGTTTCCCGGGGCCCAAAGCTGTCTAAATCCTCATATTTTGTGTTGCATCTCTCGATTCCACTCAACCCCTTCAAGCTACCACATAGATGCGTTGGCCTCGCGACTAAGTCCTTACACTAGGACATCTGCCGTGACAATTCCACGGCAGTTGGCGCCCACTGTGGGGCTAAACGCACTGTGGTGTTGAGTTCTTGGAGGGAATTTTTTTAGGGTTCGAGAAGTTTGCAATTTTCCGGATCAACGAAAGCTAGCATGGAAAATTCGTATCGACTATAAGTTCATTAGTGCAGATTGACGAAGTGTTCTGTGGCGGCGGATGTACATGTTGTACGGCCATCTCTCGCGTCGTGATAATCCGCCAACTACTATCGCACCGAGTCCGAGACGAGGTCTTCTACTGGAGGCTTTATCTGCCATGTTCTCCGAGGCCGACTGGAGTTCAGACGATCCGTTCGACCGCAGTTTCTGCCGAGTTGTAGTAACCACAGCTCTTGATCTGTTTTACTTGGTGGAAAATCCCTAAAGCGTCAACCGTCCTTGCTGTTCCGACGCATTGCAACTGCTGCTCCGTACGCGGCGCCCATATTACCTGTCGTTCACAAGGGAGCCAAGTCCCGGGGCAAGCATTGATCTACCGCTGCTGCTTTATGTGGGAAGACCAAAGTCAAATCATCAGCTATTACTCCAGTATGAGAATTCCCTGTTGACTCGCCTTGCTTAAACCGCCGAGCCGAGCAGTAGCAACGAGCCTCCCCTAGTGCGTGAAAACGGAGAAGCGCCGCTACCTCCACAGCAACCGCTCGCCTTGCCGGCTTATTACCTCACTGCCGGAGCGTGCCTCGACCCTTCGTCTGCCTTGTCCTCCGACCGGCACGGCCTCGAGCCGTTTCACCATCACAGACGCGCTTCCGAGCCGCCGGCCCTGATTCACCACCTCGGGCTGGCCCTACCCCGTCGCCGGGTCGTATCCTGGTGCAACCCTCCTTGTTGACCTGCTGTGGTTCCAGCATCGCCGGTTCGCGCGTCCAACTCATCGACTGCTGCCGGACAGCCGGTCTTGCTGCTCCCACATCGCAGTGCCGACTGAGCGCCTCCGCCCCTGCCGCGAGGCCGTCCTCTATGAATTGCCCTGTCGCCGAGTTACTTCCATGTGACTCGCCACTACGAGTCGCTGTTGCTTCGTGACCAAGTTGCACGCATCAAGTAAACCGCCGACGAGCTTGGCCTTGCTTCAAACCGCCGCCGGGTCTCAATATTGCGACCTGTGACTCCGCCACCGTTACGATTGAGCCGCCGTTGAGTCTCCTCTGCCTCACTGCCGGAGCAAGCAGGTCGCGCTGGGGTCTTCTACTGCCGGCCACAATTCTTCGCCGTTGGGTCGTCCCCACGCAACCTCGCCTCGCCTCGCGGGTACCTCTCCGCCACGGCCGCGGCCTTGCTCCCCCGGCGCCCCGTCGGCGTCGCGGCCGTCCCTGCCCGTTGCCACTTCACCGTAAGTCCCCCCAGCCGAGCCGGCCTACCGCCGCGCCGGCCTCGCCACCGGGTCATCCCCGCGCAACCTCGCCTCGCCTCTACCTCTCCACCGTGGCCGCGGCCTTGCTCCCCCAGTGCCCCGTCGGCGTCGCGGCTGTACCTGCCTCTGAACCGTAGCATCTCGGGCCGAACTACCACTCGCCTGAGTCGCCGACGCCACCGGGGTTGGCCTCCCTTACACCTTAGCCGCAAGCCGCCCCTACTGTAACAAGACTCGCCGGCTTACGAGTTTGCCTCTGCTGGAGTAAAAAGTGTAAAATACAAGAAAGAAGTGGTGCATGGCCTCCATGACGTTTTGGATTTTGAGACATTGAACATCGAGTTGAGGATTTGATCTCTGTTGTGGATATTGAGAAAGATAGCACTTGTTTGACTGCAGCTGTTCTTTACAAAGAGCAACAGATCTTAAGCTTGATTTTTTCAGAGACACAGAACTGAATGAGGTGAAGGACAAGTCTGAATGAGCTTCATAATCGACTGACCTGTGAGGAAAAGGAAACTGAAATTCTGGAGAAGCAGTACAGTTCACTGGAACATGAGGTTGTAATAAAAGGAGCTGAGGTCGAGGTTTAATTCACCAGTTCCATGGGATGACACGGATTATGAAGATCACCGGCAGTTGACAGCATCGCGCTGAAGAAGAACGAACGGTCAGCTCGCTGGCGTGCATAAGGCAGAAAAAACCTTCATCTGCATGCTGATATTATCTGTCCGGTTCTGCTCTGCTGTGGTCCATGGTCAAGCCGCCGCCTTGCTTCATCGGTTTGTCACCTCCACTTCTGCCACGGCCTCCCCTGGCTATGATAGTGTGAAGTATTCTAACCAAGTTTTTGATGTGGAGATCAGCAAAGGAAAGCATGTACTCACATCACCAAGGACTATGCTGGCTCTCACATCAATAACCAAAGCGAGTACAAGGTTAATTATTTATTTGGCTTCAGTGAAGACAAAAACCAGCCGCTCTGGGTGCTAGTGTTTGGAGATAATACAGCAAATGTCCTTGACAACAAGATCTATCGGTTGGGAGACTGAGGGCTCCATGTTGCCAGGGAACAATGCATGCACGGGCAGCCTAGGTACCGCTTCAATCACAAGGGCGTTGCACATACTGCTTCGATTATCTATGGGATTTAGGCAAAGGCAAAGTCAACATGACCCGGAGGATCTGTTTTAAGCCGACTGACGCTTTAAGGCCTCCACCTTCATTACGGTCTCATCAATGCCGTCTTGTCTCTAACAAAGAGAGTGGATAGAACACCATTGAAGTTACCAGAGGTTATTCACAGACGCGGATCTTTCATCGTCTGAATAAATCAGGTGATATCCATTCAAGTTTATTTTGTTTGACACATATTGTTTTTGTCAAAGAACATTTACGTTGTTTGGCATATTTTTATAAGCAGGACCAATCTATAACAGCACATCAGGGTTACGCCCGCTCATACAAGCTGCCCGATGGACGTTTGTAAACCGCCGCCCTATGGTCCGGTTTATTCCAACAAAATCTGGAGCAAATAATGATATCAGCTTCTGTCTATACTGAATGACCCAATGGGCAGGCGCACAAAACGCCATCACTACAGTTTGATTAAATTCCAGCAGCCAACTGGGATGAACCGCTGGCCGGATTACTAACACAAATCATACGGGGCCATTTACAACCCGCCACAGTCGACCTCAAGTTTTCGTGGATTCACATCGCGTTATCAAACGTCAAGGATATACAATGAGTGTTGTGAAGATCAGTAATTCGCCACCTTGCTTCCAACTTCAACATATGACAGCGTTTCGCTGTTCAACTATATGCCGGTTTACATCACGGCCACATATGGAGAGTCTCAAGCCAACTCCTCAAGTCACCTTTGAGACTCGGGGGCTACGATGACATGACTCAGCAAATCTTGCCAGTTTCAGCAAAATTAAGAACCCTAGGACGATGTAGGGAAAGATAACCCGGTCCCGAAGGCTCCTGCTATATTGATGAAAACTTAAGAGCCGTCAGAAAATTTACGGCTTAGAAAGTATATGACAGTTACAAAATCCGGGCTCAATGAAGAAGTCCCGGGTCATTAGAAAGGATTCCGGTTTAGAATCCGGCTCAAGGGAAGTCTGTCTCACTGAAGCTCTCAAATATCCAGGTTATAATCCGGTTCAAGGGAAATCTGTTCTCTGCAAAACTCGAAGCTCTCAAATCCGGTTTAAAAATATCGGTTCAAAAGGAATTAACTTCGCAAGTTCGAGTTTAAAGGCCGTCGAGAAAATTTCGATTGAAAATGAAGATTTCGGTTTAAAATCCGGTTCAAGGAAAGATGTCTCCCACAAAGCTTTGAAGCTCTCGATATCCGGTTCAAAATCCGGTTCAAGAAGGATTTATCTCTTGCAAAAAGTTAAAGGGTGCCAAAAGGACCTGCTGCCATGATCGCGGTTCAAACATGGGTATCATGCCTTATTGGCTTATCATATTATTGATCACTTGGGGGCTTGGTCGTATCGAACCATAGTCACACCTCTTGATCGGCTCAATGCCACAGCATCACTTGGGGGCTTGGTGGTATCGAACCATAGCCACGCCTCTTGATTGGCGTAATGCCACGATGTCATTTGGGGCTTTGGTGGTGTCGAACCATAGCAACACCTTTTGATAGCGAAAGCCACAACATCACTTGAGGACTTGGTCACGTCTGAACCGATCCGCCTCTTGATCGGCCTAGTGCCATAGCATCACTTGGGGCTTGGTGAACCCGAACCATAGCTACACCTCTTGATCGGCGTAATGCCAAAGCATCATTTGGGGACTGGCTGACTTGAACCATAGCTCGCCTTTTGGGGGCATGGTCTGTCCGACCATGGTAATGCCTCTTGATCGGCTCAAAGCCTCATTTGCAATGGTTTTATCTTTGCCTTTGCTTGAATTCTGTTTTCTTTTGATAAACATTTCTTTGTTGCGTTTTCAAACCGACATTGTTAATCCGGTTCAACTGTCAATTACAAATTAACTAAACACAGTCAAATCTTAATCCGGAGACTATCTGCGATCTGATTTTACATTGCCATCCTATTATGGAGTAAACCAGTGTTTATTATAACCCGGGCGGTTTACATTGTACTTGGCCTTATATTAACGAGAGCTATTTTCTCCAAAGTTTGGGATTTCAACCCGCTTCAAGATTGGCCAGCCAACATCATGCCTGACGGTGGCAGGGCCTTTTAAGCTTCTTAACTGCAGAAAACAGTTTGGAAACATATGATTCAAACAGGCATCAGTTGAAGATAAATATGCACGAAGGCATACCGAGACCAGTGGTCTAAACCGGCCTCCGGTTCATGTCTAGTTTGACTACGAGTCGCCAGTATTATATATGGTTAAACCGGTGTTTATCACAACCCGGTACGGTTTTATCATAAATCGGCACAGTATGAAAGGAGTTATCATTACTCAAGATTGGGGTTATCACCCTTACTACAAAAAGTTGGTAAACCAATGATGTGATTCAATGTCACAGGTATGATATATTTCATATTTGATTATTCTTAAGTGCAGCCTTGGTTATAAACCTGGGTTATATGTTGGGCATTATGACCCGTCCGGCGGTAAACTGCCAGGAAAATTTAAACTTGTTGTATGCAGAAACAGGTTGAATAAAGCATGATGATAAATTATCCGGTGTTTATTAAACCGGCCTGGCTTTAAGACGATAAGTCGCCAGTATATGATGAGAAATTATCTAGTGTTTGTTAAACCGACCTGGCTTTGGACTATAAGTCGCCAGTATATATTTGGATTGCGCCATTGGAATTATGCGCTTATAAATCATTGGGTTTTCAAAAGTCGCTTTAGCGCAATGGATATCATATTATCATTAGATATGATTTATTCTACAATTGAAGGAATAGTCCCGAGTTGCTGCAGGCTTACGACCCGGTACTTGGGGGCTACATTATTTAAGTTGAGATTACATCAAATATGCAAATCTCATGTCACTGCAAGCATGCACCATGACACTTGGGGGCTAATGCAAAGTCATTTTTTGCTCATCTTATTGAAGACCTGACTCATCACATTATAATGTAGACCCTTGGGGGCTACCAATTGCTCCTGTCAAGAATTCAAGCCCCATGATGGGGGTTACATCATATGATGTTATTTTCATTGAAGTATATATCAAGTCCCAGCTCAATATTATCTTACTGAGCCGGCCCTTGGGGGCTACACATCATTGCTCAAATCTACATGATTATATTTACAAAGTCCCTGCTCATTAATGCATAATGACCCGGCACTTGGGGGCTACAAAGTATGGAGTATTCAGTTTTTACTAAGTGACTGGGATAAACAACATGGATTTCTTCTTAAGTGGCAATATTTATATTGAAGCAAGTCTTAAGCCATCACTTTGTTCTGCTCAAGACTTGGGGGCTACATGTATTATATTATTATTGAAGAACTATTTTCAAATTCTCCGTTTTGAGCAAACCGGATTGACCCGGCGTCACCAATCATTACGATCCTGTGTCTGCAACCCGGCGTCATCAATAATCATGAACAGGCGTTGGCAACAATCATGAACCGGCGTTGGCAATAATCATGACCCGGAATTATCAATTTTTATAACCCGACAATGGTGGTAATCATAAACCGGAAGTTTTACATCTTCAAGCCGCATGGATATCAGTTCAATATTTTAGAGACTAATATTTTTGTCAAATCAGAGCATTGAAGGCCAATTCAAATGGATTCTTTATTTACAATATTTTTTCTGCAAGAAAATTGATTATGAAGCTGGTCTATTGACTCGGATTTTCTAGAAGGAGGAAATGACAAGGATTTAAGGATGATCAGATGCCGGTTTACAAGAATTCTTAACCGGAGCATAATCTGTCAAGTTTGTTCTTGTGTTTATTTCACAGGATCAGTTTAACATGGATAAATCCAAATTAAGCTGGGGCTAATGTCGGGATATACCCATGGCGTAAACCGGCGGAAGTTTAACCCGGCGGACTTGGCGGTTTATTTGAGACCCACGACACTTGGCGGTTCACCGGCGACCCGTTTGGACCTGGCAGTTCACGACTCATTGGTAATCCGGCAGGCGGGTGCGAGGAGCGACAAGACCTGGTGGCCCAACGGGTGGTTCATGAAGGCCGGTTCATACTATGGTGGGCCGGTTTAAGAGGAAAGGCATAAGGAATATTTGTCTTACAAGGAGTTAAGACCTGGACTTGTATCCGGTTTGTATTAGAGATAGACTAGTCCCAATCCTAATAGGACTCCACATGTAACCCGCCCCTTCAACACATATAAGGAGGGGCAGGGCTCCCCAAAGAGGAACAAGCAACAAGAAACAATATCTAGGGTTAGACACAAAGAGAAGAGTCGGCTTACGGCGACTCCCTCATGATCATAATGAGACCTAGCCACAAACAGCATGTAGGGTTATTACAGGATGATGTTTCCCGGGGCCCAAAGCTGTCTAAATCCTCGTCTTTTGTGTTGCGTCTCTCGATTCCACTCAACCCCTTCAAGCTACCACATAGATGCGTTGGCCTCGCGACTAAGTCCTTACACTAGGACATCTGCCGTGACAATTCCACAACATAATCCGTTCCACCTTCTTTATCCAGCCCTGAAAAAGGATGATTGTCAGTACCTTGCCACTTGGGTATCTGATTATGAGGTATCCGGCAAACATGTACTTACCGGGGTATCCGGATGGTTACAGTCTAGGCCAACATCTTCGGTGATGTCCGGCCATTGCCTTCGTTTCCCGAAGAATAATCTCCAAATTCCTTCGTGCGTAGTGCCGAAGAAGTGCTGAAGAGTCCGTGGCCCTTCCGAATTCAACTCCCACAAATGGAGAGGCCGTCGCTGGCACGGCAGGGTCCGACGAACTAGCATTACTTGAACAACGTTGACGATATTGATGTCCCTCTCAATGAGGCTTCGGATGCGGCTTTGCAGAGTTCGCACCTCGTCCGTTGATCCCTAGTCCAACCCATTATTAATCCACGTTGCAAGCTGAATTGGGGGGCTGGATCGAAATGCGGGCGCAGCTGCCCACTTGGAGCCGCGAGGCTCGGTAATATAGAACCACCCCTGCTGCCATAAATCGGAAGATTTGGAGAAGGATCCTTTTAGCTAAACGGCGCTAGCAAGCTTGCTCATTGTAGCACCACCACACTCAGCCTGCTCCCCTTCTATCACTTGCGGCTTCACATCGAAGGTCTTGAGCCACAAGCCGAAGTGCGGAGGGGTTCGGAGGAAGGCTTCGCACGTAACGATAAACGCCGAGATAAGAAGAATGGAGTCCAGGGCCAGATCGTGAAAATCTAGCCCATAATAGAACATGAGCCCTCGGACGAAGGGGTTAAGTGCAAACCCTAACCCGCGGAGGAAGTAGGACACGAACACGACCCTCTCGCCGGATCTGGGGGTGGGAATAACCTGCCCCTCGATAGGAAGCCGATGATGGATTTCTGCGGTCAGATACCTCGCCACACGAAGCTTAGCAATATCTCCCTCTGTGACAGAAGAAGCTACCCACCGGCCTTGACGGCTGGATCCGGACATGATTGGGGCTTGTGGTAACTAGAACCCGGGTGATGGAACTCGGGGTAGCAAGGGTTGAGGAAGAAGCAAGCCTGAAAGAAAAAGACGGGTCTGTACCCCTATATAAAGGCTGTGAATATCAAACGTCTCCTCCTTGGCCTCAAAACTTGCCTATTCCCAAGGAGTTGTACTGTAACATCCCAAATTTCCTATTTGGAATGTTTTACAATTATAGCTAAGCATCCTATGCATCCTGTTTGAATTTGAATGCCATTTGAAGTTTCAAGAGAATTTTGAGTTTTGAATTTGAATTCAAACTTTGGCAAGTGGGAATCATTTCAAAAACTATGCCTGATAAATACTTGATCAAAAGTATGAGAGGAGCAAACATGACACTCCAAAAATATCAGAGGAAAACATTGCCAAAGTTTTGGATTCAAATCTGAATTTTATTTGAATTTGAAAAAAATGGATTTTTATAAAGTTTGGATTTTGCCTTTGGAAAAATGTTCAAATGATAGGGAATATTCCCCTGATCATTTTGGTATATATATACCCTATATAAAATATTTATAGATTTTGTCTTATTTCTGTTTTGTTTTATTAAAAAATAAATTCAAAAAAAAGAGAAACCCCCAGCGCCGGCCAGTCCCCCTGCCCAGCCAGCCAAGCCCCCCCACCAGCCAGGCCCACCAAGCCGGCCCGGCCTTGACCAGTGAGGCCAGCCAACCGGCCTCAACCTCCCCCTCACCCGAAAGTCTTTGGCGCCGGTCGCCCTTCGCCCGCACCCCCCTCTCTCTCTCTCTCCGCAAGCAGGCCCCACCCCTTCTTCAACCCCATACGTCACGGCGCGCCGCCTCGATCGCCGGATCTCATGAGATCCGGATCCCGATCCTCCCGATCGCCCCCCGAAGCAAGGCCGAGGCCCCCGCCTATTTAAGCCCTCGCCCGCACCCCATTCCCCCCTAGCCCCTCGCCGGACCCCCTCTTCCTCTCACCCGAGCTCACCGGAGCCCGAGTCCCCGCCGCCGCCATTTTCGTCGCCGTCGCCGCCCTAGCCACTCCCGATCTCCCCCGACTCCACCAAAAGCCCCCACTCGTCGCCCCGCACCCGCCCGGCTACTCCGTCGACCTCCCCGACGACCGGAGAGGCTAGCGCACTCGTCGCCGCCGCCGCCGCCGCCGCCGAGCTCCAGTAAGTCACCGGAGATCTCCCCCGCCGTCCGATCCCCAATCTACGGTGTAGATTAGACCCCCGAAGGGGTACGCGTTTTTAATAAAAACCGCCCGGTTCGACCGGTTTAGTCCGGTTAGTTTTTAAGTTAGGGTTTTATTTTTTTAGCCTGGCCCGACTAGTTTAACCCTAGGGCCCGTTTAGTTTATTTTACGCTCAGTGCACAGTTTAGGCCCATTAGGCCCTTTTTCTTTTATTTTCATTTTCTGTTTTAACAGAATAGTTCATGTTTTGAAAAATTCATATCTTTTATTCTGTTTATTATTTTTAGGTGATTCTTTTTTTGTTGGTTTGAAAATTTTCTATAGTTTCTGTAGAATATATATTTAGATATGTTAAAATTAATTTAAATTGATTTAATTTAGTTTTAGTCAGAATAGTAAATCTGCTATAACTTGAGTTAGAAAAATTATTTTGGATGATTCTTTTTGTCCCAACTTTATTTTGACATTGCCAAACCATAGAAATTAATTTGGGTATTTTAGGATTAATAAATAAATAGTTTTAGACAGAATCTTGTTAATCCTAATTAATTAACTAGCTACTGTTTTCCTATTAATTTAATTAGTAAATAAATTTATTTTAACATGTGATTGATTATTCTAGGATAGTTTCTGTCACTTTATAGGATGAACTTTTATTTTAATAAATAAAAGTTTTATTTTATTTTCTTAATAGAAATGGGATTAGGCCTAATAGGAGTTTCATAATAGATTCTTAATTAATTCTTTTTGATCCTAGTTGCTTAGTGAATTCTTTTCTGTTAAGTTAACCTAAAACCATGATTAGGTTATGTTGAAAAAATTTATTATATAAAACTACTTTTAGTTGTTGTTTAAAGTAGGAAAACTTTGAGTTGGTTTTCTTTGAGTTTTCCTTTGGGTTTTGCTTTGTTGGTTTTTGTGTGTTACTTTGTTATGCTATTGTGTTATGTGATCCTATTGCTATATGCTTATTGTGATTTGTTTGTCTCGGTAGAGTTTAGGAGTCTGAAGCTTGCTACTCTGAATCTTTAGCTTACGAGGATCATCGCAAGGCAAGTTTTGATCATGTTATTTTCTATACCTATATTTTTGTGCATTAGAATTGTCACCACCCCACCATGCATGCAGTAGTTGAAATTTTGAAGTTATTAATCTTGAGTAGTATCATGTGGTAGGATGAACCAATCCCTTATTACCATGACCCCGGACGAAGTAGTTTACTTTGCTATGCTCGTGAGCGGGTTTTGGTTGAGTGAAATTCATAAGCAAGATGTGAGAGTCAATGATGATGACAACCCCATGAACTACAATGATCAAGATGGACTTTGAACTTCACTCTTTGGGTGGAGGGCGGTTGACGGGCACCCTGGAGAACCCAGTGGTTGGCGGGATGCATGGAGAAGTGCCATGACATCTTGCGAGCTTCACCCAGCCACGAAGAGAAGGATGGATGCCCCATGACGGAAGCTTACTGTGCAGCCGCAAGCCATTATGGGCTCTGGCTGGGTTAACCCTAGTAGTGACGCTGGCTGGGCGGTACTACGAGATGTAGAAGAACGGTAGGATTGGATGGGTACGGCGGTAGCGGAAGAACTCTTTGGAAGACCTGTTTCATTCGTCCGTCTTCAAACACCATGAAGTGCGAAGACTTTAAAGGAGGAATGATTCTTGCGGGAAAGTCATAAACCTCTGCGAGTTAAAGATCTAATCGATTAGCCGTGTCCCGATTCACGGACAATTTGAGCCTCTGGAACTTGGAAGTATTGAAATCTCAACACTAAAACTAATAAATTAATTTGAGGGTTTATGACTTAATAATTTGGGAATGAGATATTGGTTGGCGGAACCATCTCAATAACTACCAACAATTTGTAGTAATTTGCAAGCAAGTCCTTTGTAGTAGGAGAAAATTTGCTTTTCGCAAAATGATGAAACTTAGAGCTCCACAGCCAAAATGCATATAGTGTTAGAAACTTTATTATTGTTATTCTTCATGACTTGCCAGCTTATTCAAAAGCTGACCTACATGGCTGCAACGTCTTATGTTGCGAGGTATATTCGATCGGAGTGAGGCTACGCTCCGCTTGGCGATTGCCCTTTGGAGTCGGATGGACTCGCTTTACTTCTACGCTTCGCGGCATTAGTAGTTTATTTCTCATGAGTTGGCCTTGAGCGAATTTATTCCTTGTAATAAAGACTCTATATGAGAAGCGTGTAATAATATTCAGGTGTGATTGAACTTTGATTACTTTATCGATGTCTTTGTGAGTACCGGCATGATCTTGGGATGGTACAGAGCACGTAGATTTGACCGATTTTGGGTCAGGTCGCTCTGAGAGATGGTATCGAGCACACGCTGACCGTGAGGATCGTAACCCCTAGGATCGGAAAACCATAGGAAGAGACCATTTACTTTTATCCTTATCATTCCGTAATTCTCCCTGTTCATTTCTAACTCCTCTCCGATTTTCAACATTCTAGATGGCCGTCGAGTTCACCCGGTTTGCTACGGAGTTTTGCCGGCCCGATGAGGCGATGCCCTTGGGCAGAAGCTGGTCAGATTGTGAAGAAGCTGAAGATTGCTCTACCCTCGATCACGGGAAGCCAACCAATGCACTTCCGCGGACACCCTCTGAGATTGAAGTGCATATCCTGGGAGAACCGGAGGACACACGGAGCCTATTGACTTTGAGTTCACGAGTTCAAGCTGGATCATCGGAAGGGACGTGGCGATCTATCGAGCACTTGGACATCTCCGAGAGGAGTACAGGGCGAGCTCGATCCTCGGACCTCGCCATGGTTTCTCGCAGAGCACGGAATGGAGATATCATCCGCACCGTGAGGGCGACTCCACTCTCTCTTACATCCGGGACTTGGAGTGTCTCCTCAGAAGCGGGAGATTCGGACTCGCCGTAACTTCGAAGGCACACAGGAGACTTTTGTTCCGTGAGCTGGGCGGAGGAGAAGGCACGCATGCAGACTTCCTTAACCATGAGGAAGAAATCGCGGACTTCATGGAGACATCGGCGACCGAAGATGAAGCTTGCGCGATAGAGGAAAAGATGGACTTGGGAGAGGACCTTTTTCCGAGTGGAGATGATGGACCCTTGTGAGCAATGATCAGGATTATGAAGGAGTTCCTTTGGAGGAAGCCACAAGAGGAGGCGCGCACGGAGGACATCACACGGAGGACGCAAGGATTATTGATGAAGACTTTTAGTCGACCACCATGTTATTTTTACCTTTTAAATCGATCGGTTAGGCGATATTTTCGATTAGTCATGAGCTTTTGTAATCGAGATTGAACCATGTTTGAGTGGAATGAATAAATGATTGGTGTGTTTTATGATTGTGCATTCATATGGGTAGTGTTATTTCTCATAGACCATTGTTCTATTCTAATTTTCTCATCCACTCCAAAACACGAGATGCCTCCGAGTCGTGACACGGCTTTCCGCCAGAGCTCACCCACTGCTCCAGCAGAATGCCCTTATGCAGCTTCTCATTCAGAATCGAACAACAACACCAACAATCCACCGCCACCACCCCACGTGGACAACTTGACTCGATTCACGAGGCTGAATCCGCCGGTGTTCTCTAGCAGCCTTGAGCCGATTGTGGCTGATGATTGGCTCCGCAAAGTCGGAAGAGAGCTAATCACTGTTGGATGCACCGATGCAGAGAAGGTGCGCTTTGTCAGCGCATCAACTTGATGGACCTGCAGCTTCTTGGTGGGAGAACTACACGCCACTTATCCCATTGGTGCCATCACATGGGATCAGTTCCAAGAGCCTTCCGCACCGCTCATGTCTCATTTGGAGCCATGAGTGCAAGAAGCGTGAGTTCCGCAACTTACGCCAGGGAACCGTCTTGTGGCACGAGACGTGGATGAATTCAGCAAGCTCGCACGCTATGCCCCGGATGATGTGGCCACAGATGCATAAGCGGGAGAAATTTCTCGAGGACTCAACGATGAGCTGAGTATGCAGCTTATTGTGGCTACCTTCAACAACTACCGGGAGCTGGTAGACAAGGCCACCATACTTGAAGGCAAGCAGCAGCAGATTGAAAGCATAGCGGAAGTACAGCCGGGGAAGCACAACTCGGGAGCTCAGCGAAGCCCGTTATGCACCATACTCGGAGGGCACACCCATCATAACCATGGAGGTCATAACCATGGAGGAAATGGGAACAACCGCAGCCAGGACAACAAGTCAGGCCATGGCAATGGCAATGGAAGCAGTAATGGCAATCAGCATCGTTCTGCCCGGCTCGAAGGATTTGAGCCATATCACCGCTTCAAGTGCCGGAAGGCGTGGCACTATGCCACCGACTGCCCGGAGGCCAAGCAGAGGAATGGAAAGCGGCAATGGAGGCTCGCGAAGAAGCCCAATCCGTTTCCTCGTGCTCGGGTGAACCACATTGGCGTGGAGGGCGTCTATGATCAGCCAAACACCGTGGTTGGTAAGTTTTATTGAATTCACGTTCAGTTTTGGTACTCTTTGATTACGGTGCAGCGCATTCATTCATATCAAGGGTAGTTGTGGAAAAGTACGGGTTGCCCACTAAAACCCTTAGAAGCCCCTTCGCGTCGGGCCCGCAGGAGGAGAAATGATGGCAGGCTTAGGCTATCATGCAACCCTCAACATCGGGAACCATAAATTTCCCTTGAGACCTCATAGTGTTGGAAACCCGGACCTTGGATGTAATCCTAGGCATTTATTGGTTGACAAAGTTTGAAGGAACATAGATGTGCCCAGAAGTCTATTCTGCTCACCACCCCGGGCGAAGAGGATCAAGTATGTAGCCGAGCATAGCGGATGAAGAATCGGTGCATTCCCTCACGGGAGTTGTTGGGAGGAAGTGCCGATGGTGCAAGACTTTCCGATGTGTTTCGGAGGAATTACGAGAATGCCACCGGACAGGATATTGAATTTCTGATCGAGTTATTTCCGGCACAGCCCCAATATCCAAGAGACCTTATCGGATGCCACGAATGAGTTGAAAGAGATCAAGGATCAAATTAATGAGTTATTGGAGAAAGGATATATTCGCCAAGCTCATCACCTTGGGGAGCCCAGTTCTTTTGGTGGAGAAGAAGGATGGAAGCTTGAGGATGGTTGTGGATTATCGTGCATTGAGCGAAGTAACCATCAAGAACAAGTACCCTCTGCCGATGATTAATGACTTGTTTGATCAGCTAGTAGGAGCCAAGGTATTCTCTAAGATCGATCTTGATCGGGTATCATCGATTGAAGATCCGTGAAAAGGATATACCCAAAACAGCATTCACTACGGTATGGTTTATATGAGTATACCGTCATGTCATTTGGATTGACTAATGCTCCTGCATACTTCATGAATTTGATGAACAAGGTGTTCATGGAATATCTGGACAAGTTTGTCGTGGTGTTCATCGATGATATATTGATCTTCTCCAAGAGCGAGGAAGAGCATAAGGAACATTTGCGTCTAGTTACGGAGAAACTTGAGAACATCGGTTGTATGCCAAGTTCAGCAAATGTGAATTTTGGCTGAAGGAAGTTGGATTCCTCGGACATGTTATTTCATGAGAAGGAATAGCGATTGACCCGCCAAGGTTGAATCAGTCACCGATTGGCGATCACCCACCTCGATCAAGGAGATCATGATTTTCTCGGACTCGCAGGATATTATCGAGGTTTATTGAGAACTTCTCGAAGATTGCCAAGCCCATGACTGAGCTGTTGAAGAAGGAAGCCAAGTATGTTTGGACCGAGGAATGTGAAGCCAGTTTTCAGGAATTGAAGAAAGCGGTTGGTCACAGCCCAAGATTGATTTTGCCGGACATACACAAGGAATACCAAGTTTATTGTGACGCTTCTCGTCAAGGACTCGGAGGAGTATTAATGCAGGAAGGTAAAGTTGTAGCTTATGCCTCCAGACAGCTACGACCTCACGAGATGAATTATGCCACGCATGATTTGGAGTTAGCAGCCGTAGTGCATGCACTCAAGACCTGGAGACATTTCCTCATCGGAAACCATTGTGATGTCTACACAGATCACAAGAGTTTGAAGTATATTTTCACGCAGAAGGAATTGAACCTCAGGCAGAGGAGATGGCTAGAGTTGATAAAGGACTACGACATGAGATTGCATTACCACCCAGGAAAGGCAAATGTTGTAGCAGATGCTTTGAGCCGTAAGAGTTATGTGAATACTCTTACAGCAGGAGGATTACCCCAGGAGTTAGTCGATGACCTCAGAGATCTCCGACTGGAGATAGTCCCGAAAGGATTTGTTGCAACTCTGGAAGTTCAGTCCACTTTGTCCGAAAGGATTCGTGAAGCCTAGAAGTCGGACAAGGAAATTGATGAGATAAAGCAAAAGATGGATGAAGGAAAAGCTAAAGGATTCTGTAAGGATGAACACGGAACTATATGGTTCGAGGATCGTATTTATGTGCCCAATGATCCCGAACTCAGGAAGCTAATTCTTCAGGAGGCTCATGATTCACCGTACTCGATTCACCCCGGCAACACCAAGATGTACCTGGATTTGAAGGAAAGTTTACGGTGGACGGTATGAAGAAGGATATTGTCGAGTGCGTAGCGATATCGATGTTTGTCAACGAGTAAAGGCAGAACATCGAAGCCAGCGAGGTTACTTCAACCTTTGCGATTCCGATTGGAAATGGGAGAAACTTGGAATGGATTTCATCACAGGATTACCGGGACCCGTTCAGGTTATGATTCTATCTGGGTAGTGGTTGATCGTTTGACCAAGGTAGCTCACTTCATTCCGTGAAGACTACCTATACCAGTGCTAAGTTGGCCAAGATATACATGACCAGGATCGTATGTCGCATGGAGTTCCGAGGAAAATCGTGTCGATAGAGGAACACAGTTTACCTCAAAGTTTTGGAAGCGATTGCATGAAACCTTGGAGTGCGAGGCTGGAATTGATACAGCTTTTCATCCATGAGCACATGATGGACAGACCGAGAGAGTCAACCAGATTACGGAGGACATGTTGAGAGCTTGTGTGCTAGACTATGGGTCTAGCTGGGATGATAATTTGCCGTATGCAGAATTCTCATACAACAACAATTATCAATCCAGTCTGAAGATGGCCCCTTCGAAGCTCTATACGGAAGGAGGTGAAGAACACCATTTTGTGGGATAGTGTTGGAGATCGATCACTTTTGGTTCCGACCTTATCGAGGATTCAAGAGAAAGTCAAGCTGATTCGAGACAGACTCAAGATAGCACAATCGAGACAGAAGAGTTATGCGACGATGGCGCAAGGAAGTAACTTACGAAGTGGGAGACCGAGCATATCTTCGTGTGTCTCCACTTCGTGGAATCAAGAGGTTTGGTGTCAAAGGGAAGTTAGCACCCCGATTCATTGGCCCCTACAAAATCCTCGAACGTCGTGGAGAAGTTGCTTACAAGTTGGAATTGCTGGAGGGATTGTCCGGAGTTCATGATGTCTTCCATGTTTCTCAGCTGAAGAAGTGTCATGCCGACATGGCCGATGTACCGTTGAGAGACACAGTGCCCCTAGAGGCCATACAGCTCGACAGTGATCTGACTTATAAGGAGAAACCCGTCCGAATTCTCGAGGCTATGAGCGAGTCACCCGCAGCAAGGTCATCAAATTTTGCAAGGTGTTGTGGAGTCACCACACGAGGAAGAAGCCACACTGGGGGCCAAGAAGACCTTCTTGAGACCACCCGCACCTACTTGCTAGCCAACCCGAATCTCGAGGGAGAGATTCATCTTAAGGTGGGTAGGTTTGTAACATCCCAAATTTCCTATTTGGAATGTTTTACAATTATAGCTAAGCATCCTATGCATCCTGTTTGAATTTGAATTCCATTTGAAGTTTCAAGAGAATTTTGAGTTTTGAATTTGAATTCAAATTTGGCAAGTGGGAATCATTTCAAAAACTATGCCTGATAAATACTTGATCAAAAGTATGAGAGGAGCAAACATGACACTCCAAAAATATCAGAGGAAAACATTGCCAAAGTTTTGGATTCAAATCTGAATTTTATTTGAATTTGAAAAAAATGGATTTTTATAAAGTTTGGATTTTGCCTTTGGAAAAATGTTCAAATGATAGGGAATATTCCCCTGATCATTTTGGTATATATATACCCTATATAAAATATTTATAGATTTTGTCTTATTTCTGTTTTTGTTTTATTAAAAAAATAAATTAAAAAAAAGAACCCCCAGGCCCCCTGCCCGGGCCAGCCAAGCCCCCACCAGCCAGGCCCACCGAGCCGGCCCAGCGCCAGCCCAGCGAGGCCAGCCAACCGGCCTCAACCTCCCCCTCGCCCGAAAGTCTTTGGCGCCGGTCGCCCGCTCGCCCCGCACCCCTCTCTCTCTCTCTGGCAAGCAGGCCCCACCCCTTCTTCAACCCCCGCCCCACGTCTTCGCCGCGCCGCCGCCGATCGCCGGATCCCGCGAGATCCGGGATCCCGATCCCCTCCCGATCGCCCCCCGAAGCAAGGCCGAGGCCCCCGCCTATTTAAGCCCTCGCCCCGCACCCCATTCCCCCCTAGCCCCTCGCCGGACCCCCTCTTCCTCTCACCCGAGCTCACCGGAGCCCGAGTCCCCTTGCCGCCATTTTAAATCGCCGTCGCCGCCCTAGCCACTCCCGATCTCCCCGACTCCACCAAAGCCCCACTCGTGCCGCTTTCCCGGCTACTCCGTCGACCTCCCCGACGACCGGAGAGGCTAGCACACTCGTTGCCGCCGCCGCCGCCGCCGCCGAGCTCCGGTAAGTCACCGGAGATCTCCCCCGCCGTCCGATCCCCAATCTATGGTGTAGATTAGACCCCAGAAGAATACTGCGTTTTAATAAAAACCGCCCGGTTCGACCGGTTTAGTCCGGTTAGTTTTTAAGTTAGGGTTTTATTTTTTTAGCCCGGCCCGACTAGTTTAACCCTAGGGCCCGTTTAGTTTATTTTACGCTCAGTGCACAGTTTAGGCCCATTAGGCCCTTTTTCTTTTATTTTCATTTTCTGTTTTAACAGAATAGTTCCTGTTTTGAAAAATTCATATCTTTTATTCTGTTTATTATTTTTAGGTGATTCTTCTTTTGTTGGTTTGCAAATTTTCTATAGTTTCTGTAGAATATATATTTAGCTATGTTAAAATTAATTAAAATTGCTTTCATTTAGTTTTAGTCAGAATAGTAAATCTGCTATAACTTGAGTTAGAAAAATTATTTTTGGATGATTCTTTTTGTCCCAACTTTATTTTGACATTGCCAAACCATAGAAATTAAATTGGGTATTTTAGGATTAATAAATAAATAGTTTTAAACAGAATCTTGTTAATCCTAATTAATTAACTAGCTACTATTTTCCTATTAATTTAATTAGTAAATAAATTTATTTTAACATGTGATTGATTATTCTAGGATAGTTTCTGTCACTTTATAGGATGAACTTTTATTTTAATAAATAAAAGTTTTATTTTATTTTTCTTAATAGAAATGGGATTAGGCCTAATAGGAGTTTCATAATAGATTCTTAATTAATTCTTTTTGATCCTAGTTGCTTAGTGAATTCTTTTCTGTTAAGTTAACCTAAAAACATGATTAGGTTATGTTGAAAAAATTTATTATATAAAACTACTTTTAGTTGTTGTTTAAAGTAGGAAAACTTTGAGTTGGTTTTCTTTGAGTTTTCCTTTGGGTTTTGCTTTGTTGGTTTTTGTGTGTTACTTTGTTATGCTATTGTGTTATGTGATCCTATTGCTATATGCTTATTGTGATTTGTTTGTCTCGGTAGAGTTTCCTGAGTCTAAGCTTGCTACTCTGAATCTTTAGCTTACGAGGATCATCAAGCAAGGCAAGTTTTGATCATGTTATTTTCTATACCTATATTTTTGTGCATTAGAATTGTCACCACCCCACCATGCATGCAGTAGTTGAAATTTTGGAGTTATTAATCTTGAGTAGTATCATGTGGTAGGATGAACCAATCCCTTATTACCATGACCCGGGACTAAGTAGTTTACTTTGCTATGCTCAGAGGCGGGTTTTGGTTGAGTGAAATTCATAAGCAAGATGTGAGAGTCAATGATGATGACAACCCCATGAACTACAATGATCAAGATGGACTTTGAACTTCACTCTTTGGGTGGAGGGCGGTTGACGGGCACCTGGAGAACCCAGTGGTTGGCGGGATGCATGGAGAAGTGCCATGACATCTTGGAAAGCTTCACCCAGCCACGAAGAGAAGGATGGATGCCCCATGACCGAAGCTTACTGTGCAGCCGCAAGCCATTATGGGCTCTGGCTGGGTTAACCCTAGTAGTGACGCTGGCTGGACGGTACTACGAGATGTAGAAGAACAGTAGGATTGGATGGGTACCGCAGTAGCTGGAAGAACTCTTTGGAAGACCTGTTTCATTCGCCCGTCTTCAAACACCATGAAGTGCGAAGACTTTAAAGGAGGAATGATTCTTGCGGGAAAGTGCGCAAACCTCTGCAGAGTTAAAGATCTAATCGATTAGCCGTGTCCCGATTCACGGACAATTTGAGCCTCTGGAACTTGGAAGTATTCGAAATCTCAACACTAAAACTAATAAATTAATTTGAGGGTTTATGACTTAATAATTTGGGAATGAGATATTGGTTGGCGGAACCATCTCAATAACTACCAACAATTTGTAGTAATTTGCAAGCAAGTCCTTTGTAGTAGGAGAAAATTTGCTTTTCGCAAAATGATGAAACTTAGAGCTCCACAGCCAAAATGCATATAGTGTTAGAAACTTTATTATTGTTATTCTTCATGACTTGCCAGCTTATTCAAAAGCTGACCTACATGGCTGCAACGTCTTATGTTGCAGAGGTATATTCGATCGGAGTGAGGCTACGCTCGCGCTTGGCGATTGCCCTTTGGAGTCGGATGGACTCGCTTTACTTCTACGCTTCGCGGCATTAGTAGTTTATTTCTCATGAGTTGGCCTTGAGCCGAATTTATTCCCTTGTAATAAAGACTCTATATGAGAAACGTGTAATAATATTCAGGTGTGATTGAACTTTGATTACTTTATCGATGTACTGTGAGTACCAGCATGATCTTGGGATGGTACAGGCACAGAGATTTGACCGATTTTGGGTCAGGTCGCTACATGTACCCAAGCGATGGTTGGGTTACCCATGTCCGGGTTGGCAAGAATCCCCTAAAACGGGGGGACACGATCTCCGCTTGGATAAGACATGCTAGTAGAACCACGTCTCAAGACGTGGGACGACGGGCCAGATAACAGTTCGAAAATAATGGCCGAGCAGGCGTGATGTCATATTACCAAAAAGTTGACAGCAGATTGGACTTGTGAAATATTATATCTTCTACAGTTGTGGACATAGGTCCGGATACAATCATTGCATCTGAAGACTATCTTGGAGTTCAGAAAGGGCAACCCGCCTTGCAATGCCGAAGACAATCTGCGCGCCGGACTCCTCGTCATTGAAGCCAGGTTCAGGGGCTACTGAGGGAGTCCTGGACTAAGTGGTCCTCAGGCGTCCGGCCTATTATCCATGGGCCGGACTGGTGGGCTGTGAAGACATGAAGGCCGAAGACTCTACCCGTGTCCAGATAGGACTCTCCTTGGCGTGGAAGGCAAGCCTGGCGATCATCTATGAAGAATATTTCCTATGTAACCGACTCAGTTTAACCCTAGATCCCTCCAGTGTCTATATAAATCGGAAGGTGTAGTCCGGATAGGACATTCATGACCATAGTCATACATGCTAGACTTCTAGGGTTTAGCCATTACGATTTCGTGGTAGATCAACTCTTGTAATACTCATATTCATCAAGATCAATCAAGCAGGAAGTAGGGTATTACCTCCATAGAGAGGGCCCGAACCTGGGTAAACATCGTGTCCCCCGTCTCCTGCAACCATCAACCTTAGACGCACAGTTCGGGACCCCCTACCCGAGATCCGCCGGTTTTGGCACCGACAGCAACCTTCTGTACCCGTGAGATCCCATCTTGGGGCCTTTTCCAGCGCTCCGCCGGAGGGGGAATCGATCACGGAGGGCTTCTACATCAACACCCTAGCCTCTCCGATGATGTGTGAGTAGTTTACCACAGACCTTCGGGTGCATAGTTATTAGTTAGATGGCTTCTGCTCTCTCTTCGGATCTCAGTACAAAGTTCTCCTCGATCTTGTTGGAGATCTATTCGATGTAATACTTTTTGCGGTGTGTTTGTCGAGATTCGATGAATTGTGGGTTTATGATCAAGATTATCTATGAACAATATTTGATTCTTCTCTGAATTCTTATATGCATGATTTAATATCTTTGCAAGTCTCTTCGAATTATCAGTTTGGTTTGGCCTACTAGATTGATCTTTCTTGCAATGGGAGAAGTGCTTAGCTTTGGGTTCAATCTTGCGCTGTCCTTTCCCAAAGGATGTAGGGCAACAAGGCACGTATTGTATTGTTGCCATCGAGGATAAAAAGACAGGGTTTATATCATATTGCTTGAGTTTATCCCTCTACATCATGTCATCTTGCCTAATGCGTTACTCTGTTCTTATGAACTTAGTACTCTAGATGCATGCTGGATAGCGGTCGATGTGTGGAGTAATAGTAGTAGATGCATAATCGTTTCGGTCTACTTGTCGCGGACGTGATGCCTATATAAATAATCATGCCTAGATATTCTCATAAATATGCTCAATTCTATCAATTGCTCGACAGTAACTTGTTCACCACTGTAATACTTATGCTATCTTGAGAGAAGCCACTAGTGAAACCTATGTCCCCCGGGTCTATTTTCCATCATATTAATCTCCGGTCAACTAGATGTTTCTATCGCCGTTTATTTTGCAATCTTTACTTTTCAATCTATACAACAAAATACCAAAAATATTTATCTTATTACCTTTATTAGATCTCTTTTTTGCAAGTGGCCGTGAAGGGATTGACAACCCCTTCATCGCGTTGGTTGCAAGGTTCTTAATTGTTTGTGCAGGTACTAGGGATTTGCGTGTAGTCTCCTACTGGATTGATACCTTGGTTCTCAAAAACTGAGGGAAATACTTACGCTACTTTGATGCATCACCCTTTCCTCTTCAAGGGAAAACCAACGCATGCTCAAGAGGTAGCATTGCCTCTAGGCTATAAATAGCCCACCCCCTACACCATAATTTGGTGGCTGCTCGGAGTTAGTGCACGGCTTTTGTTGTTTGAGAGCAAGCCACCTCCGAAGCCTTTGAGAGAGATATCCTTGCGAGGACAAAGCCCAAAACACGCAGAGCCAAAGAGTGTTAGGCATCACTGAAGTCTTTCTGTCCGCGTGCCTTAAGACTTACCAGACGTACAGTTGTCACAGCAACTGGAACTGGTCTACCAAATCCCTGTCTTCACCAGGCAACTGGTTCTATCCCCTACCTCCTTTACATTTCACTTTGTCTTCGTGAAGTCATTTCTTGCTTGTATGATCTGTTTGACTTCACTCTGTGAAGGCTATTGCCTGTTTGGCTTCATACTATCTTTCATTCTGATCCATTCTACCTAGCTGCTGTTAGTCTTCGTGCTTTCACTATATTACTTACTTGACTATGGCTTGTCTAGTGTAGTTCATCTTCCGCTGCATTTCTTATAGGCTCATTCCAACAGTTTGTCTTCAAACACCTCGTGTTTTGAAGACTTTCATAAAAAATGCCTATTCACCCCCCTCTAGTCGATAACTAGCACTTTCAGTCCCGGCCTATCATCTGCATGTGCTCTGATACTATATGTGACGACTCCAATCTTCATTTAGGACCCGACTCACTGTGCTTTTTGTGCTAATCTCTGGATCAATTACTAGCACACGCACAACACACGATGAAATACCAAGTCTTTAATACATTACATACCTTCATAGCTCAAGGCTAGCTTACAATAGAATGTAGTGGTAAACGTCAATATCTTAATGACATCCATACATTCACAAACAAGGTTGACTATGGACATCATCGTAACGCTGCGTTGCATCGCTCACTCGTCATTCGAAAACCTACAACATGATACGTTGCAGCCACAAAGGTTAATACATTCAATGTATTGACAAGTGTTGGTGTCAACTAGCTGTTTCTGATCTTTATCAAAAATACCAAAAATATTTATCTTATTATCTTTATCAGATCTAACTTTTGCAAGTGGCCGTGAAGGGATTGACAACCCCTTTATCGCGTTGGTTGCAAGGTTCTTAATTGTTTGTGCAGGTACTAGGGATTTGCGTGTAGTCTCCTACTGGATTGATACCTTGGTTCTCAAAAACCGAGGGAAATACTTACGCTACTTTGTTGCATCACCCTTTCCTCTTCAAGGGAAAACCAACGCATGCTCAAGAGGTAGCAAGAAGGATTTCTGGCACCGTTGCCGGGGAGATCTACTCACAAGTCAAGACATACCAAGTACCCATCACAAACTCTTATCCCTTGCATTACATTATTTGCAATTTGCCTCTCGTTTTCCTCTCCCCCACTTCACCCTTGTCATTTTATTTGCCTTTTTTTTCGTTCGTCTCTTTTTGCTTGCTTCTTGCGTGCCTGTTTGCCCTGATGGCCTTGCCCAAAAACATTGATCCTCACCTTAGAAGGTTGGAAGAAATTGAAAACAACGTTAGAAGCTTTATGACTTCGCAATTTAAGCATAATAATTTCTTCAAAAACGAGCTTAAAGAACAAAAAGGTTTTATTGGGTACATGAATAAAGATCATGATGATATGTCTAAGGAATTTTATGGTTTGAAATCTCAGTTTGCCCATCTTGAAAATTTAGTAGGCCAAATTTCGGATAAGCAAGCCACCTTAGTTAATAAGATGGCCGCCAAACTGAAAGAGCTACAGGGTAATAAGGATGAAGATCTAAAAGTGATTGATATGTGTCCTATTAAATCTTTGTTTTGCAATATGAATCTTGATAAAGATGGGACTGGAGATGAGTCAACTTTAGTTAAAAGGCGTCCCAATGATTCGGAGTTTTTAGATCTTGATGCAAAAATTGGTAAAAGTGGGATTGAAGAGGTCAAAACTTTACATAGCAATGAACCCACTATTTTTGATTTCAAGGAATTTAATTATGATAATTGCTCTTTGATAGATTGTATTTCCTTGTTGTAATCCGTGCTAAATTCTCCTCATGCTTATAGTCAAAATAAAGCTTTTACTAAACATATCGTTGATGCTTTAATGCAATCTTATGAAGAAAAGCTTGAATTAGAAGTCTCTATCCCTAGAAAACTTTATGATGAGTGGGAACCTACTATTAAAATTAAGATTAAGGATCATGAATGTTATGCTTTGTGTGATTTGGGTGCTAGTGTTTCCACGATTCCAAAAACTCTGTGTGATGTGTTAGGTTTCTGTGAATTTGATGATTGTTCTTTAAATTTGCATCTTGCGGATTCCACCATTAAGAAACCTATGGGAAGGATTAATGATGTTCTTATTGTCGCAAATAGGAATTATGTGCACGTAGATTTCATTGTTCTAGATATAGATTGCAATCCTACATGTCCTATTATTCTTGATAGACCTTTCCTTAGAACGATTGGTGCAATTATTGATATGAAGGAAGGGAATATTATATTCCAATTTCCATTAAGGAAGGGCATGGAGCACTTTCCTAGAAAGAAGATTAAATTGCCCTGTGAATCTATTATGAGAACCACTTATGATTTGCAAACCAAAGATGATAATACCTAGATCTATTCTTGTTTTTATGCCTGGCTAGGGGCGTTAAACGATAGCGCTTGTTGGGAGGCAACCCAATTTTATTTTTGTTCCTTGCTTTTTGTTCCTGTTTAATAATAAATAATTCATCTAGCCTCTGGTTAGATGTGGTTTTATGTTTTAATTATTGTTTGTGCCAAGTAAAACCTATAGGATCTTCTTGGATGATAATTATTTGATCTTGCTGAAAAAGACAGAAACTTTATGATCACGAAAAAATTTGTTAAAAATCACCAGAAAGTGATAAAATATTGATTCCAATTGAAGTAGATCAATAAACAAATTATTTAGGTCTTCCTATTTTGGAAGAAATTTTGAGTTAGATAAGTTGGCATATTATACAGATTACTACAGACTGTTCTGTTTTTGACAGATTCTGTTTTTCGTGTGTTGTTTGCTTATTTTGATGAATCTATGGGTAGTATCTGGGGGTATGAACCATAGAGAAGTTGGAATACAGTAGGTTTAACACCAATATAAATAAATAATGAGTTCATTACTGTACCTTAAAGTGGTGGTTTATTTTATTTCACTAACGGAGCTCATGAGATTTTCTGTTGAGTTTTGTGTTGTGAAGTTATCAAGTTTTTGGGTAAAGATTTGATGAATTTTGGAACAAGGATTGGCAAGAGCCTAAGATTGGGGATGCCCAAGAAACCCCAAGGTGAAACTCAAGGAAAACCAAAATCCGAAGCCTGGGGATGCCCCGGAAGGCATCCCCTCTTTCGTCTTCGTCTATTGGTAACTTTACTTGAGGCTATATTTTTATTCACCACATGATATGTGTTTTGCTTGGAGCGTCTTGTATGATTTGAGTCTTTGCTTTTTAGTTTTCCACAATCATCCTTGCTGTACACCTTTTGGAGAGACACACATGAATCAGAATTTATTAGAATACTCTATGTGCTTCACTTATATCTTTTGAGCTAGATAATTTTGCTCTAGTGCTTCGCTTATATCTTTTAGAGCACGGTGGTGGTTTATTTTATAGAAATTATTGATCTCTCATGCTTCACTTATATTATTTTGAGAGTCTTTTAGAACAGCATGGCAATTTTCTTTGGTTAAAAAAATTTGTCCTAATGTGATGAGCATCCAAGATAGGTATAATAAAAACTATCATATATAGTGCATTGAATACTATGAGAAGTTTGATTCTTTATGATTGTTTTGAGATATGAAGATTGTGATATTAGAGTCGTGCTAGTTGAGTAGTTGTGAATTTGAGAAATACTTGTGTTAAAGTTTGTGATTCCCGTAGCATGCACGTATGGTGAACCGTTATGTGATGAAGTCGGAGCATGATTTATTTATTGATTGTCTTCCTTATGAGTGGCGGTTGGGGACGAGCGATGGTATTTTCCTACCAATCTATCCCCCTAGGAGCATGCGTGTAGTACTTTGTCGATAACTAATAGATTTCTGCAATAAGTATGTGAGTTCTTTATGACTAATGTTGAGTCCATGGATTATACGCACTCTCACCCTTCGACCATTGCTAGCCTCTCTAATACCGCGCAAATTTCGCCGGTATCATACACCCACCATATACCTTCCTCAAAACAGCCACCATACCTACCTATTATGGCATTTCCATAGCCATTCCGAGATATATTGCCATGCAACTTACCACCGTTCCGTTTATTATGACACGGTTCACCATTGTCATATTGCTTTGCATGATCATGTAGTAGACATCGTATTTGTGGCAAAACCACCTTTATAATTATTTCATACATGTCACTCTTGATTCATTGCATATCTCGGTACACCGCCGGAGGCATTCACATAGAGTCATATTTTGTTCTAAGTATTTAGTTGTAATTTTTGAGTTGGAAGTAAATAAAAGTGTGACGATCATCATTATTAGAGCATTTCCCAAGTGAGGAAAGGATGATGGAGACTATGATTCCCCCACAAGTCGGGATGAGACTCTGGACGAAATAAAAAAGAGAAAAAAAGAGGCCATAAAAAAGAGAAAAAGGCCCAAACAAAAAAAAAAGAAAAAATGAGAGAAAAAGAGAGAAGGGAGAATGTTACTATCCTTTTACCACACTTGTGCTTCAAAGTAGCACCGTGATCTTCATGATAGAGAGTCTCCTATGTTGTCACTTTCATATACTAGTGGGAATTTTACATTATAGAACTTGGCTTGTATATTCCAATGATGGGCTTCCTCAAAATGCCCTAGGTCTTCGTGAGCAATCGAGTCGGATGCACACCCACTTAGTTTATTTTGTTGAGCTTTCATACACTTATAGATCTAGTGCATCCGTTGCATGGCAATCCCTACTCAGTCACATTGATATCTATTGATGGGCATCTCCATAGCCTGTTGATACGCCTAGTTGATGTGAGACTATCTTCTCCTTTTTGTCTTCTCCACAACCACCATTCTATTCCACATATGGTGCTATCTCCATGGCTCATGCTCATGTATTGCGTGAAGATTGAAAAGGTTTGAGAACATCAAAAGTATGAAACAATTGCTTGGCTTGTCATCGGGGTTGTGCATTATTTAAATATTTTGTGTGGTGAAGATAGAGCATAGCCAGACTATATGATTTTGTAGGGATAACTATTTTGGCCATGTTATTTTGAGAAGACATGTTTGCTTTATTAGTATCCTTGAAGTATTATTGTTTTTATGTCAATATTAAACTTTTGTCTTGAATCTTTCAGATCTGAACATTCATGCCACAATAAAGAAAATTACATTGAGAATTATGCTAGGTAGCATTCCACATCAAAAATTCTGTTTTTATCATTTACCTACTCGAGGACGAGCAGGAATTAAGCTTGGGGATGCTTGATACGTCTCCAACGTATCTATAACTTCTAATTGTTCCATGCTATTATATTATCTGTTTTGGATGTTTAATTGGCTTTATAATGCACTTCTATATTATTTTTGGGACTAACCTGTTAACCGGAGGCCCAGTGCAAATTGCTATTTTTTTTGCCTATTTCAGTGTTTCACAGAAAAGGAATATCAAACGGAGTCCAAACGGAATGAAACCTTCTCGAGGATCGTTTTTTTGAACAAATGCAATCCAGGAGACTTGGAGTGGATGCCAAGGAAGCCACGAGTTGGCCACGAGGTAGGAGGGCGCGCCCAGGGGGTAGGCGCGCCCCCACCCTCGTGGGGGCCCCTCGTAGCTCCAGCGACCTACTTCCTTCGCCTATATATACTCATATACCCTGAAAACATCTAGGAGCACCACAAAACCCTATTTCCCCCACCACAACCTTCTGTACCAGTGAGATCCCATCTTGGGGCCTTTTCCGGCGCTCCGCCGGAGGGGGAATCGATCACGGAGGGCTTCTAAATCAACACCATAGCCTCTCCGATGATGTGTGAGTAGTTTACCACAGACCTTCGGGTCCATAGTTATTAGTTAGATGGCTTCTTCTCTCTCTTTGGATCTCAATACAAAGTTCTCCTCGATCTTCTTGGAGATCTATTCGATGTAATACTTGTTGCGGTGTGTTTGTCGAGATCCGATGAATTCTGGGTTTATGATCAAGATTATCTATGAACAATATTTGATTCTTCTCTGAATTTTTATATGCATGATTTAATATCTTTGCAAGTCTCTTCGAATTATCAGTTTGGTTTGGCCTACTAGATTGATCTTTCTTGCAATGGGAGAAGTGCTTAGCTTTGGGTTCAATCTTGCGGTGTCCTTTCCAAAGGATGTTAGGGTAGCAAGGCACGTATTGTACTGTTGCCATCGAGGATAAAAAGATGGGGTTTATATCATATTGCTTGAGTTTATCCCTCTACATCATGTGATCTTTCTTAATGCGTTACTCTGTTCTTATGAACTTAATACTCTAGATGCATGCTGGATAGTGGTCGATGTGTGGATTAATAGTAGTAGATGCAGAATCATTTCGGTCTACTTGTCAAGGACGTGATGCCTATATACATGATCATGCCTAGATATTCTCATAAATATGCGCTTTTCTATCAATTGCTCGACAGTAATTTGTTCACCCACCGTCGAATTTGCTATCTTGAGAGAAGCCACTAGTGAAATCTATGGCCCCCGGGTCTATTTTCCATCATATTAATCTCCCGTCAACTAGCTATTTCTGTTGCCATTTATTTTGCAATCTTTACTTTTCAATCTATACAACAAAAATACCAAAAATATTTATCTTATTATCTTTATCAGATCTCATTTTTGCAAGTGGCCGTGAAGGGATTGACAACCCCTTTATCGCGTTGGTTGCAAGGTTCTTAATTGTTTGTGCAGGTACTAGGGATTTGCGTGTAGTCTCCTACTGGATTGATACCTTGGTTCTCAAAAACTGAGGGAAATACTTACGCTACTTTGATGCATCACCCTTTCCTCTTCAAGGGAAAACCAACGCATGCTCAAGAGGTAGCATTGCCTCCAGTCTATAAATAGCCCACCCCCTACACCATAATTTCGTGGCTGCTCAGAGTTAGTGCACGACTTTTGTCGTTTGAGAGCAACCCATCTCCGACGCCTTTGAGAGAGAGATCCTTGCGAGGACAAAGCCCAAAACACCCAGAGCCAAAGAGTGTTAGGCATCTGTAACATCCCAAATTTTCAATTTGGAATGTTATACATTAGGTCATCATGCATATCATATTTTCTCGCATTTTTCCGATCCTAGAAATTTCACGCAACTCAAGGACCCTCGGAGAGAGTTGGAAGTTTCATAATTTTCATATTTGGGATCTCTCAAATTTTTGAAAATAGGATCATTGGATTATTTAAATTATCTTCATAAAGTTTTTCCTATAAAAATATCTTGAGAGGGAATAATATGACTTTCCCAAACAATTAGGAAAAATGAAGATAATATAAATGAACCAAATTCGGTTTTTGGAGATTTATTTTGCTTAGGCAAAAATGAGCTTTTAAAAAAAAAATATTTTGCATGTATTTTGTTTTTAAAAGTTCATTTTGTTCGATTCAATTTTTGGAGTCGGAGAAAATTTGTTTTAATTAATTTGGAGTTCATTTGATATTTACTTTATTTGTTTTTGTTTTAAAGTTTAAAAAAAAAAACGCCCACTGGACCGAGGCCCGGCCTGCCCAGCCAGCCAGCCTCCGCCCAGCCGCGCCCTGCCCATCTCTCCCTCCGCTCGCGCCGAGTCCCGCTCGAGCACAGCAGCCGCGCCGCCGCCCGAGTCCCGCCCGCCCGACTCCTCGCCCCTCCCCAAGCAACCCCCCCGCCTCTCCCCCCTCTTAAATACCCCCGGCCCCCCTCTCTCTCACCCCATCGCCCCCGCCCGCCTCTCCCGACCGAGCCGCCGCCGGCGCCTCAAGCGCCGCCCGCCGTTGCCCCTCGTCGCCGGACGACGCCGCCGCCTGGCCGGAACCCGCCCCTCGCCTCCGACCCGCCACCACCACCCGCCGCCGAGAGCCGCCGGTGATCGCGGAGGTAGCCGCCCGCCCGCCGCCCGATTCGGTCTATTCCCGTGAACCGTCCGGTTTTTTTTTAAAAAAAAATATTTGTTCGATTTTTTAAAAACCTAGATCGGTTTTGTTTTTTTTCGGTTTTCTTATTTAACGGACGCCATCGAACCGCTCGCTTTGATGAACGCGTTCGTTAGATTCGATTCGTTAACTAACGCTTGCTTTTTAACTCGTTCGTCTTTTTCTTTTTAATCGGAATTAATCTGTTATTTTCGATTTGATTTCAGATCTGATTTTCAAAACTGTTTTATTTCTCGCCGCTTATCGGAATCGGGTGATTCAAGCGCTGGAGTTTCAGAACGAAACCGCCGTTCGACTACTCTACTTTCACAGAGTTTTGCCACTGTGAAATTTTGACCTAATTCGGATCGCTAACCGAGAGGTTTCTCTCGAGTTTCGACTTTCGGAGTTTGTTTTGATTCGATTCTTTTGCAACCAGGGTTCTTAAGTTGAACTTTCTGGTTAGATCTTTTATTCGAGATTTCCTGTGCATTAGATGAGTACTTATTGTATGCTTGTTGTTTGTCTGCGTTAGATCACCGAGTGCGCCGCTTGTTACTTCAATCTCTAGGACTCGCGGATCATCGCAAGGCAAGTAACACTTTGATCATACCCTTCTACTACCCAGTTTTATGCATTAGATCTATTCCTCAAACACTTGCATGATTAGGATCTAATTAAATTGTGGGATGGGAAGTAGATTGAGGTAGTACCTATCACTGTTTTACTTATGAAACCTTGGGAGTTACTTCTCGCTTGCTTGTTCATGCTATGCTATGCTAGTAGACGTGGATTGGGTGAGTGAACATCCATGACAGATGTGACATTGTTAATTAATGGTTTATCTAAGGTGGCAACCTAACACACATCTGGGTGGATTGAGGCACCTGGTTTCTATCAGACTTGCTCAGATTTCTTGGACCGCCACCTGTGCTCTAAGGGATCATAAGATTATTCAAACTGGAAACTTCCGTGTGCAGCCACAAGCCAATTATGGGCTCTGGCGTAGTTGACTAAGTTGTGCGAACTCTTACGGGTAGGCTAGCTGATGTAGGGGATGTAGGTTGGTACGGTCTACCCACATGTAAGGTGCTAGCGCTTCGAAAGACTATGTCTCGGTCATCCGCTTCTCAAACACCATGTAGTGCGAGAACCAAGCGGAGGCGATCGAGTCTTGTGGGGAAAAGTGCAAACCTCTGCAGAGTGTAATAAACTAATCATGATTAGCCGTGTCCCGGTTATGGACAATTTGAGTATCCGTACTTGATTATCATGTGAATCTCAACATGTTACTTCTAAATAAAAGCTATTGGGTTTTGATGAGTACTTTTAAATTGGGATTGAGGATGTGTCAACCATCTTCAATGTTTAACAACCACCATGATAGTTAAATAAAATTATTCCTTTGATGTAGGGAAAATCAGCTTTATGCAATGTAATCAGAGAGCCTTACCACCAGCCAAATATGCATGTAGTATAGGCTTATTCATTCATTGCTCTTTATGTGTTACATTGCCAAGATATTCCATGTGTTGACCGTTTTGGCTGCAACTTTTTACGCTATGACTTTTCGAACGATTTAGTAAGGTGTTAGGTCGTGGTTCTATTCTCGATGATGCCGTTGGAGTTGATGGACTCGCTTATCTTCCAAGCCTTCCGCTGTTATTATTAGATGGCCTTAAGCCATATTTTTATTCAGTTCCCTTGTGGACATCGATGTAATAAGTGTGTGATTGCTACTCGCTATAAATCCTTGAAATCTTGTGTGGTGTCAAGATTATCGATCCAGGATGACACTAAGCACGAGCGCTAGATCCATTCGGTCTGGTCGCCACAGAGAATGGTATCGAGCACACACCTGACCGTGAGGACACGACCACTAAGTTAAAGCCATAGATCACTCTCTCTTCTCATTTTTTCTAACTCCTCATCTTTTCTACTCTCTTTAGGATGATCGACGCGAAGATCAAGTACACCCAACCGGATGAAGGCACACCTTTTGGATTTCACTTGAAGGAAGTTACTAAGCACCGAACATTGGATTACCAAGCTTCACCGAACTTTCAACGCCACTCGCTCAAGAGGAGCGCTGGAAGATTCATGCTCACGTTCCAGGAAGGACATTCGCCCCAATCACCAAGCCAATAGATAGTGTTTTCAGTGCACCAACTTGGAGTCTGGGAAGGAGCATGGCAGCTCACATCACCATGGGACGCATTGGAGAAGTCTATCAAGAAGATCTCAAGGACACCATCTACCAAATTTATGGACGCCGAGATGACAACTGGGACGTCGTCAACACCAAGAAGGATAGGTCCATTGCCGCATTCATCCAGGAGTTAAATCAACACATTCGACGCCAAGAGAATCAAATGTGCAATGACATGTTGGAGTTGCAGAAGACAAAGGAAAGGATCATCAAGTGGAAGAAGAACTAAAGACTACACGCAAGGACTACATGGACGAGATCGTAGCTCGCAAGACACAACAACGATCTTAAGTACGAGATCAAGAACTCAAGAAGAAGTTGGCACTCGTGAATGAAGACCAGATGTCGAGCATCAAATCGATTACATCAACATTGACGACTCGGATTCGGATCCAAGTGAACCCGACTTTGAAGACGGTCGAGCAGACATCATGGAGTCTTCCACCGTTCAAATTAGTAGAAGTCCCCACATATTAATAGTATTCCTCCATGTAACATTATAGTACACGCACTTTTGCGATAGTTAGATCGTTGTAAGCCCTTGTTTGATTGAATGAAGTGATTTTGTGTGCATTTGCTCATGTGCATTTGGGTAGTGATTCCCCTTAGACCTCATTCTATTCTATTCTCTTCTTTTCTAAACCCTTCAGATGCCCCAGACGCGACCCGGATTCGTTTTCCGCCAGAGATCACCCAATTGATCCAGCAGCAGAATACCCTGATTCAAACATTGGTGCGTAACAACAACAACAACAACAACAACAACAACCCACCGCCACCACCACCACTGCGGATCATCGACTCGCTTCTTAGACTGAACCCGCGGTGTATTCCAAGAGCACCGAGCCAATTGTAGCAGATGGTGGCTCCGCAAGATAGGAAGGAGCTGACCAACGCAGGATGCATGATGGTGAAAGAGTGAAGTTTGCAGCACATCAACTTGAAGGACCCGCAGCAGCATGGTGGGAGAATTTCACAGCCACTTATCCGTGAGACACCGCCACATGGGATCGGGCCAAGAAGCTTTTCGCACAGCCCATGTTTCAGCAGGAGCCATGGCTATGAAGAAGCGTGAGTTTCGCAACTTACGCCAAGGAGGAAGGACTGTTACAAGATGTGGATGACTTTAGCAAATTAGCACGTTATGCCCCTGATGACGTTGCTACGGATGCAGCTAAACAGAGAAGTTTCTAGAAGGACTAAATGATGAGTTCAGATGCCGTTGATGGTAGCAAGTTTCAATAACTACCAGGAGTTAGTAGACCAAGCTCTCATGATTGAAGGAAAGCAGAAGAGATTGAGAACTGCAAGCGGAAGTATGGACAAGGAAAGTATAACTCGAGCCCAGCAGAAGCCCGTTATACCCCTAAATCAGGAATTCAGTTTCAGCATACCCATGGAGGAGGTAATTCAGATAACCATAATGGCACCAAGAATGGGAACGGAATGGAGGAAGCAACGGACAGAACCGCACCAACCCGCTCTACACCATCCAAGGTAGACTGAGTCACATTACTTGCTTTAAGTGCCGCAAGATCGGGCATTATGCAAATGACCGCCCGAAGGCCGAATGGAAATGGCAATGGAAGCTCGAAAGAAGCCCAACCCTTTCAACAGGGGACAAGTGAACCACATTGATGTGGAGGAGGTTGAAGATCAGCCCGATGCAAGAATCGGTAAGTTTTGGTTAAGTCTTTTCTGCAGCTTGTTCTTTTGATCTTGGTGCATCGATTCATACATATCAAGGGATTTGTGGATAAGTACCAGTTACCAACCCAAGCCCTTAGGTCACCCATGCTAGTAACCTCACCCGAGCAGAGTACATGGCTAGTAAATGGTGTGATCGATCGCCACTACGGATTGGACACTATGTTTTCCCTCGCACCTAATTGTTCGGAATCCCAAGGATTGATGTGATATTAGGAATGGATTGGTTATCAAAGTATGGAGGAAACATAGATTGTACCACAAGGTCAATTTTGCTCACCACACCAAGGAAGAAGGATTATATGTATCACGGCACGAGCCGAGGAGGGCACAAGTTAATTGCTTAACAGAGTGGTACAGAAGAAGTACCAGTGGTGAAGGATTATCTGATGTATTTCCTAAGAGTTGCTGTGAATGCCGCCGGATAGAGACATTGAGTTTTTAATCGAGCTGTTGCCGTGAACAGCCCGATATCGGGCGGACCGCATGTGATGCCCGCAAAGGATTTGGCAGAAATTAAGAAGCGATTAAGGAACTATTGGATAAAGGTTTTATTCGCCCAAGTTCTTCACCTTGGGGATCACCCGCTTTGTTAGTAGAGAAGAAGGATGGATCTTTGAGAATGGTTGTTGATTATCGTGGATTGAATGAAGTAACAATCAAGAACAAGTACCCGCTACCTATGATAAATGATCTGTTTGATCGCTTGCAAGGAGCCAAAGTGTTTTCTAAGATCGACTTGCGATCGTGGTACCATCATTGAAGATTCGGGAGCAAGACATACCCAAGACAGCGTTTACCACGAGATATGGATCTGACGAGTATACCGTTATGTCATTTGACTGACTAACGCACCAGCCTATTTCATGAACCCGATGAACAAAGTGTTTATGGAGTTTTTGGACAAGTTCGTCGTGGTGTTCATTGATGACATCTTGATTTTCTCAAGAATGAAGAGGAACACAAGGAACATTTGAGATTGGTTTTGGAGAAACTAAGAGAACACCAGCTTGTATGCCAAGTTCAGCAAATGTGAGTTTTGGCTAAAGGAAGTTGGATTTCTGACATGTTATATCCGGAGAAGGAATAGCAGTTGACCCCACAAAGGTTGAGACCAGAACCAAATGGGAAGCACCAACGACAGTTGGAGAGATTCGAGTTTCCTTGGACTCGCAGGATACTACCAAGATTCATTGAGAATTTCTCAAGGATTGCAAAGCCTATGACAGAATTGTTGAAGAAGGAAAACAAATTCATATGGACTGAGGACTGTGAGGCAAGTTTTCAGGAGTTGAAGAAAAGATTGGTTACCTCACCAGTTTTGATATTGCCAGATCAAACTAAGGATTATGAGGTGTTTTATGCACGCTTCACGCCGAGGACTTGGAGCAGTGCTTATGCAGGAAGGAAGAGTTGTTTCAGATGCTTCACGACAACTTAAGCCCCATGAGTTGAATTATGCCACTCACGATTTGGAGTTAGCAGCCGTTGTGCATGCCTTGAAGACGTGGAGACATTTTCTCATTGGAAATCATTGTGAAGTATATACGGATCACAAGAGTTTGAAGTACATCTTCACACGTATGAATTGAATCTCGCATAAAGGAGATGGTTAGAGCTAATCAAGGATTATGACATGAGGTTGCATTATCACCCGGAAAGGCTAATGTCGAAAGCAGACGCATTGAGCCGTAAGAGCCACGCCAATACCCTAATGATGGGAGGAATACCCAATAAGTTAGCCGAGGACCTTCGAGAGCTATGTTTGGAAATAGTTCCGAGAGGCTATGTAGCAGCATTGGAAATTCGATCGACATCGATGGACAAAATCAGAGAAGCCCAAAAGGCGATAAGGAAGTTGCCTCTATAAAGGAGAAAATGAGCAAAGGAAAAGCTAAAGGATTTCGTGAGGACGAGCACGATACCCTATGGTTTGAAGACCGTGTTTATGTGCCCAATGACCCGTAGATCGTGAAGTTGATTTTACAAGAAGCCCATGATTCACCCTATTCGATTCACCCAGAAATACTAAGATGTATTTGGATTTGAAGAATATTTTCCGTGGACCGGAATGAAGAAGGATATTGCGGAGTATGTAGCAGTTTGCACGTATGTCGAAAGTAAAGGCGGAACATCGAAGCCAGCAGGATTGTTACAACCATTGCCGATACCGAATGGAAGTGGGATAAACTAGGCATGGATTTCATCACAGTTTGCCAAAGACCCGCTCAGATATGACTCGATTTGGGTCATAGTCGATCGCTTGACCAAGGTAGCCCATTTCATTCCAATCAAGACTACCTATAGCAGTGCTAAGTTGGCAAAGATATACATGACCAGAATTGTGTGTTTACACGAATTCCAAGGAGCATTGTATCGCATGAGGAACCCAATTTACTTCAAATTTTGGAACCAGTTGCACGAAACATTGGGAACCCGATTGAGTTCAAAGACAGCTTTCCACCCATGCACCGATGGATGACCGAGAGAGTCAATCAGATTTTGGAGGACATGCCGAGAGCTTGTGTACTGGATTATGGATCTAGTTGGGATGACAATTTGCCGATGCAGAATTTTCCTACAATAACAGATTACCAAACCAGTTTAAAGATGGCACCTTCGAGGCCTTGTATGGAAGAAGGTGCAGGACACCGTTGTCATGGGACTAAACCGAGATCGCCATTGTTTGGACCAGATTTGATTAAGGAGTCTGAACAGAAAGTTAAATTGATTCGGGACAGGCTCAAGGTAGCCCAGTCCAGACAGAAGAGCTATGCCGATTCAAAGCGCAAAGCGATTGAGTACGAAGTTGGAGACAGAGTATATCTCAGAGTATCCCCGCTTCGAGGAGTTAAGCGTTTCGGAGTTAAAGGAAAATTAGCACCCCGTTTTGTTGGACCATATAAGATTTTGCAACGCATGGGAGAAGTTGCGTATAAGTTGGAATTGCCAGAAGGACTGTCAGGAGTTCATGATGTATTCCATGTTTCTCAGTTGAAGAAATGTCACCCAGAGATAGCAGAGGTACCGTTAAGAGACACAGTGCCACTGGAGGCAATTCAGTTGAAGGATGACTTGACATATGAGGAAAAGCCAGTTAAGATTCTCGATTATGCCAGCAGAGTTACCCGCAGCAAGGTTATCAAGTTTTGCAAAGTTCAAGTGGAGCCACCACACCGAGGATGAAGCCACCGGGAAAGAGAGGAAGTTTTGCTTAAGGACCACCTCACCTATTTTCTAGTTAACCCAATCTCGAGGGCTAGATTCATCTTATAGAGGTTTGTAACATCCCAAATTTTCAATTTGGAATGTTATACATTAGGTCATCATGCATATCATATTTTCTCGCATTTTTCCGATCCTAGAAATTTCACGCAACTCAAAGACCCTCGGAGAGAGTTGGAAGTTTCATAATTTTCATATTTGGGATCTCTCAAATTTTTGAAAATAGGATCATTGGATTATTTAAATTATCTTCATAAAGTTTTTCCTATAAAAATATCTTGAGAGGAATAATATGACTTTCCCAAACAATTAGGAAAAATGAAGATAATATAAATGAACCAAATTCTGTTTTTGGAGATTTATTTTGCTTAGGCAAAAATGAGCTTTTTAAAAAAAAATATTTTGCATGTATTTTGTTTTTAAAAGTTCATTTTGTTCGATTCAATTTTTGAGTCGGAGAAAATTTGTTTTAATTAATTTGGAGTTCATTTGATATTTACTTTATTTGTTTTTGTTTTAAAGTTTAAAAAAAAACGCGCGCCGCCCCTGGATCGAGGCCCACTGCCCAGCCAGCCAGCCTCCGCCCAGCCGCGCCCGCCCATCTCTCCTCCGCCCGCGCCCGAAGTCCGCTCGAGCACAGCAGCCTTGCCGCCGAGTCCCGCCCGCCCGACTCCCTCGCCCCTCCCAAGCAACCGCCCGCCCTCCCCCCTCTTAAATACCCCCGGCCCCCTCTCTCTCTCACCCCATCGCCCGCCGCTTCTCTCGACCGAGCCGACGCCAAGCGCCGCTTGGCGCCATTGTCGTCGCGGGACGGACGCCGCCGCCGGGAACCCGCCCCCCTCGCCTCCCGACCCCGCCACCACCCCGCCGCCGGAGAGCCGCCGGTGATCGCGGAGGTAGCCGCCCGCGCCGCCCGATTCGGTCTATTCCCGTGAACTGTCCGGTTTTTTAAAAAAAATATTTGTTCGGTTTTTTTAAAACCTAGATCGGTTTTGTTTTTTTTCGGTTTTCTTATTTAACGGACGCCATCAACCGCTCGTTTCAGTGAACGCGTTCGTTAGATTCGCTCGTTAATCTAACGCTTGCTTTTTAACTCGCTTCGTCGTTTTTCTTTTTAATCGGAATTAATCTGTTATTTTCGATTTGATTTCAGATCTGATTTTCAAAACTGTTTTATTTCTCGCTCGCTTATCGGAATCAGGTGATTCAAGCGCTACCGAGTTTCAGAATTGAAACCGCCGTTCGACTACTCTACTTTCACAGAGTTTTGCCACTGTGAAATTTTGACCTAATTCGGATCGCTAACCGAGAGGTTTCTCTCGAGTTTCGACTTTCGGAGTTTGTTTTGATTCGATTCTTTTGCAACCTGTGGTTCTTAAGTTGAACTTTCTGGTTAGATCTTTTATTTGAGATTTCGTGCATTAGATGAGTACTTATTGTATGCTTGTTGTTTGTCTGCGTTAGATCACCCGGAGTGCGCCGCTTGTTACTTCGAATCTCTAGGACTCGCGGATCATCAGCAAGGCAAGTAACACTTTGATCATACCCTTCTACTACCCAGTTTTATGCATTAGATCTATTCCTCAAACACTTGCATGATTAGGATCTAATTAAATTGTGGGATGGGAAGTAGATTGAGGTAGTACCTATCACCTGTTTTACTTATGAAACCTTGGGAGTTACTTCTACGTTTGCTTGTTCATGCTATGCTATGCTAGTAGACGTGGATTGGGTGAGTGAACATCCATGACAGATGTGACATTGTTAATTAATGGTTTATCTAAGGTGGCAACCTAACACACATCTGGGTGGATTGAGGCACTGGTTTCTATCAGACTTGCTCAGATTTCTTGGACCGCCACCTGTGCTCTAAGGGATCATAAGATTATTCAAACTGAAACTTCCGTGTGCAGCCACAAGCCAATTATGGGCTCTGGCGTAGTTGACTAAGTTGTGCGAACTCTTACGGGTAGGCTAGCTGATGTAGGGGATGTAGGTTGGTACGGTCTACCCACATGTAAGGTGCTAGCGCTTCGAAGACTATGTCTCGGTCATCCGCTTCTCAAACACCATGTAGTGCGAGAACCAAGCGAGGCGATCGAGTCTTGTGGGGAAAAGTCATAAACCTCTCGCAGAGTGTAATAAACTAATCATGATTAGCCGTGTCCCGGTTATGGACAATTTGAGTATCCGGTACTTGATTATCATGTGAATCTCAACATGTTACTTCTAAATAAAAGCTATTGGGTTTTGATGAGTACTTTTAAATTGGGATTGAGGATCTTGTCAACCATCTTCAATGTTTAACAACCACCATGATAGTTAAATAAAATTATTCCTTTGATGTAGGGAAAATCAGCTTTATGCAAATGTAACCGAGAGCCTTACCACCAGCCAAATATGCATGTAGTATAGGCTTATTCATTCATTGCTCTTTATGTGTTACATTGCCAAAGATATTCCATGTGTGAATTTTTGGCTGCAACTTTTACGTTGCACTTTTCGCACGACAGTAAGGTGTTAGGTCGTGGTTCTATTCTCGGTGATGCCGTTGGAGTTGATGGACTCGCTTATCTTCCAAGCCTTCCATTGTTATTATTAGATGGCCTTAAGCCATATTTTTATTCAGTTCCTTGTGGACATCGATGTAATAAGTGTGTGATTGCTACTCTACTATAAATCCTTCGGCATGTGGTGTCAAGACATCGATCCAGGATGACATCGAGCACGAGCGCTAGATCCATTCGGTCTGGTCGCACAAAGATCACCAAGTCTTTCCGTCGCGTGCCTTAAGACTTGTTACACTTGAGGATTGTGCATCCTCCAGCCGGTTAGGCGTCATGTTCTGAGCATCCAAGAGTCATTGTGGATTGCCGGTGAACGAAGTATGTTAATGTTTGGAAGTCTACCTTGAAGACTTACCAAAGTGATTGGGCAGGGACTGGGTGTCCTTAGCTCAAGGGGAATAAGGTGAAGATACGGTCTTCTGAGTTCAATCTCAGCCTCCCTAACCAGACGTACAGTTGTCACAGCAACTGGAACTGGTCTACCAAATCCCTGTCTTCACCAGGCAACTGGTTCTATCCCCTACTTCCTTTACATTTCACTTTGTCTTCGTGAAGTCATTGCTTGCTTGTATGATCTGTTTGACTTCACTCTGTGAAGGCTATTGCCTGTTTGGCTTCATACTATCTTTCATTCTGATCCATTCTACCTAGCTGCTGTTAGTCTTCGTGCTTTCACTATATTACTTACTTGACTATGGCTTGTCTAGTGTAGTTCATCTTCCGCTGCATTTCTTATAGGCTCATTCCAACAGTTTGTCTTCAAACACCTCGTGTTTTGAAGACTTTCATAAAAATTGCCTATTCACCCCCCCTCTAGTCGATAACTAACACTTTCAGTCCCGGCCTATCATCTGCATGTGCTCTTATACTATATGTAATGACTCCAATCATCATTTAGGACCCGACTCACTGTGCTTTTTGTGCTAATCTCTGGATCAATTACTAGCACACACACAACACACGATGAAATACCAAGTCTTTAATACATTACATACCTTCATAGCTCAAGGCTAGCTTACAATAAAATGTAGTGGTAAACGTCAATATCTTAATGACATCCATAAATTCACAAACAAGGTTGACTATGGACATCATCTTAACGCTGCGTTGCATCGCTCACTCGTCATTCGAAAACCTGCAACATGATACGTTGCAGCCACAAAGGTCAATACATTGAATGTATTGACAAGTGTCATGAGGATAAATATAATAGACCTAGTTCATGCATCTGGAGTAAGTGTAGGCTAAGTTTTGTTTTGGAGAAAGCAATATAGTTTTAGTTAAGAAAATTACAGTGATGGGATCATAGGGTGAAGGAATTTTTCTACTACGTTTCCCAACACTTGTTGTAGTAGCACTCTTTTGCCAAATGGTAGGCCCGCGGGTTCTCCCTAAGGGTCACATGCAACCTCGATGTTGTTCTCCTTCAACCACACCCTCCGCCAGAGTATGATGCCACTACTGCAGGTTGCTACTAATGCGACACTACGATCAGAGACCCTTCGAAGAAACTGTGTGCGATGCATTAATCGCAAATGGTGGTGTAAAAAAACCGTCAAAAAGGTGCAAAACGTTTGACGCAAAATAGGATGCATCAAACACGGTCAAATTTTAGTTGTGCGTGCGATGCTGGGCATACGGTTCAGTTCAGTTAACTGTTTGTGATGTGCCAAAACAAAAGAAATAGGCAGCCAGATGAAGGCGTGTGCGATATACGGCTTACGGTTCACTCGGATGAACTGTTTGTGATTAGGAAACACAAAAGAAACGGTCAACCAGATCAAGGTGTGTGCGATATACGGCATGCGGTTCACTTGGATGAACTGTTTGCGTTGAGACAAGAGAACAGAAACGGTTCAATATAACAAGATGTGTGTGATACGCGACAAACATGTCTGTAATCAGAAATGTGTGCGAAGATCGATAATAACACAGACGATTGCTTCTAATAAGACGTATGTGATATGCTCTGTCTACACAACATCTATTTGCCATTGGGCGATGGGCGGTCATCCGGGTATGCCATAAGGATGTGAAGAGGGCATCCTATATCAGCAACAACACAAAAAAAAGACACATCCGTGACATTTTGGGCTGAACGGATTTTTTTTTGTCATACATATGACACTTTTATGACGATAATTGTGACAAAACCCGGTATCATCATAGATGTGGTGGGCTCCTACTTCTGTGACAAAAAATCATGACAGAAAATGGGCTTTTCGTCTGGGCGGGCGAGACGCAGCTGCATGACATTCTTTGGGCCGCCCATGACGGAAAAACCATGGTAGAAGCGAGGGGAGGAAAATTTCGGGAGTTCCTGTTACGGTGGGAGGTCGGGGCTGAGCGATCGCGCTTTCTCGACACGACGCGTGCGTGTGTGCGAGGCATTGGCTCTAATCGAACACGAAGCGAGGCGTTGGGCTCTAATCGAACCCGGAAGGACAGTAATCAAGACGCTACGTTCATCGAACCCGAGCGATCGATCGATGGCTATTAATCGAACCTGATCGAGCGATTCTTCGCTCGCCGCTAATCAAGTCGATCGATTGATGAACAAAGGAGCGTTGCGGGGGTTGGATGAACAAAGGAGCGGTGGCGTTGCCTCGGATGAGCAGGACCCGTGGTGTGGTGGAGGGCGGATGAGCAGAGATGGTGGAGGGTGCCCGTGGAGGGTGGTTGAACAGACCCGTGGTGTGGAGGGCTGGATGAACAGTAGACGGTGGAGGGGTGCCCGTGGAGGGGTGGTTGAAAAGGACCCCGTGGTGTGGAGGGCTGGATGAATAGTAGATGGTGGAGGGGTGGTTGAACAGTAGCCGGTGGAGTAGCGCGCGGTGGAGGCTGGATGAATAGGAGCCCGTGGAGGCTGGATGAACAGGAGCCCGTGGAGGCTGGATGAACAGGAGCCTGTGGAGGCTGGAGGAGGTCGATGGTGGAGATGAACAGATCCGTGGAGTCCTGTTTTGCGGCACGCCACACCCTCCCGGCGAACAGACCCCGCTTTGACCGTAGCGCCCAACACAAGTCCGTTTGGCCCATTTTGCGGCACGCCACACCCTCTCGATCAACAGACCCCGTTTGACCGTAGGAGGTCCGTTTCATCCGCTTTTGGCGATACGCCACACCCTCCCGATCAATAGGACCCCTGTTTCGACCATAGGAGGTCCGCTTCTCCGCTTTTGGCGGACGCCACACCCTCCCGATCAACAGACCCGCTTCAAATGTAGGAGGTCCGTTTCCTCCATTATGCGGTACGCCAGGCCTCGTTTCCATCGCCTGTTCCATCCAAGCCCTCCCGATGAACACGACGCATTCCGTTGCCTCCCCATGAACACGACGCATTCCGTTGCCTCCCCATGAACACGACGACGACGCTGTTTCTCCGTTCCAACCCAGCCATGTACACGAGCCCTCGCCGTACGCATGCGCGAGTAGGCGTTCGAGACCCCGCCCGCATGTGCACATACGTGGCGTATTTTCTTTCTTGCACCCTGGCCGCTGCGACGCGTGTACATGCTACATGCGCCTCTACTACGACACGCGCGCACTTTACTACTACACGCGGCGCACCCTACTACGACACGTGCGCACCTCTACATCGACCAAGATGTACGCATACGTCGCGACCGAATGACAACGCCACGACGCTTCGACCAGGTGGGTCCCGGTATCGAGCACTTCCTTGTGTGCGAAGATGTAGCTGGTGGGTCCCAGCAGTCAGGGGGGCGAATTGTTTTTTTTTTCGGACGCACTTCCTTGCGTGCGAAGATGTAGCTATTGGGTCCCAGCAGTCAGGGGGCGAATCAATTTTTTCGTGAAATACGGTAGCCCGTCCGGTGGGTCCCCGCTGTCAGGTGGAGGAATAATTATTTTGCGCGTAATAAGGAGGCACTTCCTTGCGGCTGCCGTGGACCCAGCTGTCAGCCTCTCCACGTACAGTCCACGTCCGATGGAAGTCGTTCCTTGACCACGTTGACCATGCCACGCCGAGAGCACCAGGGCGGTGGACGACGGCGAGGCCTAGGAAGGGGATGACGCGGAGCCGGGGAAGACGCGGCAGTGGATGCACACGCGGAGAGGAGTATGAGGGTTCTTGGTTCGGTTCGACCGCGCTGCCGCCGCAGAATAACAGGGGTGTGGGTGAGTGGAGGGATGGCATGGCTAGCGGTGGGAGTAGTAGAAGGCGGTGAGGCCTCGGCAAAGCACAACCCGCCACATGAGGCAGAGCAGCGGCGGCACGACCGGCGCTGCTTTGGGCGGCTGGAGCAAGAAGACCAGAGGTTGAAGAAGCACGACGGCCGTTGGATGGACATCGACGGTCCTTTGCAGCTAGAATCGTTTATATTGACTAAGTTGACAAAGCCCTTGGTACGTCAACTTAGTAGGCCCACAGTCACTTCCAAACGGTGCGCCCAGATGTCGGGGAGGAATCATTTTTGGGCGGTGAAGCTAGAATATCCGAGATTGAAAAGAAGACGGCATCCATTGGATGGACATCCAATGGCCATCGCTGCTAGAACCGTGTGTTGACTATAAGTTGACAAAGCCTTGCATACGCATCAACTCTGTTTTTTTAGGGGACGCGTCAACTTAGTAAGGCCAGAAGTGTGTGGCAGAGAACTTATAGCCCATATGAGATTTGTAAGAATGTGTATCCCATTTTTGAATTCTAATGGAATTTACTATAGCCCATTTACAGTTTGTTAAAAGTACAACCCATTTCAACCAAGCGTTCAAAACCGAATTCAATACAAATTTCCCACATTTTGATGGGATCCCAAATATTTTTATCCCAAAAATTTCTAGTCAGATTAAATACAATTTCAATATAAATTTATATTACGTAAAAATCCAACGAAACATTGCGCTCGCAAAAATTAATGAAATTAAAATTTTCTTTATCCAAAAATAATATTTTATAAAGTAATCACGTGTTTGGTGCATTTTTTTATAGTTACTGCCCAGTTTTTTTAATTTCATCCCATTTATTGTTTCTTAAAGCCCATTTTCTTGTTAAGCCTAATGCATCCCTCCTAGGAAAGATTTGCAGCCCAGCGGGGCGGAGAATAACAACTTAATCCAAAAAATTAATATCTGGGCTGGATATCTGGCCTGGGCTAGACGGGCCACAGCCCGCCCAGTTAATACCTGCAGTGATGTTTTCATTATTGTTCAGAGGAGAAAAATTAATATCTGGGCTAAACATCGAAAAACTCTGCAGTGCTCACACCTCGAAAACACAAATACTGCTCGAGCTGCTTGGTCCCAGCTGTCGGCCGCTTCTTGTGCAATTCTCTCGTTTATTGACTACTACATAGGTTGGCAATGGTGTGGGACCGTGATGTCAGGAAACTAGGAGGAAGCAAAATAAATTATAGTTTTATATATATATATATATATATATATATATATATATATATATATATATATATATATATATATATAATAAGGAGGCACTTATGACGTGAGGCTCGACTGGTGGGTCCCCATTGTCATCCTCTCCAAGTAAAGTCATCTCCTCGCCCGCTGCTCGCGCTCGAATATCGGCGCCGCCCGCCCGCTTTCCAGTAAAGCGATCGCTCCGCCTTCATCAAACGACACAAGTGCCGTCCGTCCGTCCATCTGCCGCCCACATTAATGATACGCGGTTGCCGAGGCGGCTACTCCGGCGCCACATGTCCGTCCCTCCGCCCGTCCACCATTGCTATATAAAATGTTGCGCCGGCCATAGCCGCAGTCATCCGCATCTGTTCCCTTTCTCCTGTCCACACCACTACTGCCCACCATGGCTTTCTCGCGCTCCAGCGCTCTTTGGGACGGGCGGACGACGAACCAAAAGGAGATGGCAGCCATTGCTGCCGACCGGCTGGCCGGCAGGCAGCCGGAGGACGACGACGTCCCAATGGAGAACATGGTAGTCGATGATCCGGCGCCAACCCCCTCCTCCGCGCCATCCTCGCTGGTGCATTGCACCATGACCATCGGCGAGGCCCGTGCCCAATATATGGACAGTGTGAGGCAGATGCGTGAGGAGCAGTTCCGGGAGGCGCAGGCCGACGCCGCCTACAACCACCATCTCCTCCAGGAGCACCTGCAGGCGGAGGAGCAGATCGCCGTGGAGCGGGCGGAGCAGGAGGCGCTGCTTGACTCCTACCGCTCCACCCGCAAGGGCCGCCTCGATCGCTGGCGGTACCGCATGCGGGTGGCGGAGGCTGCGGCCGCCTACAAAGAGGCTAGCAAAGAGGGCGATGAAGCGGGTGAGGCGCTGTTTGGTGAGACCGAGGATGAGGCAGAGGACAATGCCGGCTCCGACGAGTCCCCGCTCCGCTGGCATCGACGAGACCCTGCTCCGCCGAGGCCCCGTGGCGCCAACAACGAGGTAGAGGACACCACCGGCTCCACCCCACCAACAACGAGGCAGAGGACATCGCCGGCTCAGCCGAGGCCCCACCCTACCGACAATGAGACAGAGGACATCGCCAGCTCCGCCGAGGCCCCGCCCCGCTGCCAACGAGGCCGCGCCACAGAAAACGAGGAAGATTAGAACACGGTAGGTCGCCTCCGCTCGGGTCCAAGTAAGGCCACCGCTGCTACACTCCGGTTGAAGCCAAGCTAGGCGGGTTGACCATTGACGACCGATTAGCTTCTTGGCGGCGACATGGAGTCGGAGAGCTGCGCTGGAGAAGAACGCTGCTTCTACTTATCTGCTAGTGCAGTTGGCTGACTGACACGTGGGCCCAACAGGCCACATGTCAATTATGCAACTGCACCTGCAGTTAAGTCACTGAAGCTTCTGTTCGGCTCAGCGGGACACACAGGTGGGTAGCTTCGATTAATTATACCCCTTTTTAGTTGAAGAATGTATGAAATGTAATGAAATCCAGCATGTTTATACGAAATCCGACCGTGTATGAATGAATTTATTTTGATTAGTTCGAATTCCTGTATCACTAGCATTGGATCAACATGCAAAACAATACGTACTAGCATTATTCCTGTGGTGATCACCTCGCTTGCAGCAGTTTCACATGTACTCCTCCGTCCTTTCTAGTCCGCATACAAGTTTTGTCTGCAGTCAAAGTATCTCTACTTTGACCAATCTTATACAAAAAGTATGCACTTTCACAATGTGCAAAGTAAAAGGAAATGTATGAGTACAAAGAGTTTGAGCAGCTTTTAGCGCTTCAGACATTGAAATCAAACACACAGGCCGGCAATTCATAAAGAACATTCAAAATAATCGATGATTATGCATCTCAGCGACTCACATGTCGAGGCAATATTTACTTCACAACTAAAGAATAAATAAAAATTGATCGACGCCACGACAAAAAGGGCGCCCCATTCGAAAATATCAAATGCATGTCTTGCTAAAATCAATGAGCAAAATTTGACAAGGTTGTCCCATTCCAAAATATCAAATGCCTACGATTGTGGAATGGGCAGGGTTTGCCATCAATTCGGACATTGACATGGCACCTCGTGCTAAATAAACCAGCTGTTCTTTTTGTGCAGTTCCACCAAAATCAACCAAATTCACGCGTAGCTTGTATGATTTCGCCCTTATATGTTGCAACGCCTTGAACTTATCGACACGTCCTTTCTTGTGGTGGAAATGAATGATTCGATGTATTCATGAACATTTTGTGCAGTTCCCATTAAAATCAAGCTGAGGACCCCTGTTTGCACAAATACAAAAAAGTGATTAGTATAAAGCAAACTGTACTATGAATTGATAGTTTCAACAGGCACATACATGGTCCATGTATAGCACACTTTTATAAAAATGGAACTCACCAGAAAGAATCCTAGAACATTGTACTCACGCATCACAGCAAAAAAATGGAGATTTGTCAGTCCTTCTGAGCTGAAGTTAGTTTGGTCTTGTGGGGAGTAATGTAACCATCCTTCAACTGCTCCTTCCGATGAGAAGATAAACAGGCTTCTTCATCCCGCATAATCGGAACTAGTCACTTCACGTACTCCATATTCTTCTTGAGAGGAAGATGATCCTGTTGTGCAAAGACAAGAGGACTACTAAATGCTAGCATCCCTGTTTGCTCGAAAAAAGGAAAGGAAATATTGAAAACAACAGATGAAGCGCTTCTCAAGGACAATACCACTTTTTCATGACAAGATCTAAACAGAGCATAACACCAATAGAGATGACAAAGCTCAATCATATGGATGAAATCGGTGGCTAGTACCAACCTTTGTCGAGGCTTATTGTGTAGAGTATACAGATGAAGCACTTCTTCGAACCATCTCTGCTATCTACGGTGGTGGCCATTCTTACTATATACTCCTCGATTAGTTTAATGTTTCCAACATCTTCTTCTGCAGTTCCACTAAAATATATGGTATCTTCAAAGAAGATCCCTGTTTGCACAAGTAGAGATAATTACATATTACATTAAGAGTGGCATCAAATCGGTGGCAAAACAATTGCTCGCTCCAGCCATAGCAATAAATTAAGATGCAAAACTATATCATTACTTGTGTCATCACAGCCCAAAGGCTTCATAACAGCACCGGAGTTGATTTTGTTTTTCTTCCGCTTGTTCTTCCCTTCATCACTTGGTTCAATAATGAGACAAGCTTCGCCTTCAATGTAAGATTTGGCATGTCAATTAGGGAGCACAAGTATAGTACTAAACTTAATTTTCTGATGTAAGTGGCAAAACAGGCCAGCAGTTGTGAAATATCCTTATCTTACCTGGGATATTACAGTGCACATACAGATTGGAAGTCTTGTCTCCATTTGTGCAGTTCACTAAAATCAAGCAACATTCTCGTAGAAGTAGCACAACATATGAAAGCACACTGCAGAATCATGTGAAAGAAGGCTAGTACTGACCTCTCATGATGCGGAATTCAAACAACTCACAAGAAGAAGATCTGAACCAAATTCGCCTTAACGGATAGGAAGTAAGATCTCCTCTTGTGCAGTTCCACTAAGATCAAGCAATCAAGCAACATTGTCGGTGTGGCATTTTGGTTGAACTGCACAAAACACTCTTAAAACAAAAGTGTTTTGTGCAGTGCAACAAAAGGTCACAATGGCAACGAGGAGAAGTAGATAACCCTGTTTACACAAAGGTGCAAAGGAAACAATTTGTGATCAATAACGGTGGATGACACAGAAGCCAACAAAAAGAAACATCTACCTTATCTAAATGGGAAAGAAAGCAAGACCGTAGCATTTCTAAAACGGTGGCATTGATTAATATTAACATAGAGATTATATTAAGAATAAAATTCATTAAACATGTAATTCACTTTTAACTGTGGCATTGCATCAATTTTCCAGCGGCATTATTAGAGGGTGTTTGTTTACAGGGACGTTTTGGTGTAGGGACTCCGTGTCAGTCCCATCTAAACCAAACAGGAGGGACTTTTAGGGACTAAAAGTGGGCATTTGGGACTAAAGAAAGAAGACCTCGAGGGAGTTTTTTGGGACTTTTTCCAACAGTTGCCCCTGCCACGCATCGCACCTTGTCTCTATTAGTTCATTACTAGGGGTAACATGGTCTTTTAGCATGTCATTTAATAACCTCTAGTCCATGTTTAGTCCCTGGAACCAAGCAGGTAGGGACTAGGGATTTTTAACCAAACAGGGCCTTAGATTAACAACAGCTAATGAGTTGCACGGGACGGTGGACGACCAGCACCATGTGCATCTACCGATGTCTCGTGGTCATGCACAGTCTGTTACAACAAAGAACAAACAACCAAGGAGCATATTTGTGTTGGTCCCAGTTTTGTTATCTTTAGACACCTTTCCCTATGTGAGCGCAACAAATCTAGTCTCAAACTCTACAGCCTTGTCCCTTCCTTTCCTTTTTGAACTAGTACTTTCGCCCCTTCCTTTCCTCTTTGAACCACATCCTAGATTTATGCGATACAACTTTCCCCACTACTTTCCCCCATTCCTTTCCTCTTTGAACCACGTCCTAGATTCATGCTATACAAATCTCCCCCTTCATTTCTTCTTTGAACCACGTCCTAGATTCATGCTATATACAATTTTCCCACTACTTTCCCCCACTCCTTTCCTCTTTGAACCACGTCCTAGATTCATGGTATACATGCAGCTAGAGCAATGCATGTGGAGTAAGTAAATTATACCTTAAGGTTCTTGGGGCGTGGTTCGGTGGGCGACGGGACGGCGGCAAAGAAGAAGGGGTCGGAGGCCCTCCCGCGCCGCCGCTGGGTGGAAAGTGAACAGCTGCGCCGGTAGTCCCTCGCCGACGGCGATAGCGTTAAGCCTCCTTCCCTTCCTGGCGGACGGATCCTGCCGGCTCTTTGAGCAGCAGTGAGGGGAGAGAGAGGCCAACGAAGTCTTGTTTAGATCTGGAGAGGGCGAGAGAGTGTGAAGAGAGCAACTACAAGCGTTGAGGCTCCAGCGGGAGAGGGCGAGAGAGTGTGAAGAGAGCAACTACAAGCGCTGAGGCTCCAGCGTGTATATATATATACTGGAGAGAGAGTGTGAAGCGTGCAAACCCTAGAAAACATTTTGACCAGTCAAAGAATCCTCCTGGCACAAATTATGCTCAAGTGTAGTTATCGAACCCGAGACCTCAAGTTTGATGAGCGAACAGGCTAACCAGCTACACAACCCTCCTATTGTGTTCAACGAGAGGGAAATAACCTTTTATACATTCCTGCATTCGTGTGACAAGCATCCCGTGTTTTTTGTGTGTGTGTGTGGGAGTCATTGGGATTTCAATCATAATCGTGTCATGTGGCTTTTGGTGGTAAGACTATCCACAGTGGTGCAGAAATAATGCAGCCTTAGTCACCTTACCTCTCTCCACGTAGTACGTTGGGTCCCACCAGTCAGAGGGTGAAACAAACAAATTAATAAGAAAAATTAAAAGTGCCAGCGGTGTATCTTACCTCACACATCTCGCTACTTCTAGGAACACTGTCCAATTGATCCTCTGTTCGCTCACGTACTATTTTAAGTGAATCCTTATTATAACATGCACACAAATTTTGGGCACTTGTATTCGACTTAAGTCGGTGTGTCAGCCAGATCTCAGATACTTACTACTCCCTCTGTCTAGGTGTAATAAGTCACGTTAGAAGGTGCAGTGGGACCAAGGTGCGTGTGTGTGTGTGTGTGTGTGTGTGTTTAACATCACGTGTGTGTTAGAGAGAGCGACAGATCGACCTACTCCTACAGAGAGATGTTGTGTAGTGTACGATTTTAGCCGCGAGAGTTGGTGCATCCTCTCGTTTCCGGGCGTGTCCGGTAGGGACATGCGGACAGCTGCCACGCCCGCTCCTGACCAGCCTGGCCCACCCAAAACCCCTCCATCACCCGCGCGCGCTTCCCGCCCGAAATGGTCAGCGCCGCTCCAAAGAATCGGTGCCACATTCATGCCCGGCCAGAGCGGACGCGACCTCTCACTGGCGCAAGAGTGATGGTTGCTTCGTCCGTCCAACTTATCGCTGGGTCTATGTGATTTGACGGCTCATTGGTCTTTATTATTGAGGTGGTAGGACTGCTGGATGTCCCACGCCGCGTAAAGGAGGTACTAGATTACAATTTTCTCCATTCTACAAATGGAGGCGCAAGAGTAGTGAAAACACGCATGCTCAGTGATTACATGGCCCACCTCACACTATCACAGGAGCAGTGAAAATTATCGATTTCATAGAACTAAAAAAAACTCTATAACCGCATGACAAATGTGGTTGCCAAACTAAATAAACTCCCATCATCATTTAGATCATCCCACGTAAGGAAAAAAGATCATCCAACTCCTACTGCATAATGGGATTATATTTTTCTTTTTGACATGTTAATGGGACTTAAAAGCTCACTTACATGCATGCTACCGGTGCATGCTTGCATGCAGACATGTTGTGATTTAAAACCCACTCACATGCATGTGCCACGGTATTTCTGCATGCTTGCATGTGGATTAGTGCGGAGCCTCTCAACATCTAGATCAGACAGCTATTATGGACTGATTTACTTCATCTAACGACTACATCAATTTTGATGATGTGGCTCAAGGAGAGGATAGAGAATTCCTAGTAGTGGGGCCTAGCTATTACTAGTAGACAAGTCTTTGTAGAGATTCCACTACATACGGAACAAAATGAATGAATCTACAATTAAAATGCATCTATATACATCCGCATGTGGTTCATGGTGAAATCTCTACAAAGACTTATATTTAAGAACGGAGGAAGTACTAGTATAGTACGATCTTGTAATTTATCAGCGAGATAAATTTGTATAATGCTATGAAGCTTCCAACTTTGTTACATGTATCTTGCGCCCAAGGTTGCCCGCTGCAACATTTCATCAAATACAAAGGAGACTAACATGCATGCTATTGCATCTCAATGATTGACAAATAATAGCAAATATGTACTCCCTCCGTTCCAAAATAAGTGTCTCAACTTTGTGCAAACTTTAGTACAAAGTTGTACTACTACTAAAGTTGACACTTATTTTGGAACAGAGGCAGCTAAAGAAAAAAACAATCCATGCAGTCCCTAGCCCTTGAACCGTGAACCCTGACCAGACTTCAATTTGCTGGCAACGTTCGAGCTTCCTAATAAATGAAGTTTGCAACCTTTTGACCATCGGATCATTTTGTGCAGTTTCACCAAAATCAAGATGAGGATCCCTGTGGCAAAGAAATTGAAGAAGCGTGATTAAAATAAGATTACTGGGACTAGTTGATGAGACATAAACTCATCACAAATACAGCACGAGAAGCCAGAGAGGTATGTGCGGGGCAAAGAAGTAGAGAAATATCCACAGGGAGTGATGTGGGCAGCTGGAGCGAGTGGTGCAAGCCCATTTGTAAAGGGAGTTGTACCGAGGGACGAGCTCAACCTTGAGGAGGGCGGGGGGGAGGCGCAATCGCCCACGTCAGCGGTAAATGAGTGATACGTCCATTTTGCATCACGCTTTTATATCGATATTTATCGCATTATGGACTGTTATTTCACATTATGTTACAATACTTATGGCTATTCTCTTATTTTACAAGGTTTACATGAAGAGAGAGAATGCCGCAGCTGGAATTCGGCTGGAAAAGGAGCAAATATTGAGACCTATTCATGCAACTCCAAAAGTACTGAAACTCCACGGAATATCTTAAAATAAATAAAGAAAAATCGTCGCCAAAGATGAAGGCCAGGGGGCCCACACCCTGCTCACGAGGGTGGGGGGCGCGCCCCCCTACCTCGTGGGTCCCCTAGTGGCTCTACGATGCCCATCTTCTCCTATATGAAGTCTTTCGATGAGAAAAAACATTAAGCAACCTTTCGGGACGAGACTTCGCCGCCACGAGGCGGAACCTTGGCGGAACCAATCTAGGGCTCCAGCAGAGCTGTTCTGCCGGGGACACTTCCCTCCGGGAGGGGGAAATCATCGTCATCATCATTACCAATGCTCCTCTCATCGGGAGAGGGCAATCTCCATCAACATCTTCACCACCACCATCTCATCTCCAAACCCTAGTTCATCTCTTGTATCAAATTCTTGTCTCCAAGTCAGGGATTGGTGCTAGTAGGTTGCTAGTAGTGTTGATTACTCCTTGCAGTTGATGCTAGTTGGTTTATTTGGTGGAAGATCATATGTTCAGATCCTTTATGCATATTATTACCCCTCTGATTATGAACATGAATATGCTTTGTGAGTAGTTACGTTTGTTCCTGAGGACAAGGGAGAAGTCCTGCTATTAGTAGTCATGTGAATTTGGTATTCGTTTGATATTTTGATGAGATGTATGTTGTCTAGCCTCTAGTGGTGTTATGTGAACGTCGAATACATAACACTTCACCATTATTTGGGCCTAAGACATTGGGAAGTAATAAGTAGATGATGGGTTGCTAGAGTGACAGAAGATTAAACCCTAGTTTATGCGTTGCTTCGTAAGGGGCTGATTTGGATCTATATGTTTCATGCTATGGTTAGGTTTACCTTAATACTTTTGTTGTAGTTGCGGATGCTTGCAATAGAGGTTAATCATAAGTGGGATGCTTGTTCAAGTAAGAACAACACCCAAGCACCGGTCCACTCACATATCAAATTATCAAAGTATCAAACGTGAATCATATGAGCGTGATGAAAACTAGCTTGACGATATTCCCATGTGTCCTCGGCAGCGCTTTTCCTATTATAAGAGTTTGTCCAGGCTTGTCATTTGCTACAAAAATGATTGGGCCACCTTGCTGCACTTTATTTACTCTTGTTACTTGTTGCTCGTTAGAATTTATCTTATCACAAAACTATCTGTTACCACTTATTTCAGTACTTGCAGAGAATACCTTGCTGAAAACCGCTTATCATTTCCTTCTGCTCCTCGTTGGGTTCGACACTCTTACTTATCGAAAGGACTATGATAGATCCCCTATACTTGTGGGTCATCAAGACTCTTTTCTGGTGCCGTTGCCGGGGAGTGTAGCGCCTTTGGTAGGTGGAATTTGGTAATGAAAAATTTATATAGTGTGCTGAAATTTACTGTCACTTGTTACTATGGAAAGTAATTCTCTGAGGGGCTTGTTCGGGGTATCTGCACCCCGTCCAGTAGAGCAAAGAGTTGCTCCTCAACCTACTGAACCTACTGAAAATGAAACTCCTTTTGAAATTCCTTCGGGTTTGTTGGAAAAACTGCTAGCTAACACTTTTACAGGAGATGGAACAAAGCATCTTGATGAACATCTACTCTATGTGGAGGAAGTTTGTGGATTATTTAAGCTTGCAGGTATACCCGATGATGTTGTTAAGAAGAAGGTCTTCCCTTTATCTTTGAAGGAAGACGCATTGACATGGTATAGGCTATGTGATGATACGAGATCATGGAACTATAAAAGATTGAAATTGGAATTTCATCAAAACTATTACCCTATGCATCTTGTTCATCGTGATCGCAATTATATATATAATTTTTTGCCTCGCGAAGGAGAAAGCATCGCTCAAGCTTGGGGGAGGCTTAAATCAATGTTATATTCATGGCCCAATCTTGAGCTCTCAAGAGTGACAATTCTTCAGAATTTTTATGCTCGGCTTTCTCATAACAATCGCACCATGCTCGATACTTCTTGTGCTGGCTCTTTTATGATGAAGACTATTGAATTTAAATGGAATTTATTGGATAGAATTAAACGCAACTCTGAAGATTGGGACCTCGACAAAGGTAATAAGTCAGGTATGACACCTAAGTTTGATTGTGTTAAATCTTTTATGGATACCGATATTTTCCGTAAGTTTAGCACTAAATATGGACTTGACTCTGAGATAGTAGCTTCTTTCTGTGAATCTTTTGCTACTTATGTTGATCTCCCTAAGGAGAAGTGGTTTAAATATCATCCTCCCATAGAATTAAAAGTAGTTGCACCTATTAAATTTGAAGAAAAGACTATCACTTATAATGATCCTATTGTTCCTACTTCTTATGTTGAGAAACCACCTTTCCCTGTTAGAGTAAAGGATAATGCTAAAGCCTCAACTGTTGTTCGTAAAAGCAATATTAGAACTTATACACCTCCTGAGCAAGTCAAAGTAGAACCTAATATTGCTATTGTTAAAGATCTCTTGTCTGATAATATTGATGGGCATGTTATTCAGTTCTGCGGTGAAACTGCTAGAATTGCTAAACCTTGTGCTAAAGATAAACATAGACCTGTGGTAGGTGTGCCTGTTATTTCTGCTAAAATAGGAGATCATTGTTATCATGGCTTATGTGATATGGGTGCTAGTGCTAGCGTTATACCCATTGACTTATACAAAGAAATTATGCATGATATTGCACCTGCTGAGTTAGAAGATATTGATGTTACAATTAAACTTGCCAATAGAGATACTATATCTGCAATGGGAATTGTTAGAGATGTTGAAGTCTTGTGTGGAAAAACCAAATATCCCGCTGATTTTCTTGTTCTTGGTTCCCCACAAGATAGCTTTTGTCCCATTATATTTGGTAGACCCTTCTTGAATACTGTTAATGCTAAGATAGACTGCAAAAAGAATGTTGTTACTATTGGCTTGGGTGATATGGTTCATGAGTTTAACCGATCTAAATTTAGTAAACAACATCGTGAGGAAGAATTGCCTAGTAAGGATGAAATTATTGGTCTTGCTTCTATTGTCGTACCTCCTAGTGATCCTTTAGAACACTATTTGCTAGACCATGAAAATGATATGTTCATGAATGAAAGAAGGGAAATAGATGAAGTATTCTTTAAACAGAACCTATTCGCAACACAATTTGCTGTTGAAATCCTAGGGATCCTCCTCCACCCAAGGGTGATCCGTGTTTGAGCTTAAACCATTGCCTGATAATCTTAAATATGCTTATCTTGATGAAAAGAAAATATATCCTGTTATTATTAGTGCTAACCTTTCAGAGCATGAAGAAGAAAGATGATTGAAAACTCTGAAGAAGCACCGTGCCGCTATTGGATATACTCTTGATGATCTTAAGGGCATTAATCCCACTCTATGTCAGCATAAAATAAATTTGGAAGCGGATGCCAAACCAGTTTGTGATCCTCAACGACGTTTGAATCCTAAAATGAAAGAAGTGGTAAGAAAAGAAATACTCAAGCTTCTGGAGGCAGGTATAATTTATCACGTTGCTGATACTCAGTGGGTAAGTCTTGTCCATTGTGTCCCTAAGAAGGGAGGTATTACTGTTGTCCCTAATGATAAAGATGAATTGATCCCTCAAAGAATTATCACGGGTTATAGGATGGTAATTGATTTCCGCAAATTAAATAAAGCTACTAAGAAAGATCATTACCCCTTACCTTTTATTGATCAAATGCTAGAAAGATTATGCAAACATACACATTATTTCTTTCAAGATGGTTATTCTGGTTTCTCTAAAATACCTGTGTCGGCTAAAGATCAATCAAAGACTACTTTTACATGCCCTTTTGGTACTTTTGCCTATAGACGTATGCCTTTTGGTTTATGTAATGCACCTGCTACCTTTCAAATATACATGATGGCTATATTCTCTGATTTTTGTGAAAAAATTTGTGAGGTCTTCATGGACGATTTTTCCGTCTATGGTTCCTCTTTTGATGATTGCTTGAGCAATCTTGATCGAGTTTTGCAGAGATGTGAAGAAACTAATCTTGTCTTGAATTGGGAAAAGTGCCACTTTATGGTTAATGAAGGTATTATCTTGGGGCACAAAGTTTCTGAAAGAGGTATTGAAGTTGATAAAGCCAAGGTTGATGCTATTGAAAACATGCCATGTCCCAAGGACATCAAAGGTATAAGAAGTTTCCTTGGTCACGCCGGATTTTATAAGAGGTTCATAAAGGACTTCTCAAAATTTCCGCCCTCGACTAATTTATTACAAAAAGATGTACCATTTGTCTTTGATGATGATTGTGTAGAAGCATTTGAAATACTTAAGAAAGCATTAGTCTCGCACTGTTGTTCAGCCACCGATTGAATTTACCCTTTGAAATTATGTGTGATGCTAGTGATTATGTCTTTGTAGGTGCTGTTCTAGGGCAAAGAGTTGATAAGAAATTAAATGTTATCCATTATGCTAGTAAGACTCTAGACAATGCTCAAATAAATTATGCTACTACCGAAAAGGAACTTTTAGCAGTTGTATTTGCTTGTGATAAATTCAGACCCTATATTGTTGAATCTAAAGTAACTATTCACACTGATCATGATGCTATTAAATATCTTATGGAAAAGAAAGATGCTAAACCTAGACTTATTAGATGGGTTCTCTTGCTGCAAGAATTTGATTTGCATATTGTTGATAGAAAAGGAGCTGAGAACCCGCTGCGCATAACTTATCTAGGTTAGAGAATGTTCTTGATGACCCACTACCTATTGATGATAGCTTCCCTGATGAACGATTAAATGTCATAAGCACTTCTCGTAGCACTCCATGGTATGCTGATTATGCTAATTATATTGTTGCTAAATTTATACCACCTAGCTTCACATACCAACAAAAGAAAAAGTTTTTCTATGATTTTGCGACATTACTTTTGGGATGACCCACATCTTTATAAAGAAGGAGTAGATGATGTTATTAGACGTTGTGTACCTGAGCATGAACAGGAACAAATCCTACGCAAGTGTCACTCCGAAGCTTATGGAGGACACCACGCTGGAGATAGAACTGCACATAAGGTATTGCAATCTGGGTTTTATTGGCACACTCTCTTCAAAGATGCCCGTAAGTTTGTTTTGTCCTGTGATGAATGTCAAAGAATTGGTAATATTAGTAGACGTTAAGAAATGCCTATGAATTATTCACTTGTTATTGAACCCTTTGATGTTTGGGGCTTTGATTATATGGGACCTTTTCCTGCCTCTAATGGATATACACATATTTTAGTTGTTGTTGATTATGTTACTAAGTGGGTTGAAGCTATTCCAACTAGTAGTGCTGATCATAACACCTCTATTAAAATGCTTAAGGAAGTTATTTTTTCAAGGTTTGGAGTCCCTAGATATTTAATGACTGATGGTGGTTCACACTTTATTCATGGTGCTTTCCGTAAAATGCTTGCTAAATATGATGTTAATCATAGAATTGCATCTCCTTATCACCCGCAGTCTAGTGGTCAAGTAGAATTGAGTAATAGAGAGCTCAAATTAATTTTGCAAAAGACTGTTAATAGGTCTAGAAAGAATTGGTCCAAGAAACTTGATGATGCATTATGGGCCTATAGAACTGCATATAATCCTATGGGTATGTCTCCGTATAAAGTGGTTTATGGAAAAGCATGTCACTTACCTCTCGAACTAGAACATAAGGCATATTGGGCTATTAAAAAGCTCAACTATGATTTCAAACTTGCCGGTGAGAAGAGGTTATTTGATATTAGCTCACTTGATGAATGGAGAACCCAAGCTTATGAAAATGCTAAGCTATTTAAAGAAAAATTTAAAGATGGCATGAAAAAAGGATACAAAAGCGTGAGTTTAATGTAGGTGATTATGTATTGCTATACAACTCTCGTTTAAGATTTTTTGCAGGAAAACTTCTCTCTAAATGGGAAGGTCCCTACGTTATCGAGGAGGTCTATCGTTCCGATGCCATAAAAATCAACAACTTCGAAGGCACAAATCCGAAGGTGGTAAACGGTCAAAGTATCAAACTTTATATCTCATGTAATCCCATAAATGTTGAAACCAATATTATTGAAATCGTAACCCCGAAGGAATACATAAGGGACACTTTCCAGACCGTTTCAGACTCCGAAAAGGAATAGGTATGTGGTATGGTAAGTAAACCGACTCCAAAACAATTTTTAAGGCAATATTTCTCCGTTTTGGAATATTTAGAAAAATATAAAAATAAGTAGGAGTCCAGGAAGGATACGAGGGCCTCACGAGGGTGGTGGGCGCGTCCTACCCCCTAGGTGCGCCCCCTACCTCGTGAGCACCTCGTGTGCCCTCCGGACTCCGTTTTCTTGCACGATAGGTATTTTGATCGGTAAAAATTCATTATATATTCTCCCGAAGGTTTTGACTCTCGTGTCACACAATTATCCTCTCTTTTTGTTTCGAGCTGTTTTCTGTCACAGTTGTCAAGGCTAGGGATCATGTCGTCCCCCTCCTCCAACAATGGTGACAAAGATGCTTGGCTAATGAAGATAGAGCTGAAGAGGGAAGAACCCAGGGAGATCAACAAGGATGGAAGGATCAAGAAGGCCACGGAGGACCAAGCTCCGGCAGCAGAAGACACTCTCCAACTTGATCACAACTTTCTCACCCCAACTGAAATCGAAGCTTTCAAGATGATTGAGTTAACTCGTATTCAAAACTAGTATCTCACAAGTGAATTTTTTTTGTTGAAGGAGCATATTGTTGCACTCAAGGGCATTATCCACAAGTTGGAGGACCTCTTACGCTCGATGTGCGACTTTCCAACACCTCCACCTTCACCGACAAAGGAGATATAACCACATGGGTATGTGCACTCCCCTTGGCAACTGCCAAGCTTGGGGGAGGTGCCCCAGTATCGTATCACCATCACAACTCCTATCTTTACCGTTTTTCTTAGTCGATCCTATTAGTAGTATCTTGATCTAGTAGAATAAAGTTTATGGCATGATCTAGTTTTGAGTTTTGCTTTATGATCCCTCTGTGTAATCAAGTCCGTGAGCTATATATATAATAAAGTTTAGTGTTGAGTCAAGGGCTTGATTGTTTTGCCATGATCTTGGGTGAATAAATAAAAGAAAAGAAGAAAAAGAATAAAAAGAAACTAAGAGTTCATATTGATCTTATTGAGAGTAATGACTTCACATAGAAAGAGTATGATGATTAAAAGTTGTTGGGAGTTGGCAAATATAGCTTTGGTCATCGTTGCAATTAATAGGAAGTAATAAGGAAAGAGAGGTTTCACATATAGATATATTATCATTGACATATTTTATGATTGGGAGCACTCATTGAAATATAACATGCTAAAGAGTTGATGTTGGACAAGGAAGACAACGTGATGGGTTATGTTTTCTTATATTTGAGATAAAGTATGTTGTCATGGGTCCTCTAACATGTTGAGCTTGCCTTTCCCCCTCATGCTAGCCAAATTCTCAGCACCAAGTAGAGATACTACTTGTGCTTCCAAATACCCTTAACCCAGTTTTGCCATGAGAGTCCACCATATCTACCTATGGATTGAGTAAGATCCTTCAAGTAAGTTGTCATCGGTGCAAAGCAATAAAAATTGCTCTAAATATGTATGATTGATTGGTGTGGGAGAAATAAGCTTTATACGATCTTGTGATATGGAAGAAATAAAAGCGACGGACTGCATAATAAAGGTTCATATCACAAGGGGCAATATAAAGTGACGTTCTTTCGCATTGAGATTTTGTGCATCCAACCATAAAAGCGCATGGCAACCTCTGCTTCCCTCTGCGAAGGGCCTATCTTTTATTATTATCCTCTACCTTATGCAAGAGTCACGGTGATCTTCACCTTTCCTTTTTCATTTTATCCTTTGGCAAGCCCAGCATGTTGGAAAGAACATGATATATATATATATATATATCTAATTGTATGTAGGGGAGCATGAATTATTATTGTTGACATTACCCTTGAGGTAAAAGGTTGTGGGGCAAAACTATAAGCCCCTATCTTTCTCTGTGTCCGATTAAGACTCCGTAACCACAAGTATTGCGTGAGTGTTAGCAATTATGAAGGACTAAATGATAGTTGAGTATGTGGACTTGCTTTTAAGCTCTGACATAGACTCTATCCGATGTTACGATAAATTGCAATTGCTTCAATGACTGAGGTTATAATTTGTTGGTGCCCAATAAGGTTTCTGATTCATACTTTTGCATTGTGAAAAGATCATCACTTGAACATAAGTAATCATATGACAAATTCTATATATGTTGTTGTTATGAGAATAATCATGATGCCTTCATGTCCGTATTTTATTTTTTATCGACGCCTCTACCTCTAAACATGAGGACATATTTATTGTTTTCGGCTTTTCGCTTGAGGACAAGCGAGGTCTAAGCTTGGGGGAGTTGATACGTCCATTTTGCATCATGCTTTTATATCGATATTTATCGCATTATGGGCTGTTATTTCACATTATGTTACAATACTTATGGCTATTCTCTATTATTTTACAAGGTTTACATGAAGAGGGAGAATCCCGACACCTGGAATTCTGGACTGGAAAAGGAGCAAATATTGGAGACCTATTCTGTGCAACTCCAAAAGTCCTGAAACTCCACGGAATATCTTAAAATAAATAAAGAAAAATCGTCGCCAAAGATGAAGGCCAGGGGCCCCACACCCTGCTCACGAGGGTGGGGGGCGCCCCCCCTGGGGCGCGCCCCCATACCTCGTGGGTCCTCTGGTGGCTCTCCGATGCCCATCTTCTCCTATATGAAGTCTTTCGATGAGAAAAAAACATTAAGCAACCTTTCGGGACGAGACTCCGCCGCCACGAGGCGGAACAATCTAGGGCTCCGCAGAGCTGTTCGCTGGGACACTTCCCTCCGGAGGGGGAAATCATCGTCATCATCATCACCAACGCTCCTCTCATCGGGAGAGGGCAATCTCCATCAACATCTTCACCAGCACCATCTCATCTCCAAACCCTAGTTCATCTCTTGTATCCAATTCTTGTCTCCTAGTCCGGGATTGGTGCTAGTAGGTTGCTAGTAGTGTTGATTACTCCTTGTAGTTGATACTAGTTGGTTTATTTGGTGGAAGATCATATGTTCAGATCCTTTATGCATATTATTACCCCTCTGATTATGAACATGAATATGCTTTGTGAGTAGTTACGTTTGTTCCTGAGGACAAGGGAGAAGTCTTGCTATTAGTAGTCATGTGAATTTGGTATTCGTTCGATATTTTGATGAGATGTATGTTGTCTAGCCTCTAGTGGTGTTATGTGAACGTCGAATACATAAAACTTCGCCATTATTTGGGCCTAGAGGAAGGCATTGGGAAGTAATAAGTAGATGATGGGTTGCTAGAGTGATGAAGCTTAAACCCTAGTTTATCGTTGCTTCGTAAGGGCTGATTTGGATCTATATGTTTCATGCTATGGTTAGGTTTACCTTAATACTTTTGTTGTATTTGCGGATGCTTGCAATAGAGGTTAATCATAAGTGGGATGCTTGTTCAAGTAAGAACAACACCCAAGCACCGGTCCACCCACATATCAAATTATCAAAGTACCGAACGCGAATCATATGAGCGTGATGAAAACTAGCTTGACGATATTCCCATGTGTCCTCGGGAGCACTTTTCCTATTATAAGAGTTTGTCCAGGCTTGTCCTTTGCTACAAAAAGGATTGGGCCACCTTGCTGCACTTTATTTACTCTTGTTACTTGTTGCTCGTTACAATTTATCTTATCACAAAACTATCTGTTACCACTTATTTCAGTACTTGCCGAGAATACCTTGCTGAAAACAGCTTGTCATTTCCTTCTGCTCCTCGTTGGGTTCGACACTCTTACTTATCGAAAGGAATACGATAGATCCCCTATACTTGTGGGTCATCAGTGAGCAAGGGACGAAGGCAACCTCACCGGATTTGTGAGAGAGAACGGCGGGGACCCCTGATCAGGACGTGCCGATAATGGGTTTTCGCCGTCGGCGACGGCCACCGCATCTACACTAAGCATCCACCCCTTCCCCAAGCGGACGTGATCCGCCGGGATGTTAGAGATGTGGCCACAGTCGTTTTGTGCGAGAGAGAGAGTGTGAAGAGAGCAACCCCAGCAAGCAATCGTGTAGGCTGGCCCGTCCTGACTATGTATATAGTGGAGCGGTTTCCTTTTCTCTCCATATGAACCTATCATATTGCGTACGTGCCATTGAAGAAAAAAACTTTATTTATAAATGACGCGGCACCTACTACTTGTTCTCCTATAACCTTGCGCTTGGCATCTCCAAAATATTAACCTTGCGATTGGCTCTTCGCCTCTTCGGGAAGTCGAGCAATAATGGTAGTGCAGTATATATCGTTCTGGCTATATGAGACCGAATGAATTGCTGCACGTCCACCACGTGGGCGAGGGTCGAGGGGCGAGGGAGGGTGCTACATACGGAGCAAAATGAGTGAATCTACACTCTAAAATACGTCTATATACATCAGTGTTTGGAGTATGTACTAGTAGTTCATATTGAAATCTACTAAAGGACATATATATTCCAAACAATATGATATAATCTCTATAACAAAGGTAGTAGGGACGAGGAGTAAACGAAGGGAGTAGTAAATTTTTCTCCTCGTCCTGCGAGCCACCGGGCGCATGGGCGAGGGAGCAGGCGTAAGGCGGAGCAAGCTTCACCTCATCCTGCGAGCCACCGCGCCCGTGGGCGGGGGAGACGGCATACTAAGCAAGCTTTTCCTCATTCTGCGAGTTGACGGGACACATCAAAAGTACTCCAGTGTATAGAGCCTTGCCTCTAAGGTAGGCCCCACATGGTTTGCCTCTTTTTTCAATTTAACATAATGCGTCAAGTCGCAATTTGTTTGTTCACCCGTGGTAGATGATCCTCCCTCCACGAAGTGGACAACCAGTACACGTGCCAAATTATCACGTGGGCTGCCTTTTTCGGACAGAAATGAGCTCCACCGTGTACCCGCGCGGGTGTGGTTGGGAAAGAGACGGGAGTACGTGCGCAGTGCAGGCACCTCTTCTCTTCGTGCACGTCCCCCACCTATGTGGGTGTGTGTGAGAGATACAAACCGCGTTCGTGAGTGTTTTTGTTTTGGGGTGGGGGTGGGGTGGGGGATTGATTTCGTGAATTATTTGTGGGAATATGTGTCGATGACATCTCAAACAAATTTTTGCATGCAATGTGTGTGAAATGGAGGCCTATCCATATCATACATAGAGGGTCGGGCAATCCACGAGAAGAGAGGGAGGGGTCATAGCTATCGATAGAGTCGAAGAGAGGATCAAGTGGGTGGGTGCGAGATCGACGAAGAGAGCCATCGAGATTGTGTGTGTGTGCAAGTCAAAGATATAGGGCGACTGGCCTACCAGAACGTTAGAGGGCACATGTCAAGTTTGTGTGTTGCGGGGAGACATGACTAGAGCGCTCAATGTATCGGTGTGTGTGGGGGAGGGGGTGGGGAGGGGTAGGCAGAGGCCTAACTATAGAGGTAGAACGACTCAGATATGTGTTGAGAAGGAGAGACCCAGCTATGTCTTGAGGGAGATCGATCGACATCCATACATAATCAAGGACGGGAAATATGATGGGACGAGAGAGAGAGAGAGAGAGAGAGGGAGGGAGAGGGAGGGAGATAGGTAGAGTGCTGGATGGGTGATGGAGTTGCTTCTCGAAGATGGTGGGAGAGGCCTACTAGACAAATTGAGGGTGGAACTGCAATGTTATCAATAAGAGTGGGGATGTGTTTCTGTGTGTGCCTGTGCGTGATAGATCTGTCAGGACGCATCCATGGATGATGAAGGGGAACCATGTGTTTGGTAAGCAAACCTAACTAGATCGGTAGATCAATTGTTGTTTGTCGGAGGAAGGGAGAGACACAACTAATGAGGTAGATCGATTGACGTGTGGGTAAAAACGAGTTATAAGGACCTAGCTAGCTGTATGTATAGCGAGAGATCGGCCGGTGTACGTCCATTTGTTAGAGGCAAATAAGGCCCAACGAGACGGATAGACAGAGAGAATGGAGCTAGGAGGTGGTGCGAGAGGCCCAACTACTAGCTAGATAGGGGGAGGAGTGTGCGGTTGTGAGATCGATGAAAAGAGGGGCGAGAGTTTACACGTGTGTCTGACCGTATGAGAGACACGAGGCAAGGACACATAAAGGAGGAGATTGAAGGTGTTTGTGTGTATGTTGTAGGCAGGCATCGCTGGAGAGGTTTATCGATCGGTGTGTGTCGGAAAGGAGTTGTGGAGACTCTGGAGAACGACCTAAAGAAAAAAATGAATATGCCCGGTGGATAGAATGCCAAGGGAGGGGGAGGGCGAGGAGGGTGTGTGCATGCATGAGAGAAAGTTAGTGGTAGCTACAAAAGTTAGAGGCTTGTGTGGGTGTAATAGGCTAACAAAGATCATAATTTGATATGAAAGCGGATTCATATATTTGAATAGGAGATCATAGTGTTTTAAACATTGCATGCATGAATATAGCGGTGATACACGTGCTATGCACATGTTATACCATAATGTGATAATGCATGGCGTTTGCAACTCAGAGCTAAATGCCGAACAATCTAAACCATACTATACATCAAACAATCTCACATTTGATTCGAATTTGTGATAATGTGTGGCTTTTGCACCTTACACCTAAATATCGAACAATCTAAACAATACTATATATCGAACATTCTCACGTTTTATTTGAATTTGTGGTAATGTGTGGTGTTTGCAACTCACATCTAAATACTTGTAGCCGTAGGGGGCGGGGCACCATACATAATGTGATAAACACATTATACATATGAGACATGGTTTAGATTATGAAGATCTAGCTAGAGCTAGAAATGTAATGTGATTTGAAATCAAAATAAAGTGGATTCAAAAAATCTAGTTCGAGTTCATATAGTACACATAGTTCATATGTAACTCGAGACTAATCATGTGGTGTGTTGTGAAGATAATACACAAACGATGGTTTTAACTTGACAATAATGATGATTGTAGATATTACTAAAACAGAGAAAAGAATTCAAATGCTTTGACTTCACAACAATCATTACTGTAGATCTTATTCAAATAGAGAAACAAATTCAAATTTAGTTCATATTGAAGTGGTAGTATATACGTTTGGAATGCACTAAAACGTTCATTTGAGTAGTAGGTTGCATGCATTATACACGTAGTGAAATATTTTAATTGAACATAACATGAATTCAAAGTTTTGAATGACATTTGTAGTGCGCATTGATTTGGCACAGTACACGTTAGGCTTGTCCGGAAATTTCAACCCGCGCCTTGTTAGCCCGAAATATTTAAGGTATATCTTTGTCTCGCAGTTCGACAACTCCTCCATCTTAACCCGCGCCTTGCTATTCGAAATTACAACGCGAAAACTCCCACCTCCTATGAAATCCCGACACGCAAAATGCCCGTGGTACCCTGAACCGAAGAACCGCCTCAAATTGGTGGGGTACTTTAGTAACTTACCCCACATTTCGGACAAGCGCGTCTCTAAACCATGGTTCCCCACCGCCATCACACCCGCCCACCCATTCAGATGGCGAGGGCGCGAAAACCCGCGACGAAACCCCACACCCTGCTCCGTCCGCCACCCAGCCGGAGCCTCTTCCCCGACGACGTCGTCCACAACAACACCTCGACGTCCCTCATCCACCGTACCGGATGAGGATCCGTCGTCGATCTCATCGTCCTGCCAGTTCAGCCACCCCGTCCTCCACCTCCAAGGAGCTGCCCCGACGTTCCCCTCGTCTTTTGTGCCACCTCCATTCCCACACCGTTGTCTTCACCTGCACCACCGAAAGAGAATCATCATCACCGTTTCCTCGGATGAAGCCGCGGCCTAATCGGCGCCACCAAAGAGGTTGTACACTAATTGCCGCATTTTCTTCTTGATTCGATGTCACGGTGCTACCAGCGCTCGGTCCCGAGCCGACACGGCGCGGCTCCATCCACAGCGGCGTCGCCGGCCACTTCCTCCACGGCGTCGCTCCCTCGGCGGCGACGTCCACGTCAGTAGGAGATGCTGCTGCTTTAGCTCTCGCTCGCGCTGCTGCTCTGCTCTTGCTCTCGGTCCCCTGCCTGGTCTGCTCTTGCTATTGCTCTTGCTCGCGCTGCTGCTCTCGCTCTTGCTCTTGCTTGTGATGCTGCTCCGATTTAGCTACACTTGATCGGTGAATCGACTTTTGGGTCATCGATTTTGGGGGTGGGGGCTCTGGGTGAAGGAAGAACCGCCGCAGCGGGGAGGGGGGCTCACGGAGAGGTACCTCACTATCTCTTAGGGTTCAGGATGGGGCGGTGGTCGCCGGCGGTGGCGGGCGATGGCGTGGGGATCGCCAAGAAAAGCTCGCACGGGGGCTAGAGGATGGCCGGGCGGCGGCAGACTGAGGTGGGGAGTGTTTGGCGGGCGGGCGGCGGGGGCTGCTGTTTGGCCGGTGGTGGTGGCGGCTCGTGGGGTGGAGGTTGAAGATGAACCGCAGGCCCTTGATTTCAGTATCAACGGCTGCAAAATCGATCGACCAGAGATGAAAAGTCACGACCGATGTAGCCTCACCTTGCTAGTGCGTTCAGCCGACAAAGAAAATTCAGTTTCGGCGTTAAGTTTAGTTTGACAGTTAAGTTCAGTTTCGACGCTTAAGTTCAGAGATGAGCGGCTGATGTATTTTACATCTAGCACTTTGTGGTTATGTATTTTACGTCATGTATTGAGATGCTATTAGAATTCCACTCAGGTTAACGTTGTTAGTTTTCTCTCTTGTCTCGCTTCACCTCGGCGTCATACAACTCACCGGAGCTGCTCCAACAACGAAACCCTCCATCACAGTGGAGCAAGTACCTCGGGCTCCATCTCCAGACGCCTAAGATCTTCTTCCCCTCCTCCGACAAGAAAGTCAGCCGGAGCATCCTCACCGGCCAACCCAATCACGCTGAGATCGACATGGCTTCGCCAAGGAGGTTGTACACTTGTTGCATCTCTTTTTACTCTACATGTTATATATATTGTCCATCGAGCACACGGATTTGTTCCTTTAGTGTCTCCTTGAAAGAAAAACGTAGGAATTTTAATTTTCACTTGTCCGCTTTTCAAATTCCTATTCATGAAGCACAAGACTAAGAGATAGTAGCATAATAGCATTATAACCGTACATTTTCTTGTGGTTTGACTTAATCTCACCATGCTTCTTTGCATCCTGTGATCTTCCAATTGTTGTGAATCAAACACCCAGTTGGCGTAAATCCTGTGTTTTTAAATTCTCTGTTTTGCACGTGCATTCCTATCCTATTCCTGTCTATTTCCTATCCCTGCATTGTTGGAATCCTCCAATTCAAACGAGCCCTTACAGAATTACTTCTCTTACAGATAGTTGTCAAAGAAAACATTGCGTGACTTGTCCCGCTCCTGCTACGCCGTCGTCCACCCTAGCTCAGCTGCTCCAACAACAGAAGGGTCCAGCACAGCAGGGATCCGGCCTCCAAACTGTCTTTCACCGCCTCATATCTTCTTCCCCGCCGCTGGCAGCCATGAAAACTGCATTACCATCATCAACCGAGCAGATGACCTCGAGGACTACACGGGTCCGCAAGAGAGGTCGCACTCTTTCGTGTCTTCTTACGTTATGCATCGCTTAATATTACGTGCTACTTTATCGTCCTCTGCACCGATTAGACTCTGAGTCAGCTCCAAACTAATGGTCAAACTTGAGTTTTTAAATGGTTGTGGGGTACATATCGGGGCCGCTATCAATAGTATCTATCTACTATCTGGTTAATCTCCGGTGTCTACTATGAGTTTCATGTTGGGTGGGAAACAAACAAGAAAGAAGCCATTATCTGTATTTTTAACTGAAGCCATTATCTGCTCGCTATTATTGGTTTTGGGTCTATCCACAGTTGATACCATCACTCTGGATTTCTGCATGCACTCCTTACATAATCTCACTATGTTTTATTCCTATGCATGACAGTTATTGTAAACAATGGAACTGAACATGTAGAGCAAAAGAGACGAGGCTTGCGTGGCAATAAAATTTCATGCAGACGTCGCTCCATGGTAGGCGCAAAGGCAGCCCCCCCTCCACGCATTTTGGATTGTTATCGAGAGGAAGATATCTGTTCCGAGGGGGATTCATAAGGAGAAGACAACTCCTATTTACCCCCTGAGGTCTTCGCTCTAACTTTTTTTTGAGGGTTAACGACAGTGGGAGAGGCTCCCACTGACCTTTGTATTACTCACAAGAGAACAGTTACATGTGTGTTACAATGGGTTTTAGCCCCCCCCCCCCCCGGCCGTACAAGCTATCAAAACCAAGACTAGCGTCCCAAACTTACAATGTAATCAGAGAGAAAAGGATGAGATTTCTCTAGACAGTTGTGAACTACCAGCTTCAAGAGGTTTTTGAATCTAGCTAGCCATGACTCGAAGGAGTGTGGAATCCCCCTGAAATGTTGGTTGTTTCTCTCCATCCATAGGCTCCAAGCAGCAAGCAAAAAAACATCCATGAATAGGGGTCGACGCCAGCCATCTTTACCCCCATGCAATAGGGCTAATCTGTTGGCTCCCCCCGGCCATGACATCCCAACCTTACTCCAGCACCGCTGACTAAAGGGGCACGTAAAGAAAAGGTGCTCCACAGTTTCCTCGGGGGGGTTCTGACAGAACATGCATGCATAATTATCCCCAGCGACAGCAAAGTGTCTCCGCCTTAGCATGTTCCTGGTGTTCAGGCGATAGACCGGAAGCAGCCACCCGAACAGTTTGAACTTGATCGGGCTTTTGGATTTCCAAAGCCAACAAAACGCCTCATCGGCCACAATCTGCTTGAAACAGTGGTTGTAGTATCTTTTAGAAAAAAACGCCCTAGTTTGCATTCCCAAGTGTCAGCACAGTCATTGGCCACCCGGACGTGCATAGACCCATGCTGAATCTCTCTGATCTCCTCCCTGGCCTGGATTGAAAGAGGCAGGATGAAAATCATGGTCGGGTCAGCGGTCATGAGTACCTTAGCAATGGAGTCATCCTCGTTCAAGGAAAAGGAGAAGGCTCGTGGATACATGTCCATCAGCGTAGAGTCACTGTCACCAAACCAGACATCTTTCCAAAACAAAGAGCTAGAGCCATCCCCTGGGATGACTTTGGTGATCCCCCGGAAGATCCCGCTGAGCTGCATCACGTCCTTCCACCAGAAGGAGCCCACTAATTCAGTAGCATGTGGTATTTTGTTTGTGTAATATGCATCCCAGACCAGCTGAACCCAGGGTACATCCTCACGATTGTAGAACTTGAACAAGTGCTTTAAGAGGAGCGCAGTATTTTGTGTCTTGATATCAATAACACCAAGGCCATCGCATCGTTTTGGTCGACAAACAAGCTCCCAGGCAGCAAGGGAGTTGTTTTTGACCCCATCGTCAGAATTTTTCGCCCAAAGGCAGTATTTGCGCAGTTTGTCAAGATGTTCAATCACTTTGGGGTGCAGCTTGATTGTACACATTGCATAGATCAGCATGGAGGTCACCGCCGAATTGACCGGAGTTAGTTTGGCCCCCGACGACATCAGTGAGAGGGCAGTGGAAGTTTTCCTTTCAACCGAGTGCACCAACGGCATGAGATCAAGAACACTCGGCCTCGTTGTCCCCATGGGGAGGCCAAGGTAAGTGAACGACAAGGTGCCAACGGAGCAGCCAAATACCTCCGCTAACTCACTAGCATGTTGGTGATCAATGTTAATGGGTATAAGGGTTGATTTATGAAAATTGATCCTGAGTCCAACCGAAGCTGCATAATCCTCCAAAATAAGTTTCATGCGGGCAGCTTGTGTAGGACAAGCTTGCATAACCAAGATTGTGTCATCTGCGTATTGCACCACCGGGAAATCACCTGCATTTTCACGAGGAAGAGGAAGCTCCAGCAGACCCTGGGCATAAGAGTCATTAATTGCAGCTTGAAGAAGGTCAGCTACAAGGACAAAGATCAGTGGCGAGAGAGGGTCACCCTGTCGTACTCCACATTTGCATTTGAATTTCCGACCAGGAACACCATTTAGGAGAACATAAGAAACTCCCGAGCCAAATATCATTTCCATCCAACCTAACCATTTGTCATCAAATCCCATGTGTTTCATGATCTCCAACATGGGGGCATGCTCAATCGTATCAAAAGCCTTGGCAAAGTCAAGCTTAAGTAAGACAATCTCTCTCGCAGATGAGTGGCATTGATGTATATATTCAAACGACCATGCCAGGCAATCCCGAATGGTCCTCCCCTTAATAAAACCATATTGGTTCTTGTGGATGATTTTGAGAATAACTTTCTGCAGTCGGTTAGCCAGGATCTTTGTAATGATTTTCAGACAACAATTCAGTAAAGTAATTGGTCTATAATCATTAGCAGTTTCTGGAGAGGATATTTTTGGAATCAGGGTGATGTATCCCTCACTAATGCTAGTGATATCAAGCCCACCCGCATGGAAAGCATGACACAGCTCATAAAAATCAGTCTTGATGATTTGCCAGCAATTCTTAAGAAAACAACCATTGAAACCATCCGGGCCGGGAGCTCTGTCATTTGGCATTTCCTTAATAACAGCATCGATCTCTTCATTAGAGAAGGGCGCAGTCAGTTGATCCAACCCATCAATCCGGCGGATGATCCTAGAAAGATCGAATCGCATGATGGTGGGTTTAGAAGAACCTAAACGTTCCTTGTATGTATTGAAGAGAACCCCCTCCTTGCCAATGTGGTCATGGATTTCCACAGCACCAACTCTAAGCATGGCAATAGCATTGTGTCTATATCTCTCCGTGGCCAGAGATTGGAAAAGCTTAGTGTTCTCATCAGCAAATCTGAAATACCTGATTGTACACCTCTTCCTCCAATATTCATTCTGGTATTTGAGCAAAGTCTGTAAATGGGAGTTCAATATCTTCCTGAAGTTTGATTCCTGGACGTATAAAGGTCGTTTATCCTCAAGATTGTTCATGAAAGCCAGAACCTCATTACTATTTTGAATCATAATTTTAAATTTTGAGATACCCTTGCTCCATCGCTTAAGATCATATCTCAGGGTTTTAAGCTTTTTACATATGTGTGCGGCAGCATTCGGGGCGTGACATGTCTTAGACCAGGAGTTAGCGACAACCTCCATGAACCCTTCATGATTAGTCCAAAAATTCTCAAACCGAAAGAGCTTGGACCTGGGGATATTCGATTCTATTATAACCACACACGGGATGTGATCAGACACAGGCTTTCCCAGAGGCAGGATCATCGTGTTTGGATAGGAGGTAGTCCAACAAGATGACGAGAAGAACCAGTCCAACTGTTCCAGCAAGGGATCATCCTGCATATTGCTCCAGGTATAGGCTCTGCCTTTCACGGGTAATTCCATTAGCAACTGTGCACGGATAAGCTCATTAAACAACAACATGTCCGCAGCGTCTCCCCCAGGTTTGTTTCTGTTATTCGTAGATCGAATAAAATTAAAATCACCAAGAATCAGCCAGTTCTCATCATCAGGAATATTCAGGTCAAAAAGCCAATTAGTAAAGTCCACTCTACGCTGGCGGGAGCAAGGGCCATAGACATTGATCAGTTTCCAAGAATCATTCGATTGCGTAGCGACAAAAGAAACCCCCACCGCAAAAGAATCCACATACCAAGGCATGCCCATAAACACAGAACTATTCCAAATTATAATGATACCACCCAAGGCACCCACTGATGGTGCAAAAACAAACCTATCGAAACGCTTGGGGCAGAAAGTTTTAATAAAAGCAAGATCAAAGGATTCACGTTTAGTTTCCTGGATACATAGCACAGAACAACCGCTAGTATCAATCGCATTCCTAATAGCCAAAAGTTTTGCATCAGCGTTTATGCCTCTGATGTTCCACGAAAGCACGTTCCACGATTTATTCATCAGAAAGGAAGACTTCAGTCGTCTGCATCCACAGACGAGCGCTGGTCATCCAGCAGCTTCTCGTGGGAGAGGGCTTCCTGAGCAATTCCACAACTGCTTCCCATCTGTTGAAGATCTTCAATCGGTGTTGGAGGGGGACCAGCAGTAGTGACCACCTGCACAGGAGCAGCAGCCAAAGAAACATCAGTGACAAAAGGAGTCTCTCGTGGTTTCACCCTTGACTTGGAACGTTTAGTGTCGGAAACATGATTGACCTTGAATCCATCATACTTGTTAGATCTAGTACTTTGTCTGACAGCAGTGGTGTCCAGAGGCACTAACACATTGCAGGGTTGTGGAGCATTAAACATAGAAGAGGATGCAATCACCTGAAGAGCATTATGTGGGTCTGACGGAGGCACTGACTGAGATTTCACATCTGCAGAGACAAGCTGTGTGATCGCCTTGAGGCTAGGAGAACAAGCAGTCAAATCCCAGTCCGCAACTGACAGCTAAACCCTGGGCTCAAAAAACAACAGAGACGATGGAACAATAACTACTCCCAACTGGAATGTAGCAGTAAAGATCATGGAGAGAACATCAGGTTCAGGTGCCATGTTTTCAATCCAGGCTGCAGCAGCAACGTTGAGATGGTTCTGAATGAGCTTGAAAGGGTTTAGAGGCAGCATCACATGCACAGCATGTTGGAAGGTGATAGCTGGTGTATATATGCGCTTGAGCATCCTCCCGATCCAAAGCAGGAACTCATGATCAACAGCAACCAGAAAATTAACAGAGCTTCCTCCGGCTCTGACGAACGCCAGTCTAGCAGCAAGACTTCCATTCACAAATCCGTCAGCCAAAGCTTCAACCGCCTGAAACTCAGAGTCAGAAGACCAAATATCAGACAAGTTGTCTTGCACATTATGCTCCGGATCCACACCATCCGTGAGTGACGGTCCATCATACTGGAAGAATGTCCTGAAACTGAACCCAGTATATTGCGGAGGGATCACAGGCCACACACCCCAACCATTTTCCTGAACTTGGTCCTGAGCAGGTTCAGGGGCATTCCGGGCTGCCTCATTCAGAGCATCTTGAGCAGCCATCTCATTGATTCGTGCTTGCTGCATGAGGGTGTAGTAAGGAAGCTCGTAGGGATGTGGTGATGCATTCAGGAGCGGGGGGACATCCTCATTGCCAACTAAATTAGGGATAATGTTTCTGCCATTCAGAACATAAACAGGCAGAGACCACAAGCGAGCAAGACCAGGCAATAAACCAACCCTGGTAATCAAAAGACTGTGTGGCACCTCAACAACATCTTTGATATGGCATTTGACAAGAATTCTAGCTTTGTTCTGGCCCGGACGGGGCCAGACAAGAAGCTTTCCAAAGTTTGAAACAGCCTTATGAATGTAATGTTCAGTTTGATAATCCATTGGAAAGGCAAGAAACATAACCCAAACTTCATATTCAAAAGCAGGCATGCGCATATTGATACTCTCATCATGCGGAACTAGAGAGAAGGTGGAATCATCAGCCAAAGCATGAGGTCCTTCTCTAATGGCAGCATCTCTACTTTCCATATCCGCGAACACCACACACCCGATGCCCAGCGGGTAAACAAAGTCGTCTACCAGATCATACTCTAAATCTCCAATAATAATGCGGCAGACCTCGGCTAACCAGAGCTCCTTCTGATGATCTGGGACTGGAGGGTGGATAGAAACGATGGCGTACCTGTCATGGTTCAGAGGCGGATCATCCACCACCATGACATGGCATTGGACACGGTGAGAAGGCCCACGATCGAAGGTCGATCCATCCAGAGCGAAGGCAAACGGGTGCACCGGGAAGTTCGCCATGGTTGAGGATGCCGGTGACTGAGCCTGGTGGAGAAGGTTCGCCGGAGGAGGAGCTATGGCTTTCTTGCTCAGGGCCGAAGGCGAGGAGAATCGAGACGGTGCAGGCGTGGGTGTGGAACTCGAGGAGAGTGTCGGCTCACCCGATTGGGGTTTTTGGCAGGTAGAATTGACTACACCCTGACCAGGGAGGCGTATCGTCAAGCAATGGGGGTTAGCCACGTCCGAGAGGCATGGGATTTTCTGTTTCCGTTTCCAAACCCAACCTTCACGCGAATCCCTAACAGCACGGGCCATACCAACCACCATAGAGTTACCAACCACAGGCTCATCCATTACAACCCGAGGCAAGATCTTCTCAGATTGTGTTAGTTGTTTTCGTTTCCAGGCCCAATGAGGAAGAAAATTACAAGCCTTGGGCTTACGTGACCTGTGGCCCAGACGAAAGCAGAAGGAGCAACGACGAAGCCCAGGATAGAGCCTAGTCATATGGTCCAACGCAGAGCATGCAGTACACGGAAAACCCAAGGGATCCAGGCCCACCTTGCATGGCACATGCTCGTGATCATCTATACGTGAGGCAAAATAAGCGCAGACTCCAGAGACATCCCCACAACGTCTTCGCTCTAACTTGGCATGCTGATGTTGGTTATATCATGCATATGGTGTCTTGCATTGCTTACTTTATACATCAAATATGTCATCTGCTTAGTTTAGACATCCTTTGTGCGAATGCCATCTGTTTAGTTTATTCATCATTTATGTGAATTATGCAACGCCATCTTGTTTAGCTAGGCATCATATATGTGAATTTTGCAATGCCATCCTCGCTTAGCAGTCATCTTATATGTAAATTATATCAGTCCATCCTTTTTTCGTTACATATTACATTTGTTAACAATGTTAGTACATTCAATCGCTCTTCGTGTGCATCAGCCATTTGACACGGTGATGGCAAATTCGAGTGAAAACAAGGTCTTTGAGCAGACTATGCTATCGACGAAGCGCATATCTCGCTGGTTACGGATAGCTCCTCGAGGAGGATTTAGAGACAGATGACCAGTCCTATCCCCGAGGTGTATGCTCTAACTTAGCAGGGTTATGTTGTTCGTATCGTGCGTATGGTGTCTCGCATTGCTAGACATGCTTTGTGTGAATGCCACCTGTTCAGTGTCTAATTACCATATATGTGAATTATGCATTGCCATCTTGTTGCAAGACATTATATATGTGAATTATACAATGCTATCTTGTTGCAAAGGCATTATATATGTGAATTATGCAATGCCATGCTGTTTAGCCAATTATCATGTATGTGAATTATATCATGCTATCATTTTTTTGTATTACGTGTTCCATTTGTCGACAATGTTTGTATATTCAACTACTCTTCCTGGATATCAGCCATTTGAAGCGGTGATGGAAGTATCTGGACTGAAATCAAGGTATTTAGAGCAGACAATGCTACCTGCTGAAGCAGACATCTTGCTGGTTACAGAGAGCTCCTCAGAGGAGGATTCAGAGGCTGATGACCAGTCCTATTTCCCCCCTGAGGTCTATGCTCAAACTTGGCAGGGTTATATTACCCATGTCATGCATGTTGTCTTGCATTGCTTAGTTTTTACATCATATATGGATTGCCATCTGCTTACTTGCTTACTATATAAATCATATATTTGAATTATATCATGCCACCATGTTTACATAGTACATACACATCATCTATCTGAATTATGGTATGGCAACCCATTTAATAAAGACATCATATAGTTATATCATCTCATCCTGTTTAGTGTTTACAGTCATCATATTTTGAATTATGGCATTCTATCCGTGAATGTATGTGAATTATGGCATGCCAACCTATTTAATAAACACATTATATAGTTATGTCATGTCATCCTGTTTACATAGTCTCATATTTTGAACTATGTCTTTCCATCTTTTTTAGTGAGCCATCATAATGTGAAATTGTGTCATGCTATCCCGTTTAGTTAGCCATCATATATGTGAAATTGTGTCATGCTATCCTGTTTGGTTAGACAACATAAATATGAATTATTTCATGCCCTCTTTTATTCCCCACTATCCATTGCACCTATCTATCATACAATGTTTATACTTTCAATTACTTTTCTTGTTTATCAGCCATTTGAATTGGAGAGCGTGATGGTAGTATCCAAGGGAGTAACAACACGGTCTTCAGAAAAGATAGTGCTACTAGTTGATGCAGATAGAACCACGGTTGTATTTGCCCAAGGACCGATCCACCACACATAACCAGACTCTCGCAGATTGTACCCCTACCAGTTGGACAGAGAACCAGCTACACCCTTCTAACCCCAACCCCGGCAGATAGTAACCCAGTTCCAGTTGACACAGCACCGTCTCCACCATAGAGCACCCAAACACGAGCAGTTAGTAAGGGAACTGCAGTGCCCAAAGCACGAAGACCACCACTCCGAATCCCAACTCAATGCTTAAAGGAGAAGAAGATTTGTTCTCAGGTCAGGTTCTGTAGCTATGGTTCATACTCCTTTGCTCTTGCATTACTGTATTTACTCATACCAACTATTTTCAAATTTGAAGGATGGAATTGAAACTCCAATGGCGCAACAGGTATGTTTTAAACCTGTTTCTTTAACTGGTTTGCTGTTGTAACCTGCTCTATGTTGATTTCAGTTTCAATTGAATAAAAAGTTATGTTCTCATGTCATGCACATTACAAGTGTTGTTATTTCTCTATAGTTACCCACACTTATATTCTGTATATTCTGCTTTGTCTTGAACAAATATTATTTGAACTGTGTCTCTATCTTGATTTGGCAACAAAAACTAGAATGATATAGACCATAAAGTGACCATGGTACATAGATATATGTTTGTTTCATGTTGTTATCCTGTCCACTTTACTACCGAACTCATTTACCAAAATGAGTTTCATATACAACATGGTAAACATGTGATGTGTCTGCTTGTTTCTCTTTTAGAATGCGGACAAAATATTGGAGAAACGAGACGCGTCATCCAATGGTAAAGGAAGTAATGCAGATAAGGTTCAAGATAGTGAGACATCCTGTTGTTCTCCAAGAAAGCTGATAAAAACTATCTTGCCAACAGTGAGGGAACCCAAAAGTCTGTCTTGATGTAGTGTTCGAGTTCTTGGCCACTCTGCTGGCACAAGCTCTTGAACTCGTTGCTGAATCAGTTCGTCTTCTTGAGTCTCAACTTCAAGTTGAAAGACATCGATCAGATGTCTTTGCGACAGAACTGAAGGATCGAGGAAGTCCTGCAGAATTCAGATGCATATTTTACGGTGCAAACAAGAAGTTACTGGAGGATTTAAGCGCCAAACAAGAGAAAGTTAATAAGCTTGATATTGTTTCTTGAGATTTTCTGAAGTGGTTTCAGTTCTGGATTTGTTTTGCTGCGACGTTTATTTGCGCTGGTCCCCAACTTTGACAACCAGTGTATATGATATGCTGCTTTGTTCCCTATATTTGCACTGGTGGCGAACTTTGATGCCAAGTGGATGTAATATGTGTAATAGCCGTGATAGCCTAGCATTAGTTGCTTGCTTATTTATTTCCTTGTTGTCTTGTTTATTTGTTTGCTTGTAGTCATTGCAGTTCTTTTTCCGCGGTTAGCTAGTGGCTGCAATAACCTATTTTTTAAAACTAGGCCACAATAACCATGGGCTAATATTCTTTGTAGTGACCTTTGGGCCTCCTCATCGTCAGAAAGCGAGTGGGCCTTCTACGGGCCGTAGAAACAATGGGCCTTCTACGGGCCGAGAAACAATGGGCCTTCTGGGCAGTATCATCAATGGGCCTTATACGGGCCGTATGATCGATTGGCAAACATGGGCCAAACAGACGCATTATGGCCGTAAGCGGGCTAGAGTTGGAATTGTTCGTTCATGGGCCGACATAATGGGCCATCGTTAATAGGCCGTGTTGATGGCGCTATGAAAGCGCCCAGCGATTAACGGACCACAAGCGGGCCGATTGTAACCACGGGCTGAATTTGGCCCACAAGCGAAAATAGCGAGAACGGGCCGTAAGTAAGCGAATCGCCGGAAATGAGCCCAAGAATAAATGGACTCGAGAAGGCGAAAGATAACATGGGCTGGAACCGCCCAATGAATAACGGGCCGTTAATGGGTATAAAGTGATACTTTGTTCATTACGGGCCGTTTCACCATGGGCCGTTAATGGGTGTAAAGGAAACCTTTGTTCATTACGGGCGGTTTCACCACGGGCCGTTAATAGGCCAAGAGTTACATAGGGCCTCATATGGGCCGAAAGACGTCATGGGCCAGAAGTGAAAACGGGCTGGAATCATATTGGATGGCCCAAATGATGCTACTGGGCCTAATTCGGATAGGGCGTAACAAGGCTTGGGTTAGCGGGCTGTAAATGGGCTATATGCGAATAGGCCGTTAACAGGCTCCATGGGCCGGCCCGCCACCTTTTGACCAAGTCAAACGGGCCGGCCTTTTCACAGGAATGGGCCTCTGTTGGGCCGTGCCACATGTTGACGTATCATAGGCGCCTATCTCGACCCATCGACGGTGACACGTGTTTCGTCCGGCCAATAAGAATTTTACGTGGAAATTTCCCATTGGTCGGGGGCATTAACGAGTTATCGGATCCAAAACCCGACCCGATAGCTTAACGGCGTTCCGTTACGGTGGATGCCACGTGTCGGTCACCCTTGACGAAAAGCACTTCGTGACACGCGATTTATCGTCATGGAAGTGGACACTTCGTGATGATAATTTTGGTAATGTCATGGAACACTTCTACGACAACACGGTATGACTATCTTGATTCATCATAAATTTGTCATGGATGTACATGCATGATGTAAAACGCGACCTCATTGTGACAAACACGTATCATCACGGAAGTGTATTTTTTTTGTAGTGCAAGGACTAGTTGTTCCACCAGTAGCTCATCTAAGAGAACTCTCAAGTTAACTATGCTGAGGCTGGAGTAGGCATGAGATGGGTGACCGGATGGGAAGTTATCTTGATGTTAGTCCCACTGATGGTATGTATCTTAAATGTCCATTAAGGACATTTATGACACATCCCATCAGTGGAATTAACCTCAAGGTCCTTGTTTTGAATTTTTTTTTGTTTTTTAACACATGTTAGAGAAGGTCTACCACATTACTTTTGACTATGTGTGATTGAGGGCATACACTTCAGAAGGATTAATTGTTTGCGATTAGGTAACAGAACAGAAACGCCACGTACGCGGCCGAGAAAGCGTGCCCACGTTACGCCGTCCGGGAATAGTGCCGCACTTAGAAATTATAGAACCGTCAATAAATTTTGAGCCTGCGTCCTGTCACATTCCAAAATTGCAAAACTGTTCACACCGATCAAAACCTAAACAGTTTTCCACTTGGGAGCGTATTAGTACTCGGTTATAAATACTACTACTCCAAGATGACTGCACATTCCTGCTCAACTCCTCATCCACAAAAACAAACAAGTCATTCATCATCGTTCCCTTGCGTGTGCCATGGCCAGCGTTAGTTCTGGGTCGAGAGATTGCCACCAGGGAGAGGCGAGCATGGAAGCGGAAGCACGAGAGATGTCCCTCCACGCCGCTAAAGCAGCCGACATGTCCCGCCGCACGGCCGTAGCAGCAGAGAGGTCCCGCCGCACCGCCGGAGTAGCACAGAGGTCCCGCCGCGCCGTCGATGCAGCAGACTGGTCCGGCCGCGCCGTGGAAGCAGAAGAGATGTCGCGCCGCACCGCGAATGCAGCAGAGATGTCCTCCCATGCTGTTACAGGGCATGCATGCCATCGTCCTTAGCCAGATGGATCAGATCTCCGGCTGGGCGAGGTTGCAGGACGACATGAAAGCCTCGTTTGAACAGGCTATCGACATCATTCGACAACTAAATGAGAGCAATGTGAAGCTCCGGGCCGAGCGCGACCAGCTGAGGGCGAAGATCGTCGGAAGTGCGGAGCAGCAGGAGGAGAGCACTGCCTTGTTGAAGAGGATCGGCGTCATTGTCGAGAAACGTATGGACGAGAATGCCAATGCTGCGCATCGAGCGCAGAAGGCTGGTGGAGGAATCCGTGGATGCTCTCAAGCAGCATCTTGAGGACAAGAAAGAGCTCATCGCCGCTCGCCGCGGAGACTAGTTCCCGTGGCCTGCCGCAACGCATCAGGAAAGTAGAGATCAGCGAGCTAGATCATTGTCTTCCTTCTTATTTTGCCCTTGTGTATTTCGGGCATTGCCGCATGTGGTTTTTTAAATTATGTTCCTAAATATGTAAGACAATCATTATCCACTGTCATCGTCCTTATATTCATCATGCTTGCTATAAGTCGCAGTCGATGCTATATAGGTCCATCCGATCTTACATCAAGATCCGTGCAAAACTTTCTTTTCAGATTTTCATTTTTGTCTCTTAAATCTCAGTCCAGTGAGACATATAGCCATGCCGTAGAACAGGGGCTCGGGCGCCATTATTGGAGACGTTGGGAGGGAGGTGCGCGATGGGTAGCGGTCAAAGGGCTCTCCTCTCGATGAGCACGCGTAGAGGTCTGATCGCACATCTCTCATACTCAAATAGCTACCCCGCACGGCACCTCCTAGCCAATAAAAAAGGGGGACGCGTGGCGGCACGTAAATGGTCAGTAGAACGCCCATGGTTTCAATAATACTTGTGTTTCCGATTTGTAACGTGACAACACTTGTTTCAAAATGACTTTGTTGATTGTTAATGTGTGCTCCTTCGCAAATCGGATAGAAAAATTACCGCAACATGTTGGTGCCATGTCATGACACCATGCCAAGTTTCATGATTTTCAGGCGTGTTTTGGATTTACAGGAAATAAAAACCCAAGTTTCTCAATCTTTCCGGCCGAGCCACGACGCCTAGATGTTTTAATTTCATTCCCATCTCTTGCATGGGACCTAGAAATTCTCCCAAGGACACACATGTGATTTTTCAACCAACTTTGGTGCAATGGAGCATGTGCTTGTAGTTCAAATTTGAATTATGCACATTAAATACCTAGAAACTCAATTAATGTATAGAAAAGGCCAAACAAACCCCGAAAAAATCCTAAATTAAACACAACACTCCTGTTGTTCTATGTTGATACTAGAAATTTTTTGAAAGCAATAAGAGGCAACGGATATCGTTCCGTCCCCAAAGGTGGCACGTTCCCTACCGAAACCATCACGCTTGTTGTGAAAAGCTCTGGTTTGTGAGAAGCTTATACCCAAACCTACCCCAAATGGGACAAACTTTTTACCACGGCATGTTGATGCCGCTCCATGATAGCATGCCAAGTTTCATAAATTTTCAGACGAGCTTTGGATTTACTAGAATTTAAAAACCAGGTATCTCAATGTGTTGCCGGCAATCAACAGTGCCCTGGTGTTTGAATTTCAGTCCCATCTCTGGCATGGGACCTAGAAATTCACCCAAGGGCACACATGTGATTTTTCAACCAACTTTGGTGCACTGGAGCATGTGCTTGTAGTTCAAATTTGAATTATGCACATTAAATGCCTAGAAACTCAATTAATGTATAAAAAAAGGCCAAACGAACCCCGAAAAATTCCTAAATTAAACACAACACTCATGTTTTTCTATGTTGACACTAGAAAATTTTGAAAGCAATAAGAGGCAACGGATATCGTTCCGTCCCCAAAGGTGGCACGTTTCCTACCGAAACCATCACACTTGTTGTGAGAAGCTCTGGTTTATGAGAAGCTTATACCCAAACCTGCCCCAAATGGGACAATTTTTTTACAACGGCATGTTGATGCCGCTCCATGATAGCATGCCAAGTTTCATGAATTTCAGACGACCTTTGGATTTACTAGAATTTAAAAACCAGGCATCTCAACGTTTTACCGGCAATCAACAGTGCCCTGGTGTTTGAATTTCATTCCCATTTCTTGCATGGGACCTAGAAATTCACCCAAGGACACACATGTGATTTTTCAACCAACTTTGGTGCACTGGAGCGTGTGCTTGTAGGTCAAATTTGAATTATGCACATTAAATGCCCAGAAAACCAATTAATGTATGAAAAAGGCCAAATGAACCCCGAAAATTCGAAAATTAAACACAACACTCCTGTTGTTCTATGTTGACACTAGAAATTTTTTGAAAGCAATAAGAGGCAACGGATATCGTTCCGTCCCCAAAGGTGGCACGTTCCCTACCGAAGCCATCACGCTTGTTGTGAGAAACTCTGGTTTGTGAGAAGCTTATACCCAAACCTGCCCCAAATGGGACAAATTTTTTACCACGGCATGTTGATGCCGCTCCATGATAGCATGCCAAGTTTCATGAATTTCAAACGAGTTTTGGATTTACTAGAATTTAAAAACCAGGTATCTCAACATTTTGTCGGCAATCAACAGTGCCCTGGTGTTTGAATTTCATTCCCATTTCTTGCATGGGACCTAGAAATTCACCCAAGGACACACATGTCAACTTTAAACTAACTTTGGTGCACTGGAGCATGTGCTTGTAGTTCAAATTTGAATTATGCACATTAAATGCCCAGAAACCCAATGAATGTATAAAAAGGCCAAACGAACCCCAAAAAGTTCCAAAATTAAACACAACACTCATGTTCTATGTTGACACTAGAAATTTTTTGAAAGCAATAAGAGGCACGATATGATTTCGTCCTCAAAGGTGGCATGTTCCCTACCGAAACCATCACGCTTGTTGTGAGAAGCTCTAGTTTGTGAGAAGCTTATACCCAAACCTGCCCCAGATGGGACAAAAAATTTACCACGGCATGTTGATGCCGCTCCATGATAGCATGCCAAGTTTCATGAATTTCAGACGAGATTTGGATTTACTAGAGTTTAAAAACCAGGTATCTCAATGTTTTGCCGGCAATCAACAGTGCCCTGGTGTTTGAAATTCATTCCCTTTTCTTGCATGGGACCTAAGCATGCACCCAAGGACACAGATTTGATTTTCAACCAATTTATATGCACCAGAGCATGTGCATGTAGTTTAATTTTGAATTGTGCACCTGAAATGGGTAGAAAACCAGTTTAATGTATAAAATGTCCAAACGAACCCTGAATAATTCCAATTCTTTTACGACACACATATAGTTGCATGTTCACTGCAGATGAAAAGTATAGCAATTCAAACACCGTCCATTGCGGTTGTGACCCCATTATGTAATTCAAATCAAGATGAAAAATTAAGTAGATCCCACACAGTTTATGTAGTACAAAATATCTTGGAGCACCGTCGGTGTATAGTACGCCTATGGCTTACGCGAGAAGGTGCGTCGGCTACAGTCCACAGCCGGCGTGTCAAGCACACTAGCTCGCTCCCCTCCCCAAATACTCCCGCCTATGCATCCCTCGCAATCTCGAAAATATTACTGCCTCGTAATCTTGAAAATATCTACCGCCTGGAAGGTTTTAATGTTTGATAGCACACGATTAGTATGTGCGGACCGTGTGCGATGTCTATTACTCCCGCTCTGCTTCAGTACCTTGATTCAAATTTTCAGTAGCCCCAGCATTTTACTCCCGCCTCTGCATCCCTCGCAATCTCAAAAATATCTGCTTGCCCTTGATCCAAATTTTCAGTAGCCCCGCCTTGTTACTCCCGCCTAGTAAAATTTTCAGTTGTCGCAGTATTTCCTCAAACACCACCTTGCCCCCCCCCCCTCGCCCCCCTCCACACACACCACACACTCCCCAAAACCTCCGCTCACACACACACACAACCCTCGAAACCATTGGTAGGCCGCCGCCATCGCTAGCGCCTCCATCCTCAACCTCTGCCTGTGTGCCAGGGAGCTCGAGGAGCCAATGGCCAAAAAGAGGTTTACCGCGGCCTTTTCGCATGACGCCGGCGAGGTGGCCGCTGAGGTGTCCCCATCGTCCTCCGCGGGCTCGATCCGCCGTCGCTGGTCCCCCGATCTGCCCGCCGCCGCGCCCCTACGCCGGTTCGAGGACTTCCTGGTCCTCCCTCGGACCCGGCAGCCGACGAGGTCCTACCTCGGGGTCCGGTAGCGGCGGTGGGGGACGTGGGTCGCTGAGATTACAGATCGGGAGACCCACACCCGCCGGTGGCTCGGTAGCTTCTACACGGCCGAGCTCGCGGCCATGGAGTACGACCACTGGTAGGTCCGCTACCACGACGCGGCGGATAGGCTCAATTTCCCCTTCGGCACACGTCCGTTCCACCTCGTTCCTCCAAGGACAGGGGTGGTGAGCTCGGCTATGGCGCGGGAGGACCGCGAGGCGTGGGAGCGCCTCGAGGGCGAGGCCGCCGATGAGGCCTACACTCAAGATCTCCGCCAGCAGCACCCGAAGCCCGTGGAGGCGGAGCGGGCGATCTTTGTCGGCGTGGAGGGCGGCGAGGTTATCGCGTTCTCCTCCTCCGACGAGGTCGAAGGCGGCGAGGATGGCAACGCGGAGGGTGGTGAGGTTATCGCGCTCTCCTCCGATGATGAGGTCGAAGGCGGTGGTGACGGCGGCGCGGAGGGCGTCGAGGTGGGCCCCGAGGATGAGGAGATCGACGTCGACGAGTGGAGGGGTGCCTTCCCCAACGACCCCGTCGACGGCACCGGCCCAGACCCGGCTCGCGGCACACCGTACATGACGAGGAAGGATTGGCTCAACCTCTACTTCGACCGAAAGTAGTTTAGCTTAGTTTAAATTTAAGTTTTATGTTCAGTTATGCAAAACTATCTACATTTATGTTTGAATGCATGCTACTTTCGGTTGAACCTGCTTTGAACTTGATCAAATTGAAGTTTACAACCTTAAGTTTAGGGGATCGACTAGAAAAGGCCAAAAATTGCTAGAGTATATCCACTAAGAGTTTTAGTCCTTTATCTTTTTAAGGATCGGCTAGAGATGGCCTTATGACTTGTTTATTTCAGTTCTTCACAATGTGATGCTCTATATGTGCAACTATTTGCCGTGCAGTTCAATTTCATCAATAACAGTTTCAACAATACCACTATGAATTACAATATTTGGTTACTATTAAGGATATTGCAGTTAATATGCCTTTTCGTTTTTTTAACAATAACTAGTGTACTATAGACCTGCACAATACTAGTTTGAATGACTATTTGCTTGTTTTTAAATGTTATGTGTAATGCAGTTAACACACATTTCCACTTCTTGTTTTGCTTAACTAGCGTGCTTAAGCCTGCACAGTTAAGCCTGCACACTGAAGCTATCATTTGTAGATTGTATTGTCTACCATGGATATATTTGGTAGATGTTTAGCCTGTTGCGCTTAACATGCCTTTATATGTACTCATGTAGGACAATATTGAGAACAATGTTGTTTTCCATCGAGGTTAGTCTCATCGCATTGCTTATATGTACTCACTGTTCAGGATATCGGTAGCTGGTACCATATAGCCTGGGGCTGATAAGGGATTAATCATAGAATCGGGCATTTCACTGAATATATCTGTAACCCATTTATCAGTAGGTTAACTAGGGTCATATTTAATATATCCGAGGCTACATAGCAACATGCAATGTACTGAATGACTAAATATGCAATCCCAGGCTACATAGCAATAAGGAAGAGTGTTACCTTAATGTTCTGTTGATGTCTAGATATACATGTAATAAAATCTTATATAATGGAATGGAGGGAGTGTTGTACAACATTATTTTTCAATTGTTGTTTAGCTTGTAATATTAACTTTGTGATTTTAGGTACATATATCATTGCCAAAGATCTACACTTCGACCCTTTCTTCGTATGGGGCAATGAGATATTCATGGACCAACATCAAGTGAGGAAACTGATAAAGATTGTTATTAAAATGGGTCAAAAGATGTCAATCGAACTATTTGTTTACACTTTATGCAAGACAACAGTGAACTGCAGGATGGTAAGTAAGAACCCTGTAGCCTTCTTTTTACTGCCCGTAATGAGTTGTGTTAGATGACAATGTCTGAATCTTTTTTCTTTTACAGTGGATCCTGAAGCAGTTTACTCAAGATTACCTCTCAAACTAAATGATTTGCGGCCGGCCATCACAAGGGGTTGGACTAGAGTCCTGCATGCCTTCTGCTTCCAGGAGAGCACAATAGGGCCATTTTGCTTCACCTTGTTCAGCAACCGGAATGTCTGTCGCCTCTTTCTTTACCATTTGTAATAGTACAAGTATAGAACCCTGGTTCATCATTTTTTATTTGGTGCTTATGTAATTCTTAAACATATGTACCTGTGAATCGCATAATGCATATGTTGTTTGAACCTGATGGATATGAATAAAGCTGTAGCCTACTTTTAATTTTAAATTAGGTACAATTTTAAATAGCAGCAATTAAATTAGGGCGAAATTACGGTGTGCAGGTCATTACGGCACACACGGTTGGTAAAACACAAACGTTTGCAATATACAACATAATCCGAGACGGTTCACAGAGAGGAAACATGTGCAAGCATGCACACAGTTGCTATTTGGAAAGCCTGTGTGATGTCAGACACTATCACATACGGTGCGGGAAAACTAAATGTGTGTGATTGTCTACCTATCGTACACGGTTTATAATCATGAACTGTTTGTGATGTGCTAGGCATCGTAAAACTCCGGTGTCTGGAATCTGCCTGGAAAGCTCCCGTGTCTGGAATCTTCCTGGTTTTAGGTAAAACCACAAAACTCCGACTGCGATGGCAGTGCGAGCACAAACGAGTAGTAAGGACGAAGCGTTTGGGAAATTCGAGATATCGGAAACAGTTATATAGGGATAACTGTATGCATCAAGGCTCCCTATCCCCGACGGTTTCTGGATCGTGTGAGAAGGACCCCGCTATCGCCGTCACTCACTAGGCGACGGTTCCAAATGCCGCCGCGAAAAGGGGTTTAAAACCGTTTGTATAGCACCGACGCGTACCAGTGTGCGTCGGGGGAGGACGACATCGTCAATTGCTCCCAACACCCACCTCTCCTCCAAATAGTTGCCGCTAACTCTGCATGCCCACCTCCTCCACTAATTGTAGCCGGCCGTGAAGCCTAGTTTTATTCCCCACCTCAAGCCCTAGTTTCACCCCCCCACCCGCTGCAACTTAACTGAATAGTGAGTGGAACCCGCTATCGGTCTAGCATGGCGTCTGATTTCCACCTAATTTGTGGCATATGAGCTATCTCGGCGCATAAACAAGCATTTAGCATAAATCAACCTGGATAAACCGGGATTGCCTAAAACATGCTAGTAGCAGTTTCACGGATTCCGAGGTCAGGGTTCGATTCGATGTCGAATATGAATCTAGGTTTTATTTATGAAACTATTCACTTTGTGTTTAGATTGTCAATTTGGCGAGTTTCCTCCTCGTTGGTTGAAACCAGGCACAAGAATTGTTTGCGTAAGGTTATATAATATGTTGAAATTGAAACCATACAAGCTCTGGCTTTCCCACATTGCGTTTACATTGCCTTTCCTGAACCAAACACCTTTCTTAGATTTCATTGAAATTTCGTGGGTGTTACAAAACTATCATGGCAAAGCAAACAAGGATATTCTAGTGGCGTCACTAAACAGACCAAGTAAGGAAGAAATAAGGACTACATGTGGAAAAACGAAACACTGAAAACATCAGGTAGGCGTTTAACTACAAGCGTGCACCAGCAGGCCTGCACGAACCGCCACTGTTGTCGAGGACGCCGGCGAAGGAGTTGCTCCGCGTCACCGGCACCGACCGGGGATGCCTCGGCCTGTAGCCCATCGCGTCGTCGCCGCCGCCGCCATACCCGCCCCCGCCCCCGCTTGGGACGCGGCACCTCTCCCCGAGAAGGATCGTCTTGGTCCACAGCGTGGTGTCGTCCAGCTGGGCCTCCGCGTCGTCGTTGTCTCCTCCCCACCGCCTCGACCGTATCCTCTCCAGCCGCTCAGCGAACCGGATGTGCTTCACCGAAAGGCTTCGCCGCGGTGGCATCGGGTCCGGCACCAGGAACACCGGCGCGATCGGCCCGTGCGTCCCGACGTCGATGACCGTGACCGGGCCGGCAACGGCGCTGACATCGACCTGCATGACGTCGTCCCCCACGCGCGCCGGCTCGTGCAGATCGCCTACGTTAACGCAGCAGCTCTTGGCCGTGTCGCTTGGAGTCGGGGATACCCTCGCAGCCGGCGTGGCGCCAGCTGCCGCGCCAATACCGCCGCCGCCGCCGTTGCACTCCTCGCTGGTCCTGCCGGCAGCGGTGGAGCTGCGAGCCGGCCCGGGGCGTGAAGAGCCGCGGCGGAGCGACGAGGAGGACTTGCGGGAGTGGATGGTGCAGAGCGCGAGGCAGACGGCGACGGCGGCCGTGATCCACGCAGCGTGGAGGAGCGTGGCGTAAGGGATCATCGTCGTTGTCGTTTGGCCCGTTGCCCGTGCATGTAGATGGCGCCTCGACTCTTCTGCGGTGAAACTGAAGAATGCGAGGAGGTGTGCGTGCGGAAGGGAGGGAGTTATGTGGGGTGCGTACGTGCGTGCCTGCATGGGATGGGGTGGAAGGTGTACCATTTTTTGTTTGATCCGGAAAAGGTGGCGAGTGGGGTGCATGGTGGACACGACGCCTAGAGGGCTTCGTCCGATTCATGATCAGCGTGTTTCTTAATCATTTTTTAGGGTAGTTTCTTAATCATTTTTGGAACTCCACAGAAGAACCAAGACAAATCGGAAAGAATGCCAATACTGGCCGAGGGAAGAATGCCCGTTACCCAAACCCATGAAATCTCAGCCTGAAAGAAAACATCACCCAGGTAGAAAATCATTTTGACACTGGTCCCTGAAAAAAAAATCTTATATGATCTGGTTGTATGCCTCCGGTGAGTAGACCCACTCCATCGAACGGCACATGCCACTAGTGCAAAACCGGCCTTTAGTGCGGTTAAGTGACGGCTTTTAGACGGTTCGCATAACCGACACTAAAGAGTGGGGACTAAAGGTCCCCTTTACTACCGGTTAAATCGCGAACCGGCGCGCTAAAAATCAAACACGTGGCACGAGCCAGGCCCGTGTGCGCGTAGGTCTTTAGTACCGGTTGGTAACACCAACCGGTACTAAATGTTTAGGTGTTTTTTTGTTTTTTTTTAAATTTTGTGTTTTCAATTTGGCTTTATTTTTCACTTAATTCTTTTTTGTTTGCTGGTATGTCACGATACTATAAATTGTACACGTTATGCATATATATAAATAGATTTTCTCGTACGTAGAACCGCATATATATATATATAATATATCATCGAATGTCTCACAGCCAACACCATTAACTATTCACACATACACATGTATATACATATACAATTTCTCCTACATGTTGCCTTGGTGCCTTCGGAGCATGCACGATGACAAGTGGTTCATGGGGGCGGTAGCAGGTAATAGTATTCTCCTTTGGGATCTATGACCTGGTCGAGCAAAAATCCGGCTATTTCCTCTTGAAGTGCTAGTATGCGCTCCTCGGGTAGGAGCTTATCCCGCACCTCTCTGAACTGTTAAGAAGGAGATCAATATGCATGTGTATTAGTTGTGTTACAAGATATCAATAATGGTGCGAATAGAGTTCTGACAACGTACTCATTCCTGTCTTTGAGATCTGCTCCTTTCGGACGTCATCATGCGAATGTTCTCGCAAACGTAGAATGCATACAGATTATTCCCCGGCGCCTGCTTCAGGGCCTTTACGAGAATGGAATTGAATCAGATAATGATTAATCAAGCATGATAATTAATTAATGGTATTGAAACAAGAATTAAAGAGATGGCTAGCTAGCTAGTACTACTTAATTACTTACCCTTGGTCGATGTCAAAACAATTTTTTTGGCCACTTGCCTGGAGTCAGCTTGATGAACTTTGCCCAAGCCCTGCCCGCCTGCAAAGAAAATCAATAAAGGGGTTATTAAATAGTTCATATCAGGAAATGACGAACTAATAATAGGCCGAGATATAGATAATAATGACTGAAATTACCTGTTGACTATCCCCTTCATGATGGTGTAGTCTTTATCTTCTTTAAGTAGCGAGTCGAGTACTTCGACTGTTGCTTTGTCAACTTTAATGACTAACAAGATCCAGTGGAAACTGCATGCGCACATGTTTGCATGTCTTAATTAAGCAGGCATGTGCATAAAATTAATCAACTATATATCGTAAACCGTATACACTTAGTTATTAACATCTAGCTAGCTAGTAAGCAAAAACAGAATTTGTATTAACTCACGTAAAGTTGTAAGGAAGTAGTATATCTTCATTGGTATTGAGGCACTTCAAGAACTCTAGCATGCTTTCCTCTACACCTGCTTTAGAAGCTGCAAGATTCCATGTGTACTCATTAATGGTATTTGGGTCAATGAACCCAATGCGACAGCGTCCAGATTTTTTCATTGCATACACCTTCATCCTGCATATAATACCACAGAAAAGAATATATAGTGAGGATAATTACATGTAATGATTGATCAAAAATCACAGAAAGAAATCACTTGCAAACAATAGCAACTGACGAGAGATTTGTCGAGTTCGTCTTGATTGTATAACTGATATAGTTCTGAATACTCAACGCACAGAGCTTTCTCATGGTAGTAATGCTCCTTCTTGACATTCACCATGAGGGACTCTCGATTGGAAATCTTGGTAATGTTCATGTACCATTGATGCAATTCATACATTCTCGTTGGGAGGTTCTTGACCTTGTCTGGGTGGACCAAAGGTTTGCCCCGGGCATATTTCCATTTTATTTCCTCCTCTCTAAGCGGAGACATGGGCTCAATTTCGAGGAGTTGTCCAACAGAGATCTTGAGCATTTCAGCCTGCATTATATGCTCCTCCGTTATTACCACATCGCCTAGCTGGGGAACTTTAACGGTTTGCCCACAATAATATTGGGCGCGCGGCCTCCTCTCATGTGTTGTTGTTGGCACAACAAGCGGGGGGATCGATTGCGCGCTGTTCTCCCAGGTGGGAGCGGGTTTCCGCATTTTTGCCCGCTGCTTGTTGGCTCGAGCTCGAGCTCGCTTCCTTCTTTAGCCGTTCTCGATGTAGTTTCCTGATTTGGCGCTCATAGTCCGAGTCAACAGGCTTGGGAGCTGGTTCTCTAGCCATATGAATGAAGTGGTCAATTACTTTCTCAGGCACTTTCTCCTTTGGCGGCGATGCCGGTTTCGGTCCAAAATGGGCGTCCACTTGGGCCTGCACTATGGCTGTGTTTTGCTCCTTAGTCATGTCGTAAGGCCTCGAGGAAGAGGGCGAGGCTTGGACCATATTTATATCGCTTGTCTCCGCTTTGTACTTCTGAACTACCTCGATTTCGTGCCGCCACGCACCATAGCTGCGGCATGTCTCTTCTGCGATTCTTTGAGGCGGCGGAGGCGGCTGAGTGGCGTGAGTTGGACCAGGAGAAGTGGCTGACGATGTGCGGACTTGAAGCAGGAGGTGTGGGCGACACGGTACGGACTTGAAACCGGAGAAGTGGCATGGCTGTGCGGACTTGAAACCGGAGGAGTCAGCTCACGCGTTCGGGGACTTGGAGGAGGTGGCGAACTTCGAGGAGGAGTCGGCTCACGCGTTCGTGGACTTGGAGGAGCGGAGTCTGCTGACTTGGTGGCGGAGTCGGCAGACACGCGGTGTCGGTGGACTTGAAGATGATGCAATCCTTTCTCCATAGGATGATCGATGTATGGCCTCTCCCAGTGTGCGCTCGTCTTCACCTCCAGGAATGTCAAGCTGTAGCCCCGAATATGGGTCCACCACTTCATCAACCATGACACGAGCATAGCCCTCTTGAATCGGGATGCAATGGAAGGTTGCTTCGGGGGTAACTGGAAAAGCAACGCCGTCCGCCACCTTCATGGATATGTTCTTCATTTTGGAGTGTAGCTCACAGTTAGTGTTCTCTATGATGTCATCCATGTGGTATGTATCCAGCGGTGTGTCGCCTGGGCAGAACCAACGCTGCTTCTCGGCATGGATGGGGCGGTGCTATCCAATGCTGGACGATCATCCACTTGACGCTGCCGCTGATGAGACCCCTTTCTGGCTAAGTGAGTCGATCTGCTGCTGCTGGAATTTGAGTGCAGTCCGCGTGCCTTGCTTCTAGGCCTTAAAGGCGTTCTGCGTCCTGCTTCTCTGCTCCTCCTCCAGCTTCCTTTTCTTCTCCTCCTCCATCTTCCTTCTTGCAGGTCCTGTAGTCCTTGTTCCATTCTGAAAAGCCCTCATACCGGGAATAACGCCCTTGCCTCGTGTTCTTCCGGGTGTTCAGATTTCAGTAGCGTAAGCTCGTCGTTCTCTCTGTTGGGCGTGAACACCCCCTTTCGAGCTTCTTCTATTGCGTCAATTATTTTTTGTTCGGCTCCTTTTAGACTTGCCTTCCACGAAACTTCGCCTGTCTTCGGGTCCAACGCCCCCCCCATGCGTATAGAACCAAGTTCTGCACCTTGGGAGCCAGCTCCTAGTAACCGGTGTGACCCCTGCATCCTCCATCTCTTGCTCAGACTTATCCCACTTAGGCAATCCCACCGCGTAGCCACCTGGACCCAGCCTATGGAACTGCGTCTTTTTTGCGGCATTTGCCTTGTTTTTCATCGACCGTTCCTTAGCTAATTCTGAATCCTTGAAGGTCACGAAATCGTCCCAGTGCTCTCTTTGCTTCTCCAGTGTTCCCGTGAATTCTGGAGTCTTCCTTTCATTAGCGAGGTAGTTGGCCCATACAGTTTTCTTGTGGGTGTTGAATGCAATTGCCATCTTCTTAAGAGAAGCGCCCTTGACTTTCTCCACATCTCGCTTGGTGAAATGATCTGGTAGGGTGAAATGTTCCATCAGAGATTTCCAAAGGACATTTTTGGCTCTGTCGTCGACCCAAGTAACACCTGGACGTTTAGTCTTTGGCTCTTTCCATTCTTGAATGGAGATCGGGAGTTTGTCCTTCACAATAACTCCTTGACCGACGAGTCCACTTGTTCGCAATGTTCTTGGCGTGAGGGGTTCACCACTAGGTTTGATGGATTCGATGTTGTACTTTACACCATCCTTCAACAATCTACCTGGGCCTCGCTTTGTCCTGCTGTCTGTAGAAGCAGATTTGCTCGATCCAGAAGGCTGAAAGAAGAATGATCGATTCGTTAATATATCTTCAATAAAAAAACATGTGATGATCACCATGGTGCCTGCTTATATAAATATACCTTGCCGGTAGTCTTTGTTATTTGAAGATCAGCATTGTCTGTGTCATCACAAACATTGTATGTGTCATCATAATCATAGTTCATGACTTCATCAGCTCGGTTGTCGAGATCGAATATCTTTTCATCACCCTCTCCGGTATTGTTCAGATATTGGGAGCCGTCATCTGCTTCATTTAGATCATCTAGCCTGTGAGGGCTGCGTATGATGTCGAACAATTACTCTTCTCTCTCTCTGCCGGTATTGTCCGCCATACCTTTTACTTAACTAATACAGAAGAAATATAAAACAATTTAATTAGTATTCAAATTACAATGCATGGATGCAATCAATAAGGAAAAATTGAATCTCGAATACATCGTCTTAATATATATAATATCGAATACATCATCGTCTTAATATATATAATCTCGAATACATCGTCTCGAATATTATATATCGAATACATCACTGGCTAGGTACCTAATAAAGATCGAGTACTGAGAAGAATCTAGGGTGCCACTCGCGGTTCTGAGGCGTGGCGGTGCACACCCAAAGAGAAGGAACCATCACGGGATCATATCTCCGGTCATCGCCCAAAGAACCCGCCAAGTAGTGGAGAACTTGACATCGTCCATAGCAGCCATGTAGTGATGGGCGTGCTCATCTTCCTCCACGACACGGCGACGACCACCTCCGGCGGGCCGGCTGCCTCTGCACCAAATGTGGCCCACGTGAACGCCACCAAAGAAGATCGAGGTCGACGACGGGACCCGAGGTCGAGTTCCTCACTGCGGCGCGCCTCGAGTAGCACCTCCGGTGCCAGCCAGTGAGCCAGTCCGGACATGGGTCCTCTGAAGCGGGGCGTCGTCGCGAACAGGTCGACGGCGAGGATGCGGGCGGGCATATCGTCGAGAACAAATACTATATGCCCATAAAAAGTAACATTTTTAAATGATTTGATTGTGATAACTAAAATTCTATATATATGCAAATTCTAACAATTTGACATTAATCTAATTCATCTAACTAAAACTAATTCTAAAATTTCCTGATTATATAACTAACATTTCTATAACAATTCTAATATTATATAACTAAAAACAGAAAAATTGCTAACATTTCTATAAATATTTCTACAACTAAAAACAGAAAACGTTTATAACATTTCTATATAACTAACAATTCTAATATTTATATAACTAAAAACATAAAATTGCTAACATTTCTATAAATATTTCTATAACTAAAAACAGAAAACATTTATAACATTTCTATATAACTAACAATTCTAATATTTATATAACTAAAAATAGAAAAATTGCTAACATTTCTATAAATATTTCTATACCTAAAAACAGAAAACATTTATAACATTTCTATATAACTAACAATTCTAATATTTATATTACTAAAAACAGAAAAATTGCTAACATTTCTATAAATATTTCTATAACTAAAAACAGAAAACATTTATAACATTTCTATATAACTAACATTTATAATATTTATATTACTAAAAACAGAAAAATTGCTAACATTTCTATAACTAAAAACAGAAAACATTTATGACATTTCTATATAACTGACATTTCTAATATTTATATCACGTGTGTGTGTGTGTGTGTGTGTGTGTGTGTGTGTGTGTAGTGAGTGTGTGTGTGGACAACTGGACATGGCGGCCGGGGCGAGCTCATCGGCGAGGCGACGACGGGCGGCGACGACGGGCGACAGGGACGGGCGGCGACGACGGGACGAGGCGAGGACGACAGGACGAAGGGCGGCGACGACGGGCGGCAGAACGGGTGGCGACGACGGGCGGCGGAAGCGGCGACGGGACGGAACGGAGCGGCGGCGACGCGGCGACGTCGGCAAGCGACGACGGCGGCACGGCCGGGTCGGCGACGAGGGCGGGGCGGCGACATCGGCAGGGACGGCGTCGATCGGGCAGGAAGGCGCGACGGAGGAGGAAACAGAGGAAAGTGAAAATTTTCAAGTGTTGTATATAGGATGGACCTTTAGTACGGTTGGTGGCACCAACCGGTACTAAATCTGTTTTAACCAACCAAGCGGCGGAAGCACCCACCCTTTAGTACGGGTCGTGGCACCAAGCGGTACTAAAGACCCACCCTTTAGTACGGTTGGTGTCACGACCGGTACTAAAGGGGTGCGCTAACTCGAGCGGTGCGCAAGTTTAGTGCCACCTCGCTAGCCGAGGGGCTACCTGACTGGTTTATAAGCCCAGTCGGTAGCTCTCGAGCTCCTCTCCTAAGCAGGCCCTCTGGGCCTACCTGTTCTCTTCGCCTAGTGGGCCTCTTGGGCCTTTATGGGCCTGCATTCGGCCCAACAAAGGTTGGGTTCCTAGTCGTATGCAGGCCGCTTTGGCCCCGATGGTGGGCTTTATTTTCTTAATTTTTTCGCTTTATTTATTTTTGTTTTATTTATTTTTGAGTTGTTTTTGCTGTATTTAGAGTTTATTTGTGAATATTTTTGCTTTAGGTACAAAAATTATGAACTTTCTGTTAGTGCGGTAGTTTTCAAATTTGAATAGTTTAAATTTTGAATTATTTGAAATTTATGTGAATCACTAGTTTGTGAATAACTTAACTTTGAAAAAGATTTTTAGTGATTCTTTTTCTTATGTTTAATATTACTGTGTTTTATCATTATGTTCAATTTGGTAATGCTTAGGTTATTTAAAAAATGAAATGCCTTTGTAACAGTTGAGTTTTCGTGAAACCACGATACTTCGAAAGAGATTGTCCATTTTGTACACGAAGTGCGTCCAGTTTTTCCCGTAACCCTCTCTACTTTTGTTTGCACATAAAATTTCTTCGCGTTTCAAATGCCAAAACTACCCTAACTATTACAGAGATTCCCTCCTGGGTGTGAAACACGGAAGAAAGTGATGATAGTGAAGCCGATCACATCCCAGATCTTTGGGTGTGAAACTTTTTCTTCGCGTGTGTCCCTTTGCGCCGTAGCCATGGAAAATCTTCATCATTTAACTGGATGCTCGGGTCAATATTCACTGTGAATGGAGGAATTTCATCAAACTTTTCATAATCTTCGACATGTACGTCTTGTCATCCACTCCCACGATGTTTCTTTTTACTGAAAGAACTATGTGGCGCTTTGGCTCTTCGTATGATCCATTCGCTTCCTTATCTTTTCTTTTTCTCGGCCTGGTAGACATGTCTTTCACATAAAGAACCTGCGCCACATCATTGGCTAGGACGAATGGTTCGTCTGCATACGCAAGATTGTTGAGATCCACTGTTGTCATTCCGTACTACGGGTCTTCCGTTACCCCGCCTCGTGTCATATTGACCCATTTTCACCGAAACAAAGGGACCTTCAAATTACCTCCATAGTTAAGTTCCCATATGTCCACTATGTAACCATAATATGTTTCCTTTCCCGTGTTGGTTGTTGCATCAAAGCGGACACCACTGTTTTGGTTGGTGCTCTTCTTATCTTGGGCGATCGTGTAAAATGTATTCCCATTTATCTGGTACCCTTTGAAAGTCATTATATTCGAAGATGGTAACTGGGACAGCGAGTACATGTCATCTTGAATATCTCCATCATGTATGGCACGTTTCTGCAACCAACCGGCAAAAGTCCTCGTTTGTTCACGTGTAATCCAATCGTCAGACTTCTCCGGGTGTTTGGAGTGTAGAAAATTCTTGTGTTCCTCCATGTACGGAGCCACCAAGGCGAATTTTGTAGAAGCTGTGTAGTGTGCTTGGTGAGAGAATGCCCGTCCATACATATTATTTGATCCCTCCTAGCGTGCCTTTTCCATCCATCTGCCCTTATGGCGCGATTCAGAACACCAATCGACTTAAGGTCAGGAATAAAGTCAATACAAAACTCAATGACCTCCTCATTTTCATGGCCCTTGAGATGCTTCCTTACGGCCTAGCACGGTTATGAACATATTTCTTCAAGAGTCCCATGAACCTCTCAAAGGGAACATATTGTGTAGAAATACAGGACCCAAAACGTTAATCTCTTCAAGAAGGTGAACTAGGGCGTGCGTCATGATGTTGAAGAAGGATGGTGGGAACACCAACTCAAACCTGACAAGACATTGCACCAAATCATTTTGTAACCTTGGTATGATTTCTGGATCGATTACCTTCGAGAGATTGCATTGAGGAATGCACATAGCTTCACAATGGCTAATCGAGCGTTTTCGGTAGAAGCCCCTCAATGCAACGGAAGGAGTTGCGTCATAATCACGTGGCAGTCATGAGACTTTAGGTTCGGAACTTTTCTCTGCCATATTTATTATTCCCTTTATATTCGACGAGAAGCGGACGGTACCTTCATCTTTGAGCAGGCATTCTAAGAAGATTTCCTTCTCTTCTTTGGTAAGGCGTAGCTGGCTCGACCACGATGTATGCCGTCTTTTCCGTGCATACGTTGCTGGTCCTCCGTGCCTCTGGTGTATCTTTTGTCTTCCCATACACGCCCAAAAAGCCAAGCAGGGTCACGCAAAGATTCTTCGTCACGTGCATCACGTCGATTGCGGAGCGGACCTCTAGGTCTTTCAATATGGCAGGTCCCAAAATATAGATTTCTTCTTCCACATGGGTGCGCATCCGTCGGCGTCCTTGAACAGGTTGTCCGCCAGACCTTTCCAAAGATTACCTTCAAATCCTTGATCATATCATGTACATCAGCACCAAGATGCGGTGGCGAGGCTTCGTCCGGTGATCTGCCTCACCTTTGAAATGCTTGCCTTTCTTTCTTACGGGATGCCTTGTCGAAAGAAATCGACGATGTCCCAGGTACACATTCTTCCTACAACTATCCAAATATATATTGTTGGTATCATCCAAACAGTGCGTGCATCCGCGGTATCCCTTGTTTATGCATCACGAAAGGTTCTTGAGAGCAGGCCAATCATTGATGGTCACGAACAGCAACACCTTTAGGTCAAATTCTTCCTGTCTGTGCTCATCCCATGCACGTACACCTGTTCCATTCCACAGTTGTAATAGTTCTTCAACTAATGGCCTTAGGTACACATCAATGTCGTTGCCGGGTTGCTTAGGGCCTTGGATGAGCAATGGCATCATAATGAACTTCCGCTTCATGCACAACCAAGGAGGAAGGTTATACAAACATAGAGTCACAGGCCACGTGCTATGGTTGTTGCTCTGCTCCCCAAAAGGATTAATGCCATCTGCGCTTAGACCAAACCATATGTTCCTTGGGTCACCTGCAAACTCCTCCCAGTACTTTCTCTCGATTTTTCTCCACTGCGAACCGTCAGTGGGTACTCTCAACTTTCCATCTTTCTTATGGTCTTCTGCGTGCCACCGCATCGCCTTCGCATGCTCTTTGTTTTGGAACAAACATTTCAACCGTGGTATTATAGGAGCATACCACATCACCTTGGCAGGAATCTTCTTCCTGGGGCGCTCGCCCTCGACATCACCAGGGTCATCGCGACTCATCTTATAACGCAATGCACCGTATACCGGGCAAGCGTTCAAATCATTGTACTCACCGCGGTAGAGGATGCAGTCATTAGGGCATGTCTGTATCTTCTGCACCTCTAACCCTAGAGGGCAGACAACCTTCTTTGCTTCATACGTACTCTCGGGCAATTCGCTGTCCTTTGGAAGCATATTCTTTATCATTACCAGCAACTTTCCAAATCCCTTGTCGGATACACCATTCTCGCCTTCCATTGCAGCAATTCAAGTGTGGTGCCCAACTTTTTTGTCAACTTCGCAATTGGGTACAGCAATTTCTTGTGATCCTCTAACATGGCGCTGCAACTTCGTCCTCTCCAGATCACTTGCGCAGTTTCTCTTTGAATCGGCAATGGCCCGACCTAGATCATCGCGGGCTCATCGATGCCTCTTCTTCACTTCTTCCCGCATTGCGGCTCAGCTTCTTCCCCATTGTTGTATCATCGTATTCAGGGAACCCATGGCCAGGATAGCCGTCGTCCTCCTCTTCTTCTTCATTGTCTTCCATCATAACCCCTCTTTCTCCGTGCTTGGTCCAAACATTATAGTGGGGCATGAAACCGGACTCAAATAGGTGGACGTGAATGGTTCTTGACGTAGTGTAATTGTGACCATTCTTACAACCAGCACATGGACAAGGCATAAAACCATCCGCCCGCATGTTTGCCTCAGTGGCAAGCAGAAAAGTATGCACGCCATTAATGAACTCGGGAGAGCATCGGTCATCATACATCCATTGTCGGCTCATCTTCATTACACAACCCTAGAGGGCAGACAACCTTCTTTGCTTCATACGTACTCTCGGGCAATTCGTTGTCCTTTGGAAGCATATTATTTATCATTACCAGCAACTTTCCAAATCCCTTGTCAGATACACCATTCTTTGCCTTCCATTGCAGCAATTCAAGTGTGGTGCCCAACTTTTTTGTCAACCGCAATTCGGGTACAACAATTTCTTGTGATCCTCTAACATGCGCTGCAACCGTCCTCTCCGGATCACTTGCGCAGTTTCTCTTTGCATCGGCAATGGCTGACCTAGATCATCGGCGGGCTCATCTGATGCCTCTTCTTCAGCTTCTTCCCGCATTGCCGGCTCAGCTTCTTCCCCCATTGTTGTATCATCATATTCAGGGAACCCATGGCCAGGATAGCCGTCGTCCTCCTCTTCTTCTTCATTGTCTTCTATCATAACCCCTCTTTCTCCGTGCTTGGTCCAAACATTATAGTGGGGCATGAAACCGGACTCAAATAGGTGGGCGTGAATGGTTCTTGGCGAGAGTAATTGTGACCATTCTTACAGCCAGCACATGGACAAGGCATAAAACCATCCGCCCGCTTGTTTGCCTCGGTGACAAGCGAAAAAAGTATGCACGCCATTAATGAACTCGGAGAGCATCGGTCATCATACATCCATTGTCGGCTCATCTTCATTACACAACACCAAATAGACCAAATTAATACAAGTTCATACATAAAGTTCATACATAAAGTTCATATACAGCACTTAATTAAATGCAACATACAAATAACTCTCTAGCTAAAGAATTTAAATGCAACAACAAATGCGATCAAGATCGCAACTAAGGTAACAATTGATCCAACAACATAATGATACCAAGCCACACTATCAATGGCATATTTTCTAATCTTTCTAATCTTCAACCTCATTTTCTCCATCTTGATCTTGTGATCATCGACGACATCGGCAACATGCAACTCCAATTCCATCTTCTCCCCCTCAATTCTTTTCAATTTTTCTTTCAAATACTCGTTTTATCTTTCAACTAAATTTAACCTCTCGACAATAGGGTCGGTTGGAATTTCGGTTCACATACCTCCTAGATAAAAATATCTATGTCAACTTGATGGGCATAATTTGTCATAAACACGAAATGCAACAACTAGTTTTAAAGAGAATATACCACATCCGAATCATAACAAGGGCGAGGGCCGACGGGGCGGATATCAAAACCATGGCACTATGTATAACAAACAACGACGGGTAAGATAATTATACGAGTAACTATATATCCAAATCACACAAACATCAATTTGGTAATGTAAAACATTCATGAACAAGAGCCTCACCACAAGGTGGTGCCGTGACAGGGACAGTGTGAGCGATCGGCGGTGGTTCTGACGGAGATTTAGAAGGCACTAAGTAAACCACACCTACATATGCAAACTAAGTGTTACTTTTGACCTCAAATTGCATATAAATCAAATACTAGCAAATTATAATTCCTCCCAAATTAATCACTATACAAAGCATTGCAAGAGCTAATCTAGCAATGAGAGTTGAAAGGAAAAAGCTGCTAACCTTTGTGATCATTTGAATGGATGGGGCCTTCAAATCTTGACAAATTTTGGGCAAAATTTGTGAGGAGCTCGAGGAAGAGAGGGAAGAACAGAGGAAGTGAGGGCAAGGTGATGAACAGAGTGGCTCGGGTGGACGAAGGGTTTATGTCGTGGACCTTTAGTACGGTTCGTGCCACGAACCGATCTGCAGGTGTTGGGCGGGCCCCGGCCGACAACACCTGCCACCACTCTCTTTAGTACCGGTTAGTAGCACGAACCGGTGCTAAAATTAGCCATAAACGGTACTAATGAGAACGGCCGGCTAGCCGTTGGAACCGACACTAATGGACACATTAGTGCCGGCTCAAAATCAAACCGGCACTAATGTGTCTCAGATTTGCCCCTTTTTCTACTAGTGTGCCAGCACGGATCGCAAAGGAACCAGGTTTCTTCTCCCCCTCCCTTTGCCAAATCCTGATTTCCAGCGCGTTTGTTTCTAAAGATGGCGACATTGCGCCAAGATGGCGACGACACAACAAGCCGCCGATAGCCAACCAATGATTAGAGTATTTGCGATGCTGGATGGATTGAGTGAAATCCCCAATTCGTCTTGCCAGACTAGTTGGATTTCCTTGTAATACTTCGGCGCCGAGAGAAGAGAGAGGTCTCAGAGGACCAGCGGCGAGTAGTGGAGTTCTTCCGGTGTCGAGGACCGTGGCAGCAACCGGGGCGACCACCATAATTTTGCCAATGCCGAGTAGTATGGTCGCGACAGACGGGGGTGGAGCATTAGCGCAGGTTAGTTTCGAGAGAAGAATGTGTCAGTGACAAGGAGGAAGCAGCTGTCAGCAACAAGGGAAAAGTAAAGAGCGAAGCGGCAAGTGTTTCAAATCAAAGGCCCACTCGCACGCGCTGAATGGGCCTTGGGCCTTGTAAATCTATAAGTACCTACCGGTAGCGTGTGTGAGGACAAGATTTGGCAAACGGATAGTAGGCATGGCTCGTGTGTGAGTTCATCCTTCTCCTCTCGATTCCTCATTGCAGAACCAGGGTTGTAGCTTGAATTCGTAAATTCAATGGTGAAACAGAGGAAGACCTTATAATCTATGATAGAGGCGAGGGTGTCTCGATCTTTCAATGAGATGATAACTATCGATTTGGTGGAGATGACTTTGACGATCCGACTACAAACGTGCACGACGTTGCGCCTTAGCAATCGCTAAACCAATCTCACGAGGTTCTTGGCGATGCGGAAGCACGGTCAGCTGACCACGAAGGTCTATTCCTGCAAGCAATCGAAGAGCGAGCAAGAATATGATAAAGCAATCCGAATATTGCGAATATATATATGAAGTATTGATAATGGTGGGGATCCGTGGCGGTCTTGGTCTGGTCGTTGGACACAAGCGAAGTACGAAGTTGCAATGGCTAACTTTAACTAAACAAATCCCGGAAAAAGCTACTAGATGGATCTACTTATATAGGAGCAAGGGTGGCGGCCAAGGAGGTGGGAGGACGTCCCAAGGCATCCTAAAACTAACCCTAGGTCGTACAAGGCCAATGGGCCCAAGTGGAGGTGATGCAACACCTTTGCACTTGTAGTTTGACTCAGATTCTGCTGCAGCATCAAATTGTTTCGTCCATAACTCAACTCTCTGGACGAATTTGAAGGTGAATCCAATTGGGAGTCCGTATGAAAGAGTTATTTCCGTTTTGAGTCAGGTATGTCTGTGCAGTCCGAATCTGAATCCAGAACGTGAGAGACTTGGACTCTATCTTCTCTTGGTCCAAAAGTGACGTAAGAGGACTTTTTGAACAACACCTAAACTTCTCCTTTTGCCTTATCTTCATATGTGATTGTACAAATGTCCCATACACCTGCAATTAGACAAATTACAGAAGTGTGTGAAGTATTTTTGTTCTGGATAACATAAACAGATTATTGAATAGTTTGCACTAGAAATCACCTAACAAATATGCATGTATGCAATATTTTTGGTCGTATCCAAGGTAGTCATGTCCTCATCATCCTCCCCCTTTTGAAAACAAAGCCGTCCTCGGCTTTGCTTAATCTGAAATGTGGCTAACAAAAGAGACAAGGTGTACATGTTGTATATGTATATGTCATCCATTTTTACTTCCCTTGATTTTTGCACATATGACACATGTATACATGAGTAACTTTCATAGATCATGAAATATAAAGCCGAAATATTATCATAAGTAGAAGGCATGCAAATGTTGCAAATCAGTTTGCACATATAAGTGAAGCTCTTATTCATATCAAAAGATTGACAATATTCATCATTAAACCATCCCAACATTGCTGAATAAACCTTACGTGCATCAAATTTACATACTACAACATGCTTAAATAAGAAAACATGCAATAAGTCATTTGACACAGAATGATCACCAAGATTAGAGGTCATATCAAAATGAGTAAACATTGGCACAATTATTTTAAAATGTATTTGATCCAAATCTGATTTATTTCCTTATTCACATGGTTCTTTGACATCAACAGTTAATTCAATGGGCGCACTCAAAATTGTTGGTACTTCAGTCGTTTGATCACATGATGCATTCATGACAGTAACATGATTCTCTAAAATAGATGGCGTGCTCAATTGAACAGGTAACTCAATACATGATGTATTTAAGTTAATTAGGTATGCATCATTCTCATGTGAAGTTATATCATCAATACCTTTACTGTTACCTTGTCGCAAAGACGTAGCTGATGTAGGTATGGACGATGACAATGTACCATACACTTGAGATGATGTCACACTCACAATATGAGGTGTGTCTGCTCTAGTAGGTGCAACGATGGAGGAACCAACCGATGGTAGTGAGCATGAATTGGAATAGTAGTTGTTGTAGTCACCCAATGCATCCTCCTGTAACTGTCTCTCAAAGGTACAACCACGAACATATATATACCAGTAATGCAACGAGGAATATACTGAAATCTTGCCTGAATATCATGGTTCAAACCACCAAAAAATCTATTCATTGTATCATCCTCAGATTCTTCTATGTCACAATGATGCATATAAGATTTGAACTCTTGGTAGTAAGCATGAACAGTGTTGTTGCCTTATTTAAATTGTTCGAATTTGCGAAGCAATTCACGACGATAGTAAGGAGGGAAAAAATGTTGTCTCATTACATCTTTTAAATCTTTTCAAGTTGTGGGTTGGTATCAATGTTTTTCTTACAATGCACACTCCACCAAACAGAAGCAAAACCAGTAAATGCTCTAGTGGTAGCTCGTACTCGCTCAAGTTCAGAAAAGTCATGGTGACTAAAAACTTGTTCTATTTCAAACACCCAAGCTAGATAAATAGCAGGATTAAATCTACCCTCAAATGACGGTAAAGAGATAACCTGACCATATGCTTGTGTGTGTTGTCCCAACTCTCGTGATGGTGAAGATGTGTCCGTCGTCCAAGAACGTCTCCGGAACCTGTCATGATTAGTAGAAACAAGAAACAAAATTCGAGAATAATGTTCCTATGAACTACTAGGATGTGGTTGTAAAGTGCTCACAGTAAAGCAAATATCAATATCTTACAAGTTCTTACCATGCGGCAGGCGGTGAAAGGAAACCAATGGTGTCAAATAACTCCGAAGATTGTGTAAAACGATTGCCATGGGAACGTACATATACACGGTGTAGAAATATGTGGAGCTGGGTTGGCTATATATGGTAGCAAAACATTAGCAATAATCAATTCACAGATGTAATATTGAATAAACGCTCAACGACGGTACTGTGCTGGTCCTAGGCTAGACCGGACTTGAGACGCGATCCTAGAACACTAATGAGGTCACAGCGTAGCACAACTAGCATCAATGAAGGATACTAAGTAGCTCTGGACAGCAAGATATAAGTGAAGATCACAACGGGAGTAAAGATAATGACGAAAAACAACTGCCAAGCAGGATATACAACAACTTTCTCTCCAACTTTCCTCTGGAAAAGTTTGTGCCAATTTTTTTGATAATTTTCCTCAAGAAAGGTAATGACAAGCTTTCAAACGCGACAGGAATCACTCAATTCTGAGTTGATATGAGGAGTCAAAAAATTCTAAAACTGGCCTGAAAAACCGGAATAAGCTGTGTTCACGAACTTCGGAGGGCAAAATGACCTATTTAGAAGCTGATTTTGAGGTGCCAAATATTTAACCAGCTTCTACAACTATTTAGATGCGGCTCGTCGCTAGCTTTCAATTGAGTACTCGCAGAGCCAAAACGGACTTCGTGTGAGGAACTTATCCCTGTTTTACTGAACAGTGCGCAAAACAGATTCCAATCCGAATTCAATTACGAGATTGAGCCCAGATAGATCCGAATTTTGTTTTTTTTTCTTCTCTTTTTTTTCCTCACACTTACTTTTTCTTTTTTTTCTCTGACTTTTTTTTTACTTTTTTTCTCTTTTTTTCTCTCTCACTATTTCCAAAACAAACTAGATGAGATGCAGATTGGATCAAGCGAAGATGTGAACGATCTCAACTATGATTACGACAATGAACGGTGGGTAGCACATGGTGGAAATTGATGGATGGGTGGTGGACAGCGGAAGGGATAACGATGCAGCGGCGACGTGACTAATGTGAACAGAACTCGAAACTCTAAACAAACTAGATACTAAGACCAGCAACTCGACACGATGATGCAACCGATAATTCAATAATGCAAACAATGAAAAGAAAATTGGAAAGGGTCAGACTGGTTTGGACAAAGGATGAATAGATCTAACTTTTTTTGTGGCTTTTTCTTAGACAGTAGGTAATAAAATAAATCTAATCTAGGGAAAGTTGGAAATTCTCACCGAGCAACCTGAAAACTGATATCACTTGATAGAGGCGAGGGTGTCCTGATCTTTGATGAGATGATAACTATCGATTTGGGGGAGATGACTTTGACGATCCGACTACAAACGTGCACGACGTTGCGCCTTAGCAATCTCTAAACCAATCTCCTGAGGTTACTGATGATGTCGGAAGCACGGTCAGCCTGACCACGAAGGTCTATTCCTGCAAGCAATCGAAGAACGAGCAAGAATATGATAAAAGCAATCTGAATATTGCGAATATATATGAAGTATTGATAATGGTGGGGATCCGTAAGCGGTCTTGGTTTGGTCGTTGGACACAAACAAAGTACACGAAGTTGCAATGGCTAACTTTTAACTAAACAAATCCCCAGGAAAAAGCTACTAGATGGATCTACTTATATAGGAGCAAGGGGTGGCGGCCAAGGAGGTGGGAGGACGTCCCAAGGCAGCCTAAAACTAACCCTAGGTCGTACAAGGCCAATGGGCCCAAGTGGAGGTGATGCAACACCTTTGGACTTGTAGTTTGACTCGGATTCTGCTGCAACATCAGATTGTTTCATCCATAACTCAACGCTCCGGACGAATTTGAAGGTGAATCCAATTGGGTTGGAAAGAGCACGCAATCTATTTTCTGATAGAGGCGAGGGTGTCCCGATCTTTCGATGAGATGATAACTATCGATTTGGTGGAGACGACTTTGACGATCCGACTACAAACGTGCACGACGTTGCGCCTTAGCAATCGCTAAACCAACTCCGAGAAGTTATTGACCACGCTGGAGCACGATCAACCTGACCACGAAGGTCTATTCCTGCAAGCAATCGAAGAACAAGCAAGAATATGATAAAGCAATCTGAATATTGCGAATATATATGAAGTATTGATAATGGTGGGGATCCGGAAGCGGTCTTGGTCTGGTCGTTGGACACAAACAAAGTACACGAAGTTGCAATGGCTAACTTTTAACTAAACAAATCCCCCGGAAAAAGCTACTAGATGGATCTACTTATATAGGAGCAAGGGGTGGCGGCCAAGGAGGTGGGAGGACGTCCCAAGGCAGCCTAAAACTAACCCTAGGTCGTACAAGGCCAATGGGCCCAAGCGGAGGTGACGTAACACCTTTGGACTTGTAGTTTGACTCGGATTCTGCTGCAGCATCAGATTGTTTCATCTATAACTCAACGCTCCGGACGTATTTTAAGGTGATTTCAATTGGGTTGGAAAATGCACGAAATCTATTTTCCAACAAAAAAAGAATCAACCAATTTGGAGTCCGTATGAAAAAGTTATAGACGTTTTGAGTCAGGTATGTCTGTGCAGTCCGAATCTGAGTCCAGAACGTGAGAGACTTGGACTCTATCTTCTCTTGGGCCAAAAGTGACGTGAGAGAACTTTTTGAACAGCAGGTAAATATCTCTTTCTCCCTTATCTTAATATGTGGATTGTACAAATGTCCCATACACCTGCAATTATACATGGCACAAAAGTTTGTGAAGTATTTTTGTCCTGGATAACATAAATATATTATTGAATAGTTTGCACTAGAAATCACCTGAGAAATATGCATGTATGCAATATTTTGGTCTCATCCAAGGTAGTCATGTCCTCATCATCCTCCCTTTTTGAAAACAAAGCCGTCCTCGGCGTTGCTTAATCTGAAATGTGGCTAACAAAAGAGACAAGGTGTACATGTTGTATATGTATCGTCATCCATTTTACTTCCCTTGATTTTTGCATATATGACACATGAATAGATGAGTAACTTGCATAGTTCATAAAATCTAAAGCCAACAAATTAGCACAAGAACTAGAAGGCTTGAAAATACTGCAACTCAGTTTGCACATATAAGTGAAGCTCTTATTTATTTCAAGAGATTGACAATGTTCATCATTAAACCATCCCAACATTGGTGAATAAACCTTATTTGAATCAAATTTACATGCTACAACATGCTTATATAAGCAAACATGCAATGAGTCATTTGACACAGAATCATCACCAAGATTAGAGGTCGTATCAAAATGATTAAACATTGATTCTTTTGCATCAATAGTTAATTCAATGGGTGCTCTCAAAATTGTTGGTATTTCAGTTGTTTGATCACATGGCAAAGTCAAATTATCAATATAATCCTCTAAAATAGGTGGTGTGATCAAAGTAGTGGGTAGCTCAACACATGATGTATTCAAGTTAACTAGGCATGCATCATTCTCATGTAAAAGTGGAAAATCTGTACCTTTGTCATTACCTCTTATAGTCAACTCAGATGATGCAGGCACTCTCGATGGTGATGTGTCACATGGTGGAGATGATGTAGTCCTCGCAACAACGGATGTGGTTGTCATAGTACGCCTAGTAGTTGAATAAACATCTGTATCAATAGTTGGAATGTGCACCGTGCGCTTGTTCTCCTTGTGGGCAACACGTCGTTTTATTTCCTGTTCAGCTTTGCAAGCAAGACGAAACAAATGGTCCATAGGATAACACTCTTCATGAATTAGTATCTCCTGAATATTATGGTTTAATCCTCCCCAAAATCTATCCATAAAATCTTCTTCACTTTCTTCTAAAATGAGTGCAACAAGGTAGTTTGTAAATCATCATAATATTTTGTTACGGTGTCACTACCTTGTTTTAAATGTTCCAGTTTTTAATCATGCCACAGTATAATAAACATCGACGAATCTATCTCTCATGACATGTTTTAAATCATCCCAAGTATTAGGTACATAATCAGGGTGTAACCGACAATATTCACTCCACCAAACTAGAGCATAACCAGTGAAAGAACCAACCGCAACCATAACTTTTTACGTTCATCAAAATTATGGGAAGCAAATATATTATTATGTCTAACTCCCATTCAATATATAAAGGAGGTCTAAAACGTCCATTAAATGGTGGTATAGAAACATGAACCTGATCATGTGCATTTGGATGTTTGTGCACCTCTCGTGACGGTTGTGGTATTTGCATAGGTGGTGGCATGTCTCCTTGATCGACAAAGCCCATGAATTGACTCTGGATCCTGTCATGATTAGTAGAACAAGAAACAAAATCCAAAATAATGTTCCTATAACTACTAGGATGTGGTGGTAAAACGCTCACGATAAAGCAAATATCAATGTCTTACAAGTTCTTACCATGCAGCAGGCGGTCATCGGCAACCAGCGGTGTCAAGTAACTCGAATATTGAGTAAAAGCGATTGCCGGGGAGCGACGATATACGATGTAGAAATATGTGGAGCTGGGTTGGCTATATATGGTAGCAAAAGATTAGCAATAATCAATTCAAAGATGCAATGTTGAATAAGCGCTCAACGACGGTACTGTGCTGGTCCTAGGCTAGACCGGACTAGAGACGCGAGCCTAGAACACTAATGAGGTCACGGCATAGCACAACTAGCATCAATGAAGGATACTAAGTAGCTCTTGACAGCAAGATATAAGTGAAGATCACAACGGCAGTGAAGATAATGATGAAAAACAACTGCCAAGCAGGACATACAACAACTCTCTCTCCAACTTTCCTCTTGAAAAGTTTGAGCCAATTTTGTGATAAATTCTTTCAAATAATGCTACTAACTCAAGCTTTCCAATGCAAAAAGAATCACTCAATTCCGAGTTGATATGAGGAGTCAAAGAATTCTAAAACTGGCCTGAAAAATTGGAACAAGCTGTGTTCACGAACTTCAGAGGGCAAAAACACCTATTTAGAAGCCGATTTTGAGGTGTCAAATACTGAACTAGCTTCTGCAACTATTTAGATGCGCCTCGTCTCTAGCTTTAATTTGAGTACTCACGGAGTCAAAACGGACTTCGTATGAGGAAGATACACCTGTTTTACTGAACAGTGCGCAAAACAGATTCAATCCGAATTCAGGTACGAGACTGATTCTAGATAGATCCGGTTTTTCCTCTCTTTTTTTTCTCACGCTTTTTTTTCTTTTCTTTCTCTCTTTTTTTCTCTGACTTTTTTCTTTTACTTTTTTTTCTCTCTTTTTTTCTCTCTCCCTCTTTCCAAACAAACTAGATAAGATGCAGATTGGATCAAGTGAAGATGTGAGCGATCTCAACTATGGTTATGACAATGAGCGGTGGGTAGCGTGGTGGAAATTGATGGATGGATGGTGATCAGCGGAAGGGATAACGATGCAGCGGCGTGACTAATGTGAACAGAACTTCGAAACTCTAAGCGAACTAGACACTAAGACCAGCAACTCGACACGACGATGCAACCGATAATTCAATAATGCAAACAATGAAAAGAAAATTGCAAAGGCTTGGACTGGCTAGGACAAATGATGAATAGATCTAACTTTTTTGTGGCTTTTCTTGGACAATTGGTAAGAAAATAAATCGAATCTAGGGATAACTGGAAAATCTCACCGAGCAACCTGAAAACTGATACCACTTGATAGGCGAGGGTGTCCCGATCTTCGATGAGATGATAACTATCGATTTGGTGGAGCGACTTTGACGATCCGACTACAAGCGTGCACGACGTTGCGCCTTAGCAATCGCTAAACCAACTCCGAGAAGTTATTGACCACGCTGGAGCACGATCAACCTGACCACGAAGGTCTATTCCTGCAAGCAATCGAAGAACAAGCAAGAATATGATAAAGCAATCTGAATATTGCGAATATATATGAAGTATTGATAATGGTGGGGATCCGAAGCGGTCTTGGTCTGGTCGTTGGACACAAACAAAGTACGAAGTTGCAATGGCTAACTTTTAACTAAACAAATCCCGGAAAAAGCTACTAGATGGATCTACTTATATAGGAGCAAGGGTGGCGGCCAAGGAGGTGGGAGGACGTCCCAAGGCAGCCTAAAACTAACCCTAGGTCGTACAAGGCCAATGGGCCCAAGCGGAGGTGACCTAACACCTTTGGACTTGTAGTTTGACTCGGATTCTGCTGCAGCATCAGATTGTTTCGTCTATAACTCAACGCTCCGGACGTATTTTAAGGTGATTCCAATTGGGTTGGAAAATGCACGAAATCTATTTTCCAACAAAAAAAGAATCAACCAATTTGGAGTCCGTATGAAAAAGTTATAGACGTTTTGAGTCAGGTATGTCTGTGCAGTCCGAATCTGAGTCCAGAACGTGAGAGACTTGGACTCTATCTTCTCTTGGGCCAAAAGTGACGTGAGAGAACTTTTTGAACAGCAGGTAAACATCTCTTTCTCCCTTATCTTCATATGTGGATTGTACAAATGTCCCATACACCTGCAATTAGACATGGCACAAAAGTTTATGAAGTATTTTTGTCCTGGATAACATAAATATATTATTGAATAGTTTGCACTAGAAATCACCTGAGAAATATGCATGTATGCAATATTTTTGGTCTCATCCAAGGTAGTCATGTCCTCATCATTTTCCAACAAAAAAATCACCCAAGTCGGAGTCCGTATGAAAGAGTTATTTCCGTTTTGAGTCAGGAATGTCTGTGTAGTCCGAATCTGAATCCAGAACGTGAGAGACTTGGACTCTATCTTCTCTTAGTCCAAAAATGACGTGAGAGGAGTTTTTGAACAGCACCTAAACTTCTCCTTTTCCCTTATCTTCATATGTGGATTGTATAAATGTCCCATACACCTGCAATTAGACAAAACACAAAAGTGTGTGAAGTATTTTGTTCTGGATAACATAAATAGAATATTGAATAGTTTGCACTAGAAATCACCTGAAAAATATGCATGTATGCAATATTTTTGATCGTATCCAAGGTTGTCATGTCCTCATCAATCTGGCATCAGAGCAAGGCGATCCGTTGGCCCTGCCGACCCACCACCGTCACACCAGACTCGTCAACAAGTTGCGCGCCGCCTCCATGGATTGAATTTCGCCAGAGACGAAGGCCATCTACGATCTCCTCCGAGCCGACTTCGACCAGGCCAACCGTGACCGCGTCGGCTCCACAGCGCAAGCCATCGGCCAGCTCGACGCCCAGCTCGTCCTCCTCTCAGGCCACGTCGATGAGGTCAAGGTCTCGGTCAGAGTCGACATCGATGAACTACGACAGGGGCTTGATCGTTTCACGCCACCGCCTCGTGAAACCGCCAACTGCGCGATGGCCACTCTATCACGTGCGCCAAACAGTGGCTTGTCAGGCCCCGATGGGCGCCGCCTCGACAGCGAGAGCCGGGGGTAGGGGCTGATGACCCACAAGTATAGGCGATCAATCGTACTCCTTCGATAAGTAAGGGTGTCGAACCCGACGATGAGCAGAAGGAAATGATAAGTGGTTTTCAAAAGGTATTCTCTGCAAGTGCTGAAAGTAACAACGATAGATAATTTTATAGCAAGATAATTCGGAACAAGTAAAAAATAGCGATAGTAACAAAGGTGCAGCAAGGTGTCTCAATCCTTTTTATAGCAAAGGACAAGCCGAAAAGTTTTCTTATATAAAGCAAAGTGCTCTCGAGGACACATGGGAAGTGTCGCCTAGTCACGCTCATCATATCTAGTTGATGGGAAACATCGTTTGTCATCCGACTTATTTTTTGGTCTCATAAGTCGCCTATGACGCATGACACGTGTTCCCGTGGGCCACCAACCGCTTTATCTCTTTCCCCGACCTCGGTGAAGCTCATCCACATGTTCCTCATCTCCTTCATCCTCGCACAACTCACTTTCACTTTTCCATCGCTGATGTCGCCGCCCCTAGCGAAGCTCGTCCACATCTCGTTTCTCTCCCTCTCACGTCTCGCCACCGCCCACCACCTGCACTCATCGCGCTGCAAGCCACCTTCTCGTCCCACACCTCTCACACTACTACTACTATCTCCGCCATGGCCACGCTCCACACGCTGTTACCCCAACCTTCTCTCATCGTTCACTGCAAGGCGGCTTCAGGGAGGACGGTGCTCTGTTGGAGATGAGGCACCGATGCTGCAACCCGAGTCGCCGTCGACCCCGTGCTGCCGCAGGCAAGGAGAGTGTAACATCCCGATAGTTAAGCTACAGTAATCACACACTAATAGTGCCATGTCATCACAATTAATTTTGCTAAACCTCACTTTGATCCAAACGCAATTCAAATTCAAAGATAAAGTAAAGTCAAATAATTAAAATTTTCTAAAGGTAAAATAAAAATGTAAGTTGGGTTGCAAATATTCACTAACAATTTTTCATGTAATAGATAACCTTTTTCAAAATATACAAGTGCCCCTAAACATTTTTAAAACCGACCCATAAGCTTTTTATTGAAACAATCTAATTTAAATAAATATGCAAAATATTCAAAATCAGTGAGACTTGTTGGACTAGCCCAAAATATTGTCTCGAATTTATGTAATACTTTGTACATTTAACTAAAATCATTTAGTACCTAAACTAAATACAAAATAGTAGCTAAAGAAGAAACTGAAAAGAAAAAGGGAAATATTCTAATAAAAAGAAAAGAAATCTAATCTAATGGGCCACTTGGCCCATTTAGCAAAACGGCCCAGCCACGCCCACTCGTCCCCTTCCCCTCGCTACAGGAGACGGAGGGGGGCCGTGTGGCAGCCATCCACGGCGCCATGGCCGCGGTGGCAGCCATCCACCGCCCCGGCGTATATAGCCCCGGCGCCCGCCCCCGAAACCCTAGTTCATCCCCCCTTCTTTCCCCCATCGACCCCTTCTTCTTCTGCTCGAAATCAAGGTCAAAATCTCCGCGGTAACCGCTGCCCCGCCCTTGTTGTCGCGGCCACCGTAGTCGCCGTCACTCGGGGGCACATCCTAGAGGATCGCCGTGCTCGGTTTCATCCGTCCCGAGGACCAGCTCGAGCCGGGGAGCTGCATAACCGACGCCATCGCCATCTTCTTCAACCGGCAGTCACCAACTCGCCGCCGATGCCGTCGCTTCGGTCCACCCCGGCCTCCCTGACCTCGTCCCCGGCACCGCTGTGAGCCACTCTTACCAAACCCCCCTCTCCATGTTGTTGATTCGTCGCCGTAGCCGCGCCGTCCCCGAACTCGTCCGAGCTGCCGCGTACGCGTATATACATACGTGCACTGCTGCCGCTGCTTGCATCGTGCTAGGCTGCTGCTCCTATTGCATTCTTTGGCGCCCGTCATTGTCGATGCCGCTGTCAGGCGCACGCACCGGCTGCGCCCGTGTGTTTGGCTGTTTTGCTGCTCCCGCTACCTGCTGCTGCTTTGCCCTGCTACTGTTACTCTGCCGCTGCTTGGCTGCATGCTGCTGCTCTTAGCCTTCTTTGCTCTGCTGCTGCTCTTGCTTGTTGCTATGCTTTCTTTGTTGTTGTTCTTCTTTGCCGCTTGCCATTATTGCTGCCTTCTAGTTCTGCTACATCATTGCCGCCTCTACTAACAACCGTGCCCATGGATGAGCATGTGCTATGCTAGGTGCGTGTACGTACGTCCACCGCTGGCCGGCCGTGCAAATTAGCTTAGGGTCTAATTACTAGTACTAGTTACTTTAACTACTAACCAATGACAGTGCCCCCACCGTTAGTAATCTGATTTAATTAAAGTCAAACTAATCATAGACAATGACATGTGGGACCCGTCTACACTATTCATCCTTTGACCATTCATTCTTTGACTAGGTCAACACTGCCACTGGACCCAACCTATCAGCCACTTTGCCAATTTAATGGGTACGCTTCTGTGTACCCATAGCATATACCCTTCTATTTTCGAATTAATAAATAATTCTAGAAAATGATTAAAACTTTGAAATTTAATATAAAATAAATCATAGCTCAGATGAAAATACTTTGTACATGAAAGTTGCTCAGAATGACGAGACGAATCCGGCTACGTAGCCCGTTCGTCCGCCACACATCGCTCGCATAGAAAACATGCAACTTTTCCCATCCGATTCATCTGTCCGAAAACGCGAAACACCGAGAATACTTTCCCGGATGTTTCCCTCCTTCGCCGGTATCACCTATCCCCACGTTAGATCACCCCTGGCACCACGTATTACCTCATTATGTTTTGTGATGCTTTGTTTGCTCCGTATTTATTGTTTCTTCCCCCTCTTCTCCCCGGTAGACCCCGAGACTGGCGCTGATGCCAGCGAGTACAACTACGTCACCGACGACCCTTCTTCCTATACAACAAAGCTTCCAGGCAATCCCCCCCCTTTTGATCACCAGATATCGCCTACACTTCTCTATACTGCTTGCATTAGAGTAGTATAGCATGTTACTGCTTTCCGTTTATCCTATCCTGATGCATAGCCTGTCCTTGCTACTATTGTTGTTACCTTTACCTGCAATCCTAAATGCTTAGTATAGGATGCTAGTATTCCACCAGTGGCCCTACATTCTTGTCTGTCTACCATGCTATACTATCGGGCCGTGATCACTCGGGAGGTGATCACGGGTATATAGTATATACTTTAAACATGATACATGTGGTGACTAAAGTCGGTCGGCTCATGGAGCACCATGAGTGATTCACGGATTGGGGCTGAAAGGACCTTTGTCCCATGACCCTCTATGTGGATCTTTGTGGCGGAGCGACATGGCAGGTTGAGACCGCCTAGGTGAGAGGTGGGCTGGCCTGGTCGGTGTCATGGTTACATCATTAACACGCTTAACGAGATCTTGGTATTTGATCTGAGTCTGGCCATTTGGTCTATACGCACTAACCAACTACGTGGGAAAGATATGGGCACTCGGCGTCGTGGTATCAGCCGAAGCCTAAGTGACGTCAGCGACTGAGCGGCGGGCGCCGGATTGGAACATAAGCCTGCTCTTGTATTAAGGGGGCTAGTTCTGCTTCCGGGCGCCCTCACAACATGCAGGTGTGCTAAGGGCGATGGGCCCAGACCCCTGTGCGCTTAGGTTTAGACCGGTGTGCTGACCTCTCTGTTGGCCTAGGTGGGGCTGCGACATGTTGATCTTCCGAGGCCGGGCATGACGCAGAAAAGTGTGTCCGGCCAAATGGGATCAAGCGTGTTGGGTTATGTGGTGCACCCCTTCAGGGAAGTTAATCTATTCGAATAGCCGTGATCATTGGTCACATGACGACTTGGAGTTGTACCTTTACCTTATGACAACCCATGTTGAAGAATTCGTCCGATTAACCAGTTAACTTACCGATTAACCCCTACTCATAGGGTCACCGAATAGCTGATAAACCAATAAATCGTCTGATTAATTAATTAAATGGCCGATTAACATGCCGATTAGCCTATTAATCCCCTACTCGCAAGCCAACCGAGCAGCTGCCAGTTAACGATTTCCTCAACAATGATGACAACTAGAACCGGATACTTAATAAAACACACCCTTCCAAGTGCCAGATACAACTCGGTGGTCGCTCTCTAACAGGGCTACGAGGAGAGGATTGCCGGGTAGGATTTTGCTATGTGATGCTACTTGGAGGACTTCAGTCTACTCTCTTCTACATCTTTGCAAGGCGGAGGCTGCGAGCGTAGTCTTGACGTGATTAGTTATCCCCCTCTTATTCTGGCATTCTGCAGTTCAGTCCATTGATATGGCCCTTTACACATATACCCATGCATATGTAGTGTAGCTCCTTGCTTGGGAGTACTTTGGATGAGTACTCACGGTTGCTTTCTCCCACCTTTTCCCCCTTTCCTTTCTTTACGGTTGTCGCAACCAGATCTTTGGAATCCGAGCAGGACGCCAACGTCGACAACGACTCCTACTATGCTGGAGGTGCCTACTACTACGTGCAGCCCGCTGACGACGACCAGGAGTAGTTTAGGAGGATCCCAGGCAGGAGGCATGCGTCTCTTTCGATCTGTATCCCGGTTTGTGCTAGCCTTCTTAAGGCAAATTTTTAAACTTATGTCTGTACTTAGATATTGTTGCTTCCGCTGACTCGTCTATGATCGAGCACTTGTATTCGAGCCCTCGAGGCCCCTGACTTGTATTATGATGCTTGTATGACTTATTTTATTTTTAGAGTTGTGTTGTGATATCTTCCCGCGAGTCCCTGATCTTGATCGTACACGTTTGGTGCATGATTAGTGTATGATTGAATCAAGGGCGTCACAAGTTGGTATCAGAGCCGACTGCCTATAGGAATCCCCCTTTCCAACTCCTTGGTCGAAGTTGAGTCTAGTCATTGAAAAAGTTTTTACTAACATGGTTGTGCGGCCCATGGGCCCACGTCGCCTTTGGGTGGTATTAGGATCTTTTATTCCTCGTCTATACTCTGGGACTCTGATCTCTCTACTATTCGGGTTAAATGAATTTGCTAACTCTAACATTAGGATCTCGTGATCGCATCCACCCGGAGAGCCCCTTATTGCAGAGGATCGCCCGCTACATCAAAAGATTCCGAAGATACTCTCTAATGTTCTCTCGAGACTCTATGCACGTCGCTTTTACATTCCCATACCACCGATACATCCCTATGGATAAATACTTACACCTGTTTTTCTTACTTTCATCCCCAACTGCCCTTGTTATTACAAGTTGCGTCAAATTATTCTTCGACTTTTAAGAACCTCTTGAGCCACTGCCTTACAGATCCTTGTCGCATGAATACCCCTACGGATAATTTCTCGCACTTATCGAGTATCCGCTCATTCCCAGTTGTTCATGTGGTTCGCAAAAGACTTTGAAATACCATTCGATCTTCCGAAAATCCTCAGTAGCCTATTGCTCTTGATCTTCTTTACCTGCTTGCATAATGGTTACTTCCATATGTCAAGCAATATTCATTCAAATACTTTGTGATTGACATTCTGATCCTTTGATTTGGAAATGATAATTCCTTTGCATTTGAGCTTTGAATTAGTCAGTTGTTTCTATAATCCGATGCCCTTTCATTCCTTCTTCCTCTGATAGAGTACCGATACTCGCATCAGCTCCACCACAAGACCCCTTGTTGGATTACTATCCGACAGTGTCCTGCTTATTCAATAACCTTGTGAGCTTTTCCATGTTTATATAATGCCTTTGGTAAATTGTATCCTCTGCTTGTTAACCATGCTCTACTTTCGAGCTTGTATTATTTACTTCGAAGTTCGTGGTATATGTTCCTAAGATGCCCCGATGGGTTGAACCAATGCCTTCCCTAACATGTGTGAACCCGAAAGATTTCACGGGTCATACTTATCTGGTATTGCACCAGGTAAAACGTTCAACAACTAATGTCATTTTCGAAATACGAGAGGTGAATGGAAGGTTATGCATTGAGGAAGTGGGAGTCGACCTTGAACCTTTGTGTTCATGCCCATGGACGCGATGTAGATCCTATCATAGAAGCTTCTTGTAATAATAACTATTTCCTTGATATGATATCATCTGATATCTATGTATTGATCCTTTGCAATCGTGGTCCCGACCACAATTTTCTCCTTGATTCCATTTCTTAGACAAGTTTAAGCACTTGTCTTCTGCAGATCAATACATCTTCCCAACCTTTACTTTGCTCTACCATCGAGTATTACACTCTGGTATCTTGAGAATATCATGGAACTACATAACTTCTTATGGTTTCTTCATCAACTTTTATTTCTCATCGATTCCAATTTTCCTGGGTTCTGGGTTGTCGTCAACCGAGAACACCGAATAGTGAATTGAGCCCGCACTCCGATTCAATAAATCTATGTAATTTTCCTTGCTTACGAGTTTATTAACCCTTCAAGTCATCCCAAGCATGATCGGCTATATCATTATCGTATTAAATTTTAACTGTGCTACCTGTCCCTTCTCCCCGTAGCAAAATTTTTGACAATGAGCTAAGCTTACGTCCATCTTCCTCGTCATATCATTTCTTCTTGAACAACAAACTTGATTTCGAGTTTGTGTCGTACCCTTGGTTCCAATAACCTTTCGCTTCATCATTCCTGTGACTTGATGTCATCACCGGTTGATTACATCTTCATGAAATCTCTCAACAAATGTGTCATGATCATCATCAGCATTCTGAGATCTTCTAGGATATCAATTGAATTCATGATGAGAAATACCATCCTTGCCCTCGATGAATCTTATTATCATCGACCACTTTATTGCCTTCCCACCAACACAGCTTGTTCGTGTTTGGTGTTGTACCTTGAGTTCCCTGCCATCCAGCAATTGTTCTTCTTTACTCGGAACATTACCATCTCTTATGTCATCAACATTGTGAGAATTACACCACCTCTTGAGAAGTTGTGATACAGTGATGCTTCCCACCATCACCATTCTTTCTTGGTCATCGTGTTGATTCCAACCGGGGTACCAACAAGTGAACGGTGCTGTTTGGATTCCGCCCTTCTAGCAACCCTATTGCTTTGAAGTTAATGGTCGGTCGTTCATTCTTAGACTATCGATTATTGAATCACCATTCCAGTGTTGGCCGTGCAACCCAGCCCATATTTCGTGTGCACCTTTCAACCAATGTTTAATTGTGTATGTTTTCCTTGAGCATACATCATTATACCATTTGATCTCACAAATGCTATCTCCTTGTTCACATAATTGTGGAAATCCACCTTTTTGGAAATCTCAAGGATTGTCACTAACTCCATCAGCTACCCCGCCATCCTCTCTTTGGTTTAAATGATGAACTCTTGTGTTGAAACTCGCTCCCATAGTTCATTTCCGAGAATCTTACAATGCCATCTCGACAATTTGTGTTGCACCTTTCTTCTCAGGAATCTTAAGTCTGAGTTATCCTGACACCAATCAGATTTGAATCTCGGTCGGATATGATGGTTGGAACATATTTCCAAGATTTATAACATTGGTCTTTATGTGACCCGGTAAAGTGATGTCGTGCCTAACACACCTAGCCGGAGGCCCTATTGTTATAGATTCCTTTTCAGCAAGGTTAGCCATTCGTCCACGAGGAAATTGTAAGACTTATTCTATAAGTTGTTCCTAATGGATCATTCGTGCATCCAAAGTCTGACCTTTGCTTGAAGACCATGCCAATGCTACCTCGAAGCATGTCTGTGGTACTCCGATTTTCAATAAGAGCATTTGAAAAACAATGTTAAATTTTCTTTGTCCATTATCCAAACACCGTTGTATGGGTAATGTCATGAAATTTCTCTCCCCTACCTAAGGAGTTTTCTACATAATATCCTGTCATGGATATCATGCTCTGCTTGTCCTTGGAAAGGATATACCCCTGAAATATGTGTTTAAACACATTTTTCCTTTCCATTGTTCTGTTTAACCTGATGATCACATTTTCCTTTCCATTGTTTTGTTTAACCTTTCTGTGATCAATATGGCATAAGCAGTAATATCTCCCTGCTTATGTAAACACCGTGGTGTACAACTCGGTCAGTAAGACCCTGTTACTTTTGTTGATGACATTTCGGTAACCACCGATGGACGAGAACTTTGCCTACTGGTCCGCCTCGTTCAACGAGCAGGAAAATGGTTCTCTTCGTCCCTCGCCCTTGGTACTGATGTTGTTGCCGACATAACTGGTAGGCTATCCTCTGACATACCTTGCTTACATGATTGTGCAAGACGTCATCGCCCTTCCTACTTTTAACCCACATGGTGGGCCCATAACCCACAGTTCCACAGGATCGAAACCTGACTCTCCTGTACACCTTGTTGTCAAGGTTGTTCCTCGCACTTGGCCTCGTATGTAATTCACGAGCCACCTTCCGAGAGATCATCAATTCTAGTATCAGACACAATAGTTATTCCCATTGCTTTGAACTCCTTTCACGCTCTGTATCAGGCATCGAACGATTGCCTGCCCGCTCCAAACTTCCCATGATACCTCCTTAATTTGCTCTCGATATTTTCTTAAGTTTCAATTCGAGAGTTACTTTCCGCAACCTCCCCATTGATTCGACCATATAGTCAACCTTGCAGAGATCCGTTCTCCCGGACTACCCCCTTTATTCTTTTGTAATTATGTTGGGTTTCCTGAAGAAAGGATGATGACTTCATCATGATGCCCTCATGCAGCGACATGAAGACATCAACGTAAGGGATCGACCTCTTCGAGAAGAGCAACCAAGAACAAAAGGACTCGTTAGAATTTCGTACCCAGAACTTGCCCCCTTATTCCACCTCTCAAATCTCGGGTCGAGATTTCTTGTAGTGGAGGAGATTTGTAACATCCCGGTAGTTAAGCTACAGTAATCACACACTAATAGTGCCATGTCATCACAATTAATTTTGCTAAACCTCACTTTGATCCAAACCCAATTCAAACTCAAAGATAAAGTAAAGTCAAATAATTAAAATTTTCTAAAGGTAAAATAAAAATGTAAGTTGGGTTGCAAATATTCACTAACAAATTTTCATGTAAGAGATAACCTTTTTCAAAATATACAAGTGCCCCTAAACATTTTTAAAACCGACCCATAAGCTTTTTATTGAAACAATCTAATTTAAATAAATATGCAAAATATTCAAAATCATGAGACTTGTTGGACTAGCCCAAAATATTGTCTCAAATTTATTAATCTTTCAACATTTAACTAAAATCATTTAGTACCTAAACTAAATACAAAATAGTAGCTAAAGAAGAAACTGAAAAGAAAAAGGGAAATATACTAATAAAAAGAAAAGAAATCTTATCTAATGGGCCACTTGGCCCATTTAGCAAAACGGCCCAGCCACGCCCACTCGTCCCCTTCCCCTCGCTACAGGAGACGGAGGGGGGCCGTGGCAGCCATCCACGGCGCCATGGCCGCGGTGGCAGCCATCCACCCCCCCGGAGTATATAGCCCCGGCGCCCGCCCCCGAAACCCTAGTTCGGTCCCCCTTCTTTCCCCCATCGACCCCTTCTTCTTCTGCTCGAAATCAAGGTCAAAATCTCCGCGGTCACCGCTGCCCCGCCCTTGTTGCCGCGGCCACCGTAGTCGCCGTCACTCGGAGGCACATCCTAGAGGATCGCCGCACTCGGGTTCATCCGTCCCGAGGACCAGCTCGAGCCGGGGAGCTGCGTGACCGACGCCATCGCCATCTTCTTCAACCGGCCGTCACCAACTCGCCGCCGATGCCGTCGCTCCGGTCCACCCCGTCCTCCCTGACCTCGTCCTCGGCACCGCTGTGAGCCACTCTTCCCAAACCCCCCTCTCCATGTTGTTGATTCGCCGCCGTAGCCGCGCCGTCCCCGAGCTCGTCCGAGCTGCCGCGTACGCGTACATACATACGTGCGCTGCTGCCGCTGCTTGCATCGTGCTAGGCTGTTGCTCCTGTTGCAGCTGCTGGCGCCCGTGGCCGCTGTCGATGCCGCCTGTGCGCACGCACTGGCCGCGCCCGTGTGCTTGGCTGTTTTGCTGCTCCCGCTACCTGCTGCCGCTTTGCCTTGCTACTGTTACTCTGCCGCTGCTTGGCTGCATGCTGTTGCTCTTAGCCTTGCTGCTATGCTGCTGCTCTTGCTTGCTGCTATGCTTTGCTGCTGTTCGTTGCTGCTGCCGCTTGCCATTCGCTGCTGCCTTCTAGTTTCTGCTACATCTGTTGCCCGCCTCTACTAACAACCGTGGCCATGGATGAGCATGTGCTATGCTAGGTGCGTGTACGTACGTCCACCGCTGGCCGGCCGTGCAAATTAGCTTAGGGTCTAATTACTACTACTAGTTAGTTTAACTACTAACCAATGACAGTGCCCCCACCGTTAGTAATCTGATTTAATTAAAGTCAAACTAATCATAGACAATGACATGTGGGACCTGTCTACACTATTCATCCTTTGACCATTCAACCTTTGACTAGGTCAACCCTACAACTGGACCCCACCTATCAGCCACTTTGCCAACTTAATGGGTACGCTTCTGTGTACCCATAGCATTTACCCTTCTATTTTCAAATTAATAAATAATTCCAGAAAATGATTAAAACTTTGAAATTTAATATAAAATAAACTGTAGCTCAGATGAAAATACTTTGTACATGAAAGTTGCTCGAGCAGCGAGGCGAATCCGCCACGAGCCTGCCCGTTAAATCGCCACACATCGCTAGCATAGCAAACACGCAACTTTTCCCATCCGATTCATCTGTCCGAAAACACGAAACACCGAGAATACTTTCCCGGATGTTTCCCTCCTTCGCCGGTATCACCTATCCCCGCATTAGATCACCCCTGGCACCGCGTATTACCTCATTATGTTTTGTGATGCTTTGTTTGCTCCGTATTTATTGTTTCTTCCCCCTCTTCTCCCCGGTAGACCCCGAGACCGGCGCTGATGCCACCGAGTACGACTACATCACCGACGACCCTTCTTCCTATACAACAAAGCTTCCAGGCAAGCCCCCCCCCCCCTTTTGACCACCAGATATCGCCTACTCTTCTCTATACTGCTTGCATTAGAGTAGAGTAGCATGTTACTGCTTTCCGTTTATCCTATCCTGATGCATAGCCTGTCCTTGCTACTATTGTTGTACCTTTACCTGCAATCCTAAATGCTTAGTATAGGATGCTAGTATTCCATCAGTGGCCCTAAATTCTTGTCCGTCTACCATGCTATACTATCGGGCCGTGATCACTCGGGAGGTGATCACGGGTATATACTATATACTTTAAACATGATACATGTGGTGACTAAAGTCGGGATGGCTCGTGGAGCACCCGCGAGTGATTCATAGATTGGGGGCTGAAAGGACCTTTGTCCCAACGGCCCTCTGTGTGGATCTTTGTAGCGGAGCGACAGGGCAGGTTGAGACCGCCTAGGTGAGAGGTGGACCTGGCCCTGGTCGGTGTCCGCGGTTACATCATTAACACGCTTAACGAGATCTTGGTATTTGATCTGAGTCTGGCCATTTGGTCTATACGCACTAACCAACTACGTGGGAAAGATATGGGCACTTTCGGCGTCGTGGTATCGGCCGAAGCCTTCGTGACGTCGGCGGCGGCGCTGGCGCGGATTGGAACGTAAGCCTGCTCTTGTATTAAGGGGATAGTTCGCTTCCGGCCGCCCTCGCACGCAGGTGTGCTAAGGCGATGGGCCTGCACCCTGCGCTTAGGTTTAGACGGCGTCTTGACCTCTCTGTTGGCCTAGGTGGGATCTGCGACGTGTTGATCTTCCGAGGCGGGCATGACCCGTAAAAGTGTGTCCGCCAAATGGGATCAAGCGTGTTGGGTTATGTGGTGCACCCACAGGGAAGTTAATCTATTGAATAGCCGTGATCTTGATAACAGGACGACTTGGAGTTGTACCTTGACCTTATGACAACTAGAACCGGTACTTAATAAAACACACCCTTCCAAGTGCCAGATACAACTCGGTGGTCGCTCTCTAACAGGGCTACGAGGAGAGGATCGCCGGGTAGGATTTTGCTACGCGATGCTACTTGGAGGACTTCAGTCTACTTTCTTCTACATGCTGCAAGACGGAGGCTGCCAGAAGCGTAGTCTTCGACAGGATTAGTGTCGTGGAATTGTCACGGCAGATGTCCTCTTGCAAGGACTTAGTCGTGGAGCCATTGCAACTAGGAAGCTTAAAGGGGTTAATCGGGACAAAGGACACGAGAGAGTTTATACTAGTTCGGCCACTTACGATGAAGGTAAGGCCTACGTCTAGTTGGGTTGGTATTGCTTGATCTTTCGATAACCAGGGAGCGAGATACGCTATGCCCGGCTCTCGAGGAGTTGTTTCTTGCCCTAAGCCGCCGGCGGGTCGTCCCCTTATATACACGGGTCGACGCCCTGCAGCTTACAGAGTCCCGTCCGGCTCATAGACAATGTCCGGCTCGGTGACTAGTTAATTCTACCTTACAATACAAGTCATGCCATGATGGCGGTTTATCACTACGGGCCTTAAGTCGCCTGTGGGCCTTTAGACCCTTTATTGAACCGCCATCTCCATACTTGGTCTTGGGCTTCTGATGAGTCACTCTTTACGTAACCCGGCCCCTCCTGGGCGGCTTACACAAATAGTTATATCCCCAACATTAGGCCCCAGATTGACTTGAACCAGTTCATGTCAATCTTAAAATATCTTAGCAACCAGTTTTTCTGTCTTCTGTCCGTGAAAAGGTCATAACCCATCGTGACGTCATCTTCGGGATCCGGTTTAACCCATCGTGATGTCATCTTCAATTAAATCCCTATTTTATTCCATCATATCTTCAACGGATCTCTGCCTTTACTGGCCATCCCGAAAACCGAGGCGTCGGGGTCGCTGGATAATGATACTTGGTCTCCTCGTTTCTCGCGCCGTCTCAGTTGGCCTTCCCTTATAAACAGGCATGACCTAGGTCTTCCATTCTTCCCTCTTTCAGTCGTCTTCTTCCTCTTGCCTCTTCTCGAACTCCGCCGCCGCCGCCATCGAACCCCTCGTCTTCATCGACCCAGGCCGCTGCATCAACGTGACTCTGACCAGAAATCGACGGTGAATCTCCGCAGCTCGTCCACATCCGTGAGTTCCTCTCTTTCCCTTTCTTAGATCTGCATTGGAACTGTCTTGAGTTCGTCGGTGTTCATCGCCGCCCGATGCCAACCCTTGCTAGTTTTCACCTCCAATGCACTGTTTAGATCGTAAAAACAACATAGAACTGCTGCGGTAATTGTTTGTGCCTATTTTGCATAGAAACAGATCTCATTTCCCTTGTTTGGAAGCCCCCTTCAAATGCATGAACTTCTCTGCCCTGTTTTAAGTCTAGAAATTTTTCTTTCCAGAGGTACCGTTTGATCCAAAATAATAACTGCAACTTGTGAAACCTGTTTGTTCCACACTTAGCCAAAAATTGCACCTGTTGAATCTGTTTTAGCCATAGTCATCCATGTGACCGGTTTAAGACAACACCGGCTGTCAGCACCGCTTGCTTCCGGCGACTTAAGAAAATTTTAATTACCTTTAATACCTGCAGCGGTTTAAACGTTATTGCATAGTCACCTATATGTCATTAGGCCCCTTCTTAAGCTGCCACCTTGAATATATTTAAACCGGACATTTTTACTTTGTCATAGGCTTCCGCTTACACCATGGCACCTAAGGCTCCCAAGGCCCATGTGACCTGCAATTGGGTCCCGTCCATTGTCACAGAAAGCAAACTGTCTGATTTTGTGAAGTCCGGCCATCTGCCCAAGAAGGAGGTCATGTCTTATCGTGCTCCTGACCCGTCCCAGGAGAAACCTCATCCCAAAGAAGGGGAGGTAATAGTTTTTATGGATCATATGAGCCGGGGCTTCGCTCCACCTGGTTCAAAATTCTTCACAGGATGTTTTGCATTTCTTCGATCTCAGACCTCAAGACATGGGACCCAATTCCGTATCAAATATTTGCAATTTCCAAGTTTTCTGCGAGGTGTATCTTGGAGAGGAACCCATCATACTTTTATTCAGAGAACTATTTTACTTAAACCGGCATAACGAACGTGCCAACGGGCTCAGTCCGGAACTTAGTGGCATCTCGATTCAGCGGCGGAGAGACTGTCTTTTTTCCTTACGCTGAACTGCCGAGTTATCCAAAGGATTGGAATCAGACGTGGTTTTACTGCGAGGATACTTCTCCGGCTAACGAAAATCCTCTGCCCGGCTTTCGCGCCTTGCGCCTTGAATCCAACCACCCGCTGCCGGATAAACTGACTGTCGTTGAGCGTCTGCCACTTGCTCCCACCATTAGCAAAATCAAAGCTCTTTTGGGAAATGGCTTAGATGGTGTTGACCTGGTCCGAGTCTGGGTCGCTTGGCGAATGATTCCGTTAAGCCGCCGCCCCGGCTTAATGTGCACTTGCTCCGGCGAAAAGAATGACCCATTGCGTCATAGTCCCGACGACTTACCAGATGATGTGGTGGATGCTACAAACCCAGACGTTGCTGAAAGAGGGCACGTTGACCAGTAACACCTTCGGCTTACTTCCTTTCTTCAAGAAGAACCCGGCTCCTGCAGTAAGTAATCAACCTCAATAATTACTCCTTATTGTGTTATACCTTACTTTTATTCATAATCCCTTATTATTCTTCACAGGCCGATGATAACTTCTGGAAGGTCAAGTATAATCATGAGGCGGCAAAACAAGCCAGAGCAGCCAAAAGAGCCAAAAGGAAAACCGCCAAGACTGGAACTTCAAGGAAAAGGAAGCCAAGCGCTTCCGATTTACTTAAATTAGATGACACTTCTGACGACGAAGAAGAGGTAACTTTTAACTCCCTTGACTCTTTATCATCACCTTGCTGACCCTTAATCTTTTCAGGAGGATACGGGGAACAGCCAAGCCATCGAGGAAGAGGTAACTATAATCTCCTCCGACTCCAAGCCCCTGCCGTGTCAGAAAATTCAAAGAGTAACCCGGAAAGTAAGATTTTCACATCCTTTGGCTTACCAAGATCCTCAATTTGTTTTGAAGCAACAACAATTTGAAAGCCGGAGGCAGACCCGGACTAGCAAGGATATAGAGCTCTCCTCCGGCTTACCTGATGTAACCAGGAAGCGTCGGGCCGAGGTTATCTCTGATTTACGTTATGTTTACCCTTTGGCGGGTTTAATTCGTCAACCTCTCAATTCATCTGACTCCAATTATCAGGATACCTCTCCTTCATCCGGCGAGTCTATGCAATCTAACATGCAGGCTTTCAAGACTGCCCCTGGGTAATATAATTTTGTTTTCCTTATGCTTTACCTTACTGATATTTTGTGCTCACCCTTCTGCTTTGTCCACAGCGTGCAGGTGAAGCCCAGTAAGAGGGCAAAAAAGAATAAGCCATCCCAAGACCCGGTAGTAACTGAACCGGAACTCGAAACAGCCGCCCCTGACACTTCCACTCATCAACCGCCACCTGAACCGGCTTATGAAATTCCAGCACCATCCTCTGATCCGCCCGCTGAAAAAACTTTTGGCGGCTCTGATAAACCGGAAAATCCAAGCCCGGTCAAGACAATTGATCCGGAGGTTGAAATTACCAAGACTCAGTTTGTCGAGCCAAGTCATCCCACCGTCCTTGCCAAGTGTTCTGCCAAAGAAGAGCTTTTGGAGCGCCGAAAGGCCAAATTAGATATTACAGATTATACTAATTTGAGCATTGGAGATATAGTCTCTGGCTATATCAATCAAGTACATAGCAGCCGTGACCTGGAGATTAATATGGTGAAACAAATACAGCAAAAATCTAAGGTACAACTTATGCTACTTTCCTTAATCATACTTATCAGATCAGCCCCCAAGTCTATTGCTTATGAATGAATATCTGTAGACTTAGAGACCTGCTTAGCATTGCCTTGTCCGCTTTATATGAAAATATTTAACCCGGTTGTAACATGATACCTTGAATTTGCAATACACATTAGCCCCCAAGTCTCAAGTATCTTTGCTTGCAAAGTGCTTGGGACTTAATTTCTCATGAACCGTCATTGTACATTAAATTTCTTCAGCATACATTAGCCCCCAAGTGTCAAGTACCTTTGCTTGCAAAGTGCTTGGGACTTAATGATATCTTACCACAATTTTGATTATAACCCGGCATCAACGCAGGCCACCACAAGTCAATTTGAATCGGAGATTGCTGACCTGAAGACCCGCCTGGCCGCTCAAGAACTTGAAATTCAAAAGGCCAACTCCAAATTTGCTTTCAGCGTCTCTGAACAAGAGAAGTTGAAGAAGAATTTTGATGCGGAGAAGAAAATCTGGGCTGATGAGAAGGCCTCACTGGTGACCCGGGCCGAGACAGCAGAAACGTCACTTGTAGAAGCAACAGCCGAGCTGTCCAGCTTAAAGCGCCAGATATCTCAAATGGTCTCAGCAATCTTCGGTAAGTTACTATATATAACCTTGAATATCGCAATCCTTCCTTTGATGACTATTTTAATTGTCATCTCCGCTCACCTTATGTGTATAAACGCAGGCCCTGTGAGCACAAACCTCAAGCGTAACATCTTGATCAAGTTAAAGGCGGTTTACACTCTGGTGGAGCAGCTGTACGCCGGGTCACAACGTGCTTTGGCTGTTGTGGCTTTATCAAATGACATTCCCCATCTCCTGCAAGATGTGCTAAAGCGGCTTGCCGTGCTACCCCAGCGGATTCAAGAGCTAAGGCGGGCATCTACCAGAACCGGGGCCATAGCTGCCTTAAGCCGGGCCAAGGCATTGCTTCCAGAGTTAGACCTGACAGACATTGCTCTTGGATATCCCAGCTTGAAGGAAGACGGTTCTGTATTCGATGAAACAGACTTTACCGCCTGTGTGAGAGTCGTACATCCTGTAGCTACCATCATTGGGAATGATATTGACCTTACCAAGTATCAGGCGGGCTATGATAGCGAGAACCAGAGAATTCCAACACCTCACTATGATGACGTCAGCCTGATCCCTCCAACTCGTAAGCATACCTTTGCTCCTGAAGTTGACCCAGCCGGTTTAATAGATGATGAAGCTGAATTTGAAGCCTTAAGTGGCATTGACTGGACCTCGTCAACCTTCCAGGACAGGGCAGCAGACGGAGAGGCGGAGAAGGATAACCCGGAATCTTCAAACCCACCAAAGGAGTGAACCACCAGGCGTTATGACTTTGCAAAAAACAATGCTTCATTATTCAGACTCGGGGAGTCTTGTAATAGGGTAGAAAAAACCTCTCAACTTTGTCATGCCTTCACGCATGTTTGTGGCGCTTAATACTTTCGTAAGCCGCCATCGCTATATACTTCCAGCTTATGTTGATCTTTCCTTGATGTTAAAAACTTTCTTGCTTTATCCTGCGTATAAAACAAAACAGAATTCCCTTGGCGACTTATCGCATCCGGGGTCACATAAAGTATGATAACCCGGAATATGAACCAAAACATCAAAGAAAGGCCGGTTTATGACTATGATCACAATAGCATACCTGCGATCTTATTTGGTATTCTCGCCGGCTTATGTGACCCAAATCAGAGAGTGAGTTTAACTCCTGAAAGTTGGCACATATAATGTTTACCTGGCCCTTAATAAGATTTATACTTACAGAGTATAATGAATAGTAAACTTAATTTCAAAGGCCTTTGATTCGAATACGATCAGTGAACCGTTCCAAAGGGGTTAAGCTAAGATTCGGATACGATCATATAGCCCCCAATGGCTTTGGCAATGCCGATCAAGTGGGTATCGACAGCTATGTTCTCTTTGGTTCAATCGACCTATGTTTGAACAGAAGCCCCAAGTGACCGTGAGAGTTGTTAAATGACGCTGATTCAATACGATCCACGCGGACCCAAAGGGTTAAGCTATGATTCAAATATGATCAAGAAGCCCCCAAGTGGGTTTGGCAGTATGCCGATCAATTGGGTATCGATAGCTATGTTCTCTTTGGTTCGAATACGACATATTATTCTGGCATTCTGCAGTTTAGTCCACTGATATGGCCCTTTACACATATACCCATGCATATGTAGTGTAGCTCCTTTCTTGCGAGTACTTTGGATGAGTACTCACGGTTGCTTTCTCCCCCCTTTTCCCCCTTTCCTTTCTTTCTGGTTGTCGCAACCAGATGCTGGAGTCCAGGAGCCAGACACCAACGTCGACGACGACTCCTACTACGCTGGAGGTTCCCACTACTACGTGCAGCCCGCTGACGACGACCAGGAGTAGTTTAGGAGGATCCCAGGCAGGAGGCATGCACCTCTTACGATCTGTATCCTAGTTTGTGCTAGCCTTCTTAAGGCAAACTTGTTTAACTTATGTCTGTACTCAGATATTGTTGCTTCCGCTGACTCGTCTATGATCGAGCACTTGTATTCGAGCCCTCGAGGCCCCTGGCTTGTATTATGATGCTTGTATGACTTATTTTATTTTTAGAGTTGTGTTGTGATATCTTCCCGTGAGTCCCTGATCTTGATCGTACACGTTTGGTGCATGATGAGTGTACGATTGAATCGGGGGCGTCACAGAGAGGAGGACGTTGCTACTGCCATGGCTGGCGGAGCTGCGTTGCAGCACATGACGGTGACGCTACAACAGTGATGGTACCACGCCGAGGATGCTACTGTGTTGCAGCTAGAGAGGCGGCGAGTGTTAACCTACAAGTATAGGGAATATCAACAGTTTTTGAGGGTAGAGTATTCAACCCAAATTTATTGATTCGACACAAGGGGAGCCAAAGAATACTTGTAAGTATTAGCAGTTGAGTTGTCAATTCAACCACACCCGGAGACTAAATATCTGCAGCAAAGTGATCCGTAGCACAGTAGTATGGTAATTTGATAGAGATAGCAGCAATAGTAACGGTAACAGTAGTAGCAGTAATTTTGTAGCAGTTGTGAGAGTAGCAAAAGCAATAGTAACTTAGCAAGAACTATATGTGAAAAACACGTAGGCCTTCGACGGTGATAATGTTGGATAACATTCATCAGATAACAGTCATAACCTAGGGCGACATAGAACTAGCTCCAATTCATCAATATAATGTAGGCATGTATTCCATAAATAGTCATACGTGCTTATGGAAAAGAATTTGCATGACATCTTTTGTCCTACCCTCCCGTGGCAGCGGGGTCCAAAGGGAAACTAAGGGATATTAAGGCTTCCTTTTAATAGAGAACCGGAACAAAGCATTAACACATAGTGAATACATGAACTCCTCAAACTACGGTCATCACCGGAAAAAAAATCCCAATTATTGTCACCATGGGGTATGCGGATCATAACATGTAATAGGTGCATATAACTTGCATGGTAGGATCTAGAACACAAATATATTGGTGAAAATAAACAGTCCATGTCTGAAATCATAGCACTCGGGCCCTATTGACAAGCATTAAGCGTAGCAAAGTCATAACAACATCAATCTCAGAACATAGTGGATACTAGGGATCAAGCCCTAACAAAACTAACTCGATTACATGATGAATCTCATCCAACCATCACCGTCCAGCAAGCCTACAAAGAGATTACTCACTCCCGGCAGTGAGCATCATGAAATTGGTGATGGAGGATGGTTGATGATGATGAAGACGGAAGATCACCCTCTCTGGAGTCCCGAACGGACTCCAGATCTGGCCTCCCGATGAAGAACACGACATGGTGGCGGCTCTGTATCGTAAAACATGCTGAAACTTCCTCTTTATTTTTTTCTTGGAAAATAGGAATTTATAGAGTTGGAGTTAAGGTCAGCGAAGCCTCGAGGGGCCCACTACCCACCAGGGCGCGCCAGAGGGGGGGTGGCGCTCTGGTGCCTAGTGGGAAGCATGGGACCCCCTTCAGTGGGTATTTGCTCCAGTATTTTTCTTTTATTCCAAATAGTTTCGTCCAATTCCGAGAACTTTTATTTTTGTACAAAAACAACGCCATGGTAGTTCTACTGAAAACAACATCAGTTCATGTTAGTTTCATTCAAATCATGCAAATTAGAGTCCAAAGAAAGAGCAAACGTGTTTGAAAAAGTAGATACGACGGATACGTATCAACTCCCCCAAGCTTAACTCATTGCTTGTCCTCAAGCAATTCAGTTGACAAACTGAAAGTGATAAATAAAAACTTTTACGAACTCTTTTGTTCTTGTGTCCATATATATGCTTAAATAATACCCAGGTTTTCAGCAAAGATCATAACTAATCATGCAAACAATAACTCTTAGAAATTATATTCACTCATATTAATGGCATAATCAACTAGCGAGTAATAATAAAATATCTCAAATGCCAACACTTTGTCAAAACAATCATGATATAATATGACAATAATGGTATCTCACTAGCCCTTTATGAGACCGCAAAACATTAATGCTGAGCACCTCCAAAGTTCAAGCAGCGACTAAACATTGTAATTCATGGTAGAAGACATCCAGTCATGATGCACACAACATTAACTATACACAATGCATGAGAATGACAATAGTGCTCTCCGGACTGGTGCTTGTTTGAGAAGGTGATGACTCAATAATAAAAGTAAAATAACGTAAAGGTAAATAGATAGGCCCTTCGCAGAGGGAAGTAGGGATTTGCAGAGGTGCCAGAGCTCAAAGCTTAAATCAGAGATAAATATAATTTTGGGAGGTATACCTTTCCTATCAATGTTACGACCAAGAGTATTCAATATCTTCCATGCTAAACACATTAGAGGCGGTTCCCAAGCGGTAAAAGTAAAGTTTACTCCCCCTCCACCAACAAAGACAAGCCATGGCTAGCCGAATCCTCGGGTGCCCTCCATACCAACAACAGTCCGGGGGAATATTGTTTAATTACTATTGTAATTTTGATCACGGGACTGGGCATCACGATTACCAGCCTATCTCGTGCAAGGACAAGCGAATAAACACTCATCATGAGAATAACCTGCTTAGCATGGAAGATACTGACCACCCCCTGTCGCTCCATGAGTGGTACGGGCACACAAAACAGATGTTCATTTGAATTTTTAGAGGTGGCAGATGCAAATTTACTTGGAGCGGCAGAGTAATACCGCATATAGGTAGATATAGTGAACTCACCTGGAATAACTTTGGTTTAAGGATTTTGATGCACAAGCAGTATCCACGCTTAGTAGAGGCGAAGGCTAGCAAATAGGTTGGGAAGCAACCAACTAGAGAGCAAAAACGGTCATAATCATACATTATGAATAATTAACATTGAGTACTAGCATGAGTAGGATATAAACACCATGAACATAAATATCGTGGAGGTTATGTTGGTTTTGAATCAACTACATGCGCGAACATGTGCCAAGTCAAGCCACCTGAAACATTCAAAGGAGGATACCATATCATCATACTACATCACAACCATTTTAATGCATGTTGGCATCTAAGATAAATCATTATCCACTCCTAGTTACTTAAGCATGGCATGAGCAACTATAATATCTAATTGTCATCATAAACATGTTTAATCATGATATGTTGAATCATGGATACTTAGTTAAACATATTTTCAGAAATAAAAACAAGTTAAGTTCATATCCGCTTTACCTTGCCGCAGTCACTTCATTAAATGTCGTCATTGTTGCCTTTCACTTGCATGACCCAATGATATGAAAATAATAATAGTGCAAGAGTGACGTGGACTAAGTTGGAATCTGTAACATTTTATTCAAAGGAGAAGACAAAATAATATGGACTCTTTGTCAGCTTAAGAATAATGCGCATGAGAGCCACTCAACATTTTCATCGTGGTCTTCTCCTTAGTATGACTCAACAAAAGAAAAAAAATCAGAGATACACACTGTTTTTTTGGAGTTTTTGATTTTTCTTGAAGAAAGAAAATTAAAGAAAGAAAAACAAAAACAAGAAAAACTATTTACACGGGAAAGCTTCCAACAAGCAAAAGAAGAAATGGGAAATCTTTTGGGGGTTTCTTTTAATACTACAACTAATTTAAACTAGAAAGAAAAACTGAAAAGAAGCAAGAATTTTTTTTTGGATTTTCTCAAAGTTTTTCAAACACACACACAAGAAGAAAGCGAAAAAATAAAACTAACATGGATTATACAATGAAAAAGTATGAACACCGACAAATGGAATGAAGTGTGTGAACATGAATGTAATGTCGGTAGAAATACGTACTCCCCCAAGCTTAGGCTTTTGGCCTAAGTTGGTAATCACCATCTGTAGTAGTCGTCCGGTCCCATGTGAAAGTGCTGAGAGGCGGCACCTGAGCGTCCCACTCCTGGGGCTCATCCTCTGCCACTGCCTGTGCGTTCCAGTATGATCATACATGTTTGCGTGCATGATTAGTGTATGATTGAATGGGGGGCGTCACAAGTTGGTATCAGAGACAACTGCCTGTAGGAATCCCCCTTTCCAACTCCTTGGCCGAAGTTGAGTCTAGTCGATGAAAACTGTTTTACTAACATGGCTGTGCGGCCCATGGCCCCACGTCGCCATCGGGTGGTATTAGGATCTTTTACTCCTCGTCTAAACTCTGGGATTCTGATCTCTCTGCTATTCGGGTTAAATGATTTTCTAAAATCAAACTTTAGGTTCTCAAAAACACTTTCCCCCGGAGAGCCCCTTTCAGTACAGATGATCGCCGGCTGCACCAGAAGATTTCTAAGATACTCTCCGATATTCTCTCGAGACCTTGTGCCCGTTGCTTTTGCAATTCCCTACCACCGAAATATCCCTATGGATAAATACTTACACCTGTCGTGCTTAATTTTATTCCCAGTCGATCTTGTTATTACAAGATACCCCAAGAATACTTTGTGCCTACCGCCTTGCAGTTCTTTTCCACCTGATTACCCCTACAAATAATTCCTCACACTTACTGGGGATTCGTTCATCCCTAGTTGTTCATGTGTTTCACAAAAGTCTTCAAAATACTATTCGATCTTTCGAACATCCTCAACAATCCGTTGTTCTTGAAATTCTTACTTGCTTGCATTATGGTTAACCCCATAAGTGTAGTAATCTTATTGGCATCCTTTGTCATTACCATTTTGAATCCGTTGATGCAATATGTTGCGATCGCTTGCAATCCTCGGACGAATCCTATAATTTATCTTTCTGTCTCAGATGTCAATTAAACATGAGCTGGTCCTCGACCAATCAAGTTGTCATCGAAGGTACCCCTAAGTCTATTCAACTTATCTATTTTAACCAGAGTGTTTGCTTTTGATCCCTTGATTTGGAGCTCATAATTCCTTTGCATTTGAGCTTTGAATTAGTCAGTTGTTTCTATAATCCAAAGCCCTTGCTTTGTTTTATCCTCTGATCATGTGCCGATACTCACATCAGCTCCATTATGGACCGGCAAATTCTTTGTTGGATTTTATCAAACAACATCCTTCATATTCAATAACCTTGTGAGCCTTCCCTCAGATACATAATGCCTTTGGTAAATTGTATCCTCTACTTTTGTCAACCATGCTCTGCTTTTGAGCTTGTGTTATTTACTACTGATGTTTGTTGTATATGTTCATAAGAGGCCCTGATGGGTTGAACCAATGCCTTACCTAATCTATGTGAGCTCGAAAGATTTCACGGGCCATACTCATCTGGTATTTCACTAGGTAGAACTTTCAACACTAATGTCATTATTGACAACTAGAACTGAATGAAAGGTTATGCATTAAAGAAGTGGGAGCCGACCTTGAACTTTGTGTTCATGCCCATGGACACGATGTATATCCTATCATGGAAGCTTCTTGTAATAATAACTATTTTCCTTGATATAATATCCTTTGGTATCGGTGAATTGATCCTTTGCAATTGTGGTTCCGACCATATGTTCATCTTTGGTCCCATTTCTCGGACAAGTTTAAGCACTTGTCTTCTGTGGATCAATACACCTGTCCAACCTTAATTTGATCTTTCATCGAGTATTACACCCTGGTATCTCGAGATTATCATGGAACTGCATAACTTCTTATGAGTTATCCATCAAGTACTACATTCTCACTGATTTCAATTTTTTCACGGGCTCTGAGTCATTAAACACTCAAGTACACCGATAAATGAATCGAGTCCGCATTGCGATTAAACAACTATTAGTAATCTCCTTTACTTACGAGTTTGTACTCGATCACATCATTTCTAGCCTGATCGGCTATATCAGTATCGTGCTGATTTTAACTGTGCTACCTAGTCCTTATTCTCGGAGAACACTTTCAGCGATGAGCTAAGCTTACATCGATCTTCCTTGTCCATTTGCTTCACCTTGAAGAGCAAGCTTGATTCCGAGTTAGTGCCATATCCATGGCTCCAGTGACCTTTCGCTGCATCAGTCCTTTTGCTTGATGTAGTCGCTGTTCGATTGCTTCTTCGTGGAGCCTCTCAACAAAAATTGTCATGATCATCATCAGCATTCCGAGCTCTTCCAGGATATCAATCAAATTCATGATGCGAGATATCATCATTTGCCCCTCGATGATTTGTATTAACATCGACAACATTCCCGCATTCCCTCCATCACAAAACTTGTTCATGTTTCATGTAGTTTCCTTTCTATCCAACTTATATTATGATTCTATCTTGGAGTATTACCATCTGTTATGTCCAGAATGTTAAGGGAATTACCTCCACTATTAATTCTTGATATGGTAATACTTCTCACCATCACCATTCTTTCTTGGTCCCCGTGTAGTTTTTAACCGGAAAACCGACAATCGAACTATGATGTGCGACTTCAAAACTTCAAGCAACCCTATTGCTCTGAAGTTAATGGCCGATATTTCATTCTTAGACCATTGGTTATCGAATAACCATTCTAACATTGATCATGCTACCTAAGCCCATATTTCGGGTGCACTTTTCAACCAATGTTTAATTGTGTGTGGTTCCCTCCAGCATACATCATTAAGTCATTTGATCTGGCTAATGATATCTCCTTGTTCACATAGTTGTGGAAATCCACCGTTTTGAAACTCTCAATGGATTGTCGCTTAGTCAATCAGTCACCTCCTCACGTCTCCTTGATTTAATGATGAACTCTTGTTTCGGAACTTGCTTCCATGGTTTAATTCCCGAGAATCTTACAAGGTCACCTCGACAAGTTGTGTTGCACCTTTTCTTCTCTGGCATCCTAAGTCTGAAGTATCCTAACACCGACCATATCTGAATCTCGGTCAAATATGATGGTTGGAATATATTTCCAAGGGTAATAACAATTTTTATGACCCGGTAAGGTGATTTCATGCCCAGCACACCTGGCCGGAGGACCTATTGTTATAGTTTCCTTTTTAGCATGGTTATCCATTCTTCCATGAGGAAATTGAAAGACTTATTCTATGAGTTGTTCCCGATGGATCCTTTGTGTATACAAAGTCTGACATTTCTTGAAGACCATGTCAATGCTATCTCGAAGCATGTCTGTGGTACTCTGATTTTCAATAAGAACATCTGATGCTTGTATGACTTATTTATGTTTATAGTTGTGTTGTGATATCTTCCCGTGAGTCCCTGATCTTGATCGTACATGTTTGCGTGCATTATTTAATCGGGAGCATCACAAGATGGTATCAGAGCCGACTACCTGTAGGAATCCCCCTTTCCAACTCCTTGGCCGAAGTTGAGTCTAGTCGATGAAAACTGTTTTACTAACATGGCTGTGCGGCCCATGGGCCCATGTCGCCATCGGGTGGTATTAGGATCTTTTACTCCTCGTCTATACTCTGGGATTCTGATCTCTCTGCTATTCGGGTTAAATGATTTTCTAAAATCTAACTTTAGGTTCTCGAAAACACTTTCCCCCGGAGAGCCCCTTCAGTACAGATGATCGCTGGCTGCACCAGAAGATTTCGAAGATACTCTCCGATATTCTCTCGAGACCTTGTGCCCGTTGCTTTTGCAATTCCCTACCACTGAAATATCCCTATGGATAAATACTTAAACATGCCGTGCTTAATTTTATTCCCAGTCGATCTTGTTATTACAAGATACCCCGAGAATACTTTGTGCCTACCGCCTTGCAGTTCTTTGCCACCTGATTACCCCTACGAATAATTCCTCACACTTACCAAGGATTCGTTCATACCTAGTTGTTCATGTGTTTCACAAAAGTCTTCAAAATACTATTCGATCTTTCAAAAATCCTCAACAATCCGTTGTTCTTGAAATTCTTACTCGCTTGCATTATGGTTAACCCCATAAGTCTAGTAATCTTATTGGCATCCTTTGTCATTACCATTTTGAGTCTGTTGATGCAATATGTTGCGATCGCTTGCAATCCTCGGACGAATCCTATAATTCATCTTTCTGTCTCAGATGTCAATTGAACATGAGCTGGTCCTCGACCAATCAAGTTGTCGTCGAAGGTACCCCTAAGTCTATTCAACTTATCTATTTTTAACCAGAGTGTTTGCTTTTGATCCCTTGATTTGGAGCTCATAATTCCTTTGCATTTGAGCTTTGAATTAGTCAGTTGTTTCTATAATCCAAAGCCCTTGCTTTGTTTTATCCTCTGATCGTGTGCCGATACTCACATCAACTCCATTATGGACCGGCAAATCCTTTGTTGGATTTTATCCAACAAAGTCCTTCATATTCAATAACCTTGTGAGCCTTCCCTCAGATACATAATGCCTTTGGTAAATTGTATCCTCTACTTTTGTCAACCATGCTCTGCTTTCGAGCTTGTGTTATCTACTCCTGATGTTTGTGGTATATGTTCCTAAGAGGCCCTGATGGGTTGAACCAATGCCTTACCTAATCTATGTGAGCTCGAAAGATTTCGCGGGCCATACTCATCTGGTATTTCATCAGGTAGAACTTTCAACACTAATGTCATTATAGACAACTAGAACTTAATGAAAGGTTATGCATTAAAGAAGTGGGAGTCGACCTTGAACTTTGTCTTCATGCCCATGGACACGATGTATATCCTATCATGGAAGCTTCTTGTAATAATAACTATTTTCCCTGATACAATATCCTTTGGTACCGGTGAATTGATCCTTTGCAATTGTGGTTCCGACCATATGTTCTTCTTTGATCCCATTGTAACATCCCAAATTTTGGAATGTTTATATAATTAATTGAATTGTTTGTTTGTTTGCTTGAGTGAATTAAACTTGAGTGAAATTTGAACCTTTTCAAAAACTTTTGAATGAGAGGGAATAAAATGACTTTCCCCTTCTCCGGTAAATTCAAATTCATCCTATTAAAAATCAATGAGAGAAGATGACATGACTTCTTCAACTATAAAGAATTTGAACGGAGTTTTGCAATTTAATTCTTTCAAATATTTGCACTTGCTTCTCTATTTTTCTTCCCGAGAAATACCCGAAAAATAAATTCTTGCAAGCAAGAAAGAGCGGAGGAAAATGACCCTCCAAAATCAGGGGCATTTTGAAAATATTTGAGCCAAGAAAAACCAAAGTTTTTATTTAAATTTTTTTCAAAAGAAATAAAGCCTTTAGGGATTTTCCGAAAACATTTTTTAAGTTTTTATTTTGGCCGTGGAATAATGCTCATCATCTACATTTTATTTTTCTGATAATTTTAGTATATAAAACTCTTTATTCGAATTGATTTGATTTCCTTTTTATTGTTTTAGTTTCCTAATTTTAAAAATAGGAATGGAATCGCTTTTATTAGGAAAACCTGCTGGCCCATTAAGCACTTTCCTACTCTAGCCCAACAAGAGATCATCTCCTTCCTCTGTTTCCTCTCACGTTACACAAGCTTTCCATATCCATGGAGACAGGAATCTCCACCTTCCCGATCTCCCTCGTCTTTCCATCCCAGCGCCTCCCGAGACCGCCTATAAAACCCCTCCTCTCCTCGCTCCATTTTTCCCATCACCACGCCTCTCCCTGCCCGTAGCCTTCTCGCCACCGTCCTCCTTTTCCTGCCTAGAACGCTCACGGGAGCTCTCCTGGAACCTCCCATCGCCCAGCGCCACCTCCCAGCGCCGGCCCCATCCTCCGCCACCCCACCCTCGCCGGCGACCTCGCCTCGCCGAGCAGCCTCCACATCGCCGTCTCCTTCCTGCCATCTCTGCCTCACGTACAGGTAACTCCGTTTTGTTTTCAGATTTATTCCCGTAACAGATTTAGTTCCGTTCTTGTTTAGCTTATAACTTTTGATCTAGAAGTCCAATGATGCTGATTCTTTTTGCGTTAGATCACAATTTTCTTGTAGTTTCAAAAATATATAATTTGTCTATGTTTGGATTTATAAAATTGAGTTAGATCAGATTTGAATTAAAGCTTGTTTTGCTTATTCCGGGAGTTTCATAATAGATTTTTATTTAATTCTTTTTGCTCCTAGTTGCTTAATGAAATATTTTCTGTTTAGTTAACATAAAACCATGATTAGGTGATGTTAAGAAATTTTGTTATATAAAACTATTTTTTGTTGTTATTTGAAGTAGGAAAACTTTGAGTTGTTTTTTCTTTAAGTTTTCCTTTGGGTTTTGCTTTGTTGGTTTTGGTGTGTTACTTTGTTATGTTATGTTATGCTATGTGCTTATTATAGTTATTGTTTGCCTCGATAGAATTTCCGAGTGCGAAGATTTGCTACTACGAAACCCTAGTTTTTCAAGATCGTCAACAAGGCAAGTTCACTTTGACCATGCTTTCTTACCTATGTTTTATTGCATTTAGTGGCACCTTTGCAACCACCCCTCAGAGTGTTATTGAAATTTTGTAGTTGAGTAGTATGCATGAGGTAGGAACCCATCACCCTGCTACCAAGCCCGGACGTTATTTTATTCTAATGCTACGCTGTAGTAGACGGGTTTGGTATGAGTGTTCGAGAGTGGTGTGAAGAAGGAGGACTCTACGTCAATGACGATAACTCCATGATGGAATCTGCAAGGACTGCATCTTCAAGACCTCAAGACTTCAAGACTCGAGACAAGAATTCAATACACACTCTTGGGTGAAGGGCGGTTGACGGGCACCTGGAGAAACCAGTGGTTGGCCGGGATGCATGGAGAAGCGCCATGACATCTTGCGGAAAGCTTCACCCAGACTCAAAGAGACGGATGAATACTTCACGCCCGGAAGCTTACCTGTGCAACCGCAAGTCATTATGGGCTCTGGCTTGGTTGACCTTAGTTGTGACTCTGGCTGGGACGGTACTAGCAGATGTAGAACTACGGTAGGGCGGATGGGTACCGGACAGTGGTCAGAGGAACTCTTTGGAAGACCATGTTTCGGTCATCTTGTTCTCAAACACTCTGAAGTGCGAGAACGTGAAGAGAGGGATCGAATCTTGCGGGTAAAGTGTACAAACCTCTGCAGAGGGTTATAAACCTAATCGATTAGCCGTGTCCCCGGTTACGGACAATTTGAGCATCTGGACTTGGATCTATCTCGGAACTCTCAACACCGGATTGATAACTTAATTGTGGGCAACTTATGATGATTTGGGCTATGAGACATCGGTTGGCGGAACCATGTCATGATAGAAAACTCCATAGTACAGACTTCATTTATTCTTTTGATGTAGGTAAAATAAAATCAGCTTTTACGCAAACAAAACTCAGATACAGAGCCACAAAGCCATACTGCATATAGTATAGTTTATCATCTGTTTTCTCTTATTGTGATCTTGCGGTACATTCAATGTATCTGACCTACACGGCTGCAACGTATCATGTTGCGATACTTTCTTCCGCGTGTAAGAATACAGTGCAGTGGTTACGGTCTACACTCAACTTGCCGATGGCGTTGATGGGACTCCACACCCGCTTGATCTATTTCCGCTGATTATTATGAGGTATATATCATTTACGTTATTTATACATGTGATTGCACTTTGATATATACATTAATGTCTGTGTGTGCAAAGATACTTGATCCAGGATGGCACAAGAATACGTAGGCTTGACCGTCGAGGTCGGGTCGCTCTGAAATGGTATCGAGCACATGTTGGCTGTAGAACGTGACCCTAGAAAATGACTTAGTAATATGAAGACCCCAATAGGAATGACCTTTGTTTTGTACTACTCTCGTAACACCTCATCTCAAACTATAGATGGAGAGCTACATTCGAACAAAAGAGAACACTACGATAAGGTTCTTGGAGGCCCTTCCTTGTGGAGCTAGTCAGGCTGCTGAAGTTACCGATACCGAGATCAAGGCAACTAAGAGGACGCCCAGATCATGGGGAGTCAAGACCCAAGTTTTTGGTCGTAAAGAAGCCCCCAAGACTACGACATCAGCTTCGAACTATAAATGGTGATGTGATATGGGCATCAACACCGCCGTCCACGATGCTATTGCACGCTTATGCTATCGCCATCGTGCTGCACTAAACTCACACTTCTTTGGAAGGATTGGATGGCGAAGTCGATGGAGCAACTATTGCCTTGACGGAAGCGCAAAAGATGAAGTTCTCCCCACTTTTAGTGTACAATCAGGATCTGGAACAATACGTCAAGAATCTTCGATGGACCTCCTGGAAGCCCTGTTCGACAATGAAGCACTACGAGAAGAGGTCAAGACTCGAGATCAAGGTAAACAAGCTGGAGGAGGAGAACCTCGAGATCTCGAGAATGCGTCGAGAATCAAGAACAGCAGGACCATGTCTCATGCAAAGGACGTTGAAATCCGTAAACTCAAGGAACAACTTCAGACATACAGGTCGTCACAAGAAACTCCGTGTCGACAGAGAAAATCTAGCGAAGAACCGGAGGAGATCAAGTCCACATGAAGAAGCCCCTGGGGACAATGACCAAGTTCCTAATAAATTAGCTTAGTAGTATCCCACCATGAGAGAAATAAAGATGAACGCTTCCTCGATTTAAGTATCGACCATACCAACTTATGTGGGTGGCGATCTTGTAGTATTGATTGAATAAATGAATGTTTGGTTGCTATTATTTTGTGTGTGTTTATTGAATGGTTGGATAGATGCGATATTCGTAGGTTTGTATTTATTTCAACCATGAGGGACGAAGTTACGGAAGAATGGTAGAAGGCCTTCATATGGGAACAGATCGAATTGGAAACTCCCGAGCATTGAAGACCGAAGAAATGAGGACTTAGAAACGAAACCATAGTAGAACGGCCCATTACAAACGATAATTTTGTTGATGAGTGGGTAATTGCTTTCTCTTTCTATCTCAACCAAACCCGGAATCTTGAACCCATGGACAACTCGATGATGAGGACATCAATACCATTGTTACACCCACAGCCCCTCTTGCTACATATCTTGGACCAATTACTAGAGCTCGCGACGCCAATTAAATTATCGGTACTTTCGTTTCTTGGTAATGATTCTAATGTTCATGAGAATATGATGCTGCCTAAATTGGATACATTTGTTTTGCTTACAAATGAAGGCCCTAGCTTGGAGAAGGATGGACATTGAGCAAGAACAAGCATGGAGATAATGCCATGCTAAGGGGAGCAAGAACGGAGTTACAAGTGATGATTTCAGGACTTTGAAGCCACCATAATGGGTGCATGAAGCCTTGGACGAAATATACAAGACGCTACTTCATAAATGTCGCCCCGAGGCTATTCTAGGTGCTGCGTCACCTTATTAGTGGGCCAGGCCCATGTAATTTCGAAATACTTAAGTATAGTCTGTTTTAGAGTCCGTATGTGTGGGGAAACAAGAGTTAGGGTTGATTTGGACCCTCCACCAAGGGCCACGAAATTCCCCCTCTTCCTCCATATATACAGCCCTTAGGGCACCGTTTAGACCTTGGGTTTTGTTTAGATTAAAAGTTCGCCATAGCTGCAACTTCGCGTTTCGTTTGTGTTCAACGACCGCATAAAGGCGCCACAGAACCCCACCTTGATCAATAAAGCTTTCATCTTATATTCGCAATATCCAGATTGCAATCTCAGTTTCTTGCTTGTTCTTCGTTTGCTCGCAGGAAACAGATCCTCGTGGTCAGGTTGATCGTGCTCCGGCGTGGTCAATAACCTCTCGGAGTTGGTTTAGCGATTGCTAAGGCGCGACGTCCTCGCACGTTCGTAGTCGGATCGTCAAAGTCGACTTCCTCCCAAGCGAAAACCACATCTCATCGAAAGACGGGACACCTTTGCCTCTATCAACTGAACACCAAACTTTTCTGGAGACAATTGCAATTTCCCCATGGAGATACATTCCTTGTTCTGAGCACCCCTCCTATCCTACACATGCAGATGACAACCCTTTATGAGTCTTTCCTTAAGGGCCTCAAACGATCATGACCCGACCAGTGATCATGATTACCCGAAGATCTTGAAGGACATGATGAAGCATATTCACCTTGAAGGAGATGCAGTCTACAAAGGCTACCCCTTCATGCAAAAGGGAGTGGAACTTTGGTATGTGGAGGTACACCTCCACCGTTTGAAAGGAATTTGCCCAAAGAGGATGGGGCATTACTTTTCATCTCACGTGTGCCACAAGCAACTTTCTTCGACGCTGTTCGTGAAGCAGCCATGGAAGCCATACGCCAGATCGGAGAAATACTTGAAGCAAGACTCCGTTATACTCAGGAATACCTAAGCGAAGTGCATGTAGAGATGATGAAGGTGAAGCTCAAGACCACCATGATGAAAAAGAAGATTGAAGATTTCAAGGCTCATGTCGCACACTTCCAGTGGGACTGAAGAATCCTCGAGGAGGATAAATGAATAAAGTTGGAAGTAATGCTGACCATACCAAATCATGTGGGTGGCAGCATTTGTAACAAAGTACTTTTGGAATTTGGATTTGAAAATGATTAAGGATGTAATGAAAGATTGCTATGAAAATAATGAGATGTTATGGATAAACTTGTGCATTTATTTTGGTCACAAGACTCTGTAAAGCCACAAGATCAATGAAGAAAGAAATGTGTTATCCATGACGGTCCATAGAAGGAAGCTGGACAAAATAAGTTGGAATTTTGCTTTCGATATGATGGTACGAAGAAACAGAGCACTACTGGATTTAAAGGAGGTGTAACAAGAGAGTTACTCCAAGGATGAGTTAAAGCTGCACTAGTGTTGAAGTGGGCCATAACCCACAGGCCCAGGATTTTTGAAAGGAAACTGATATAACCTTGATAAAGGAATAAATTGGAGGAATCAGCAGTCCAATCAGCATACGTTTCGTAGGAGATTACGCAAAAACCTGAGAGTGGTGAAGTAACGATAGATGTTTTGTTTGGCATGCAGAAACCATGGATTTATACGAACTCAGTTCGAGAACAAGAGAAATTCTGCAATGCTTGTGAGTATGCCCAAGTGTTAAAACACGTGATTCGATATTTACATATGTGGTAATGATTCAAGTACGGGATGGATTGGCCCCCATACCGGAGACTTCTATCATGAACTATCATATGTTGATGGAAAATCAGAGAGCCTTGAAAAACTTAGAAGAGTGTCGACGCGATAAGCCATAAAACCATAAAATGGTAGGACGATGGAACCCCATTTCAGGCAACCGTTGCCCAACGTAGGTTATACGGTGAGGTTCAACCCATACCCGTTTTCTGCAGGAGAAAACCATAAATTGTAGACCACCATGAGTGTTTCGATAGTTGTTTAGAATGGACACAAACCCATCAGCTAAGAAGATCCGGTCTCGGATTTAACTTCAACTTTGACGAACCGACCCAAGCTTTTGAGGAAAACTCTATGCTTTGATGTAAGAGCTTTAATGAAGGAGCTATTGTAAGATATGTGAAGAGACATACATTGTCAGCCCTCCGGAGGAAATATCTGAGTTTATTGGAACCATGACCTTGTTTTTAAGTGTGGTAGCACCCCGACCTTTTCGACCAAGACATTTGCTAGAAGACCCCAACCCCTAACCTTTTCTTGTTAGTTTCTTGAATCTCGAGGACGAGATTCATTTTAAGTGTGGTAGGTTTGTAACATCCCAAATTTTGGAATGTTTATATAATTAATTGAATTGTTTGTTTGTTTGCTTGAGTGAATTAAACTTGAGTGAAATTTGAACCTTTTCAAAAACTTTTGAATGAGAGGGAATAAAATGACTTTCCCCTTCTCCGGTAAATTCAAATTCATCCTATTAAAAATCAATGAGAGAAGATGACATGACTTCTTCAACTATAAAGAATTTGAACGGAGTTTTGCAATTTAATTCTTTCAAATATTTGCACTTGCTTCTCTATTTTTTCTTCCCCGAGAAATACCCCGAAAAAATAAATTCTTGCAAGCAAGAAAGAGCGGAGGAAAATGACCCTCCAAAATCAGGGGCATTTTTGAAAATATTTGAGCCAAGAAAAAACCAAAGTTTTTATTTAAATTTTTTTTTCAAAAAGAAATAAAGCCTTTAGGGATTTTCCGAAAAACATTTTTTTAAGTTTTTATTTTGGCCGTGGAATAATGCTCATCATCTACATTTTATTTTTCTGATAATTTTAGTATATAAAAACTCTTTATTCCGAATTGATTTGATTTCCTTTTTATTGTTTTAGTTTCCTAATTTTAAAAATAGGAATGGAATCGTTTTTATTAGGAAAAACCTGCTGGCCCATTAAGCACTTTCCTACTCTAGCCCAACAAGAGATCATCTCCTTCCTCTGTTTCCTCTCACGTTACACAAGCTTTCCATATCCATGGAGACAGGAATCTCCACCTTCCCGATCTCCTCGTCTTTCCATCCCAGCGCCTCCCGAGACCGCCTATAAAACCCCTCCCTCTCCTCGCTCCATTTTTCCCATCACCACGCCTCTCCCTGCCCGTAGCCTTCTCGCCACCGTCCTCCTTTTCCTGCCTAGAAACGCTCACCAGGAGCTCTCCTGGAACCTCCCCATCGCCCAGCGCCACCTCCCAAAGCGCCGGCCCCATCCTCCGCCACCCCCACCTACTTGGCGACCTCGCCCCCTCGCCGGAGCAGCCCTCCACATCGCCGTCTCCTTCCTGCCATCTCTGCCTCACGTACAGGTAACTCCGTTTTCGTTTTCAGATTTATTCCCGTAACAGATTTAGTTCCGTTCTTGTTTAGCTTATAACTTTTGATCTAGAAGTCCAATGATGCTGATTCTTTTTATGTTAGATCACAATTTTCTTGTAGTTTCCAAAATATATAATTTGTCTATGTTTGGATTTATAAAATTGAGTTAGATCAGATTTGAATTAAAGCTTGTTTTGCTTATTCCGGGAGTTTCATAATAGATTTTATTTAATTCTTTTTGCTCCTAGTTGCTTAATGAAATATTTTCTGTTTAGTTAACATAAAACCATGATTAGGTGATGTTAAGAAATTTTTGTTATATAAAACTATTTTTGTTGTTATTTGAAGTAGGAAAACTTTGAGTTGTTTTTCTTTAAGTTTTCCTTTGGGTTTTGCTTTGTTGGTTTTGGTGTGTTACTTTGTTATGTTATGTTATGCTATGTGCTTATTATAGTTATTGTTTGCCTCGATAGAATTTCCGAGTGCTGAAGATTTGCTACTACTGAAACCCTAGTTTTTCAAGATCGTCAACAAGGCAAGTTCACTTTGACCATGCTTTCTTACCTATGTTTTATTGCATTTAGTGGCACCTTTGCAACCACCCTCAAGAGTGTTATTGAAATTCTTGTAGTTGAGTAGTATGCATGAGGTAGGAACCCATCACCCTGCTACCAAGCCCGGACGTTATTTTATTCTAATGCTACGCTGTAGTAGACGGGGTTTGGTATGAGTGTTCGAGAGTGGTGTGAAGAAGGAGGACTCTACGCCAATGACGACAACTCCATGATGGAATCTGCAAGGACTGCATCTTCAAGACCTCAAGACTTCAAGACTCGAGACAAGAATTCAATACACACTCTTTGGGTGAAGGGCGGTTGACGGGCACCTGGAGAAACCAGTGGTTGGCGGGATGCATGGAGAAGCGCCATGACATCTTGCGGAAAGCTTCACCCAGACTCAAAGAGACGGATGAATACTTCACGCCGGAAGCTTACCGTGCAACCGCAAGTCATTATGGGCTCGCTTGGTTGACCTTAGTTGTGACTCTGGCTGGGGACGGTACTAGCAGATGTAGAACTACGGTAGGACGGATGGGTACCGGACGGTGGTCGAGGAACTCTTTGGAAGACCATGTTTGGTCATCTTGTTCTCAAACACTCTGAAGTGCGAGAACGTGAAGAGAGGATCGAATCTTGCGGGTAAAGTGTACAAACCTCTGCAGAGGGTTATAAACCTAATCGATTAGCCGTGTCCCGATTACGGACAATTTGAGCATCTGGACTTGGATCTATCTCGAACTCTCAACACCGGATTGATAACTTAATTGTGGGCAACTTATGATGATTTGGGCTATGAGACATCGGTTGGCGGAACCATGTCATGATAGAAAACTCCATAGTACAGACTTCATTTATTCTTTTGATGTAGGTAAAATAAAATCAGCTTTTACGCAAACAAAACTCAGATCTGAGCCACAAAGCCATACCGCATATAGTATAGTTTATCATCTGTTTTCTCTTATTGTGATCTTGCGGTACATTCAATGTAATTGACCTACACGGCTGCAACGTATCATGTTGCGATACTTTCTTCCGACGTGTAAGAATACGGTACAGGGTTACGGTCTACACTCAACCTGCCGATGGCGTTGATGGGACTCCACACCCGTTTGACTGTTTCCGCTGATTATTATGAGGTATATATCATTTTACGTTATTTATACATGTGATTGCACTTTGATATATACATTAATGTACTGTGTGTGCAAAGATACCGATCCGAGGATGGCACAAGAATACGCAGGCTTGACCGTCTGAGGTCGGGTCGCTACACCCATTTCTCGGACAAGTTTAAGCACTTGTCTTATGTGGATCAATACACCAGTCCAACCTTACTTTGATCTTTCATCGAGTATTACACCCTGGTATCTCGAGATTATCACGGAACTGCATAACTTCTTATGAGTTCTCCATCAAGTACTACATTCTCACTGATTTCAATTTTTTCACGGGCTCTGAGTCATTAAACACTCAAGGACACCGATAACTGAACCGAGTCCGCATTGCGATTAAACAACTATTAGTAATCTCCTTTACTTACGAGTTTGTACTCGATCACGTAATTTCTAGCCTGATCGGCTATATCAGTATCGTGCTGATTTTAACTGTGCTACCTGGTCCTTATTCCCGGAGCACACTTTCAGCAATGAGCTAAGCTTAAATCTATCTTCCTTGTCCATTTGCTTCACCTTGAAGAGCAAGCTTGATTCCGAGTTAGTGCCATATCCATGGCTCCAGTGACCTTTCGCTGCATCAGTCCTTTTGCTTGATGTAGTCGTTGTTCGATTGCTTCTTCGTGGAGCCTCTCGACAAAAATTGTCATGATCATCATCAGCATTCTGAGCTCTTCCAGGATATCAATTGAATTCATGATGCAAGATATCCTCATTGCCCCCTCGATGATTTGTATTAACATCGACAACATTCCCGCATTCCCTCCGTCACAAAACTTGTTCATGTTTCATGTAGTTTCCTTTCTATCCAACTTATATTATGATTCTATCTTGGAGTATTACCATCTGTTATGTCAAGAATGTTAAGGGAATTACCTCAACTATTAATTCTTGATATAGTAATACTTCTCACCATCACCATTCTTTCTTGGTCCCCATGTAGTTTTTAACCGGAAAACCGACAATCGAACTATGATGTGCGACTTCAAAACTTCTAGCGACCCTATTGCTCTGAAGTTAATGGCCGATATTTCATTCTTAGACCATTGGTTATCGAATCACCATTCTAACATTGATCATGCTACCTAAGCCCATATTTCGGGTGCACTTTTCAACCAATGTTTAATTGTGTATGGTTCCCTCCAGCATACATCATTAAGTCATTTGATCTGGCTAATGTTATCTCCTTGTTCACATAGTTGTGGAAATCCACCTTTTTGAAAATCCCAATGGATTGTCACTGAGTCAATCAGTCACCTCCTCACCTCTCCTTGATTTAATGATGAACTCTTGTTTCGGAACTCGCTTCCATGGTTTACCCGAGAATCTTACAAGGTCACCTCGACAAGTTGTGTTGCACCTTTTCTTCTCTGGCATCCTAAGTCTGAGGTATCCTAACACCGACCAGATCTGAATCTCGGTCAAATATGATGGTTGGAATATATTTCCAAGGGTAATAATAATTTTTATGACCCGGTAAGGTGATGTCATGCCCAGCACACCTGGCCGGAGGACCTATTGTTATAGTTTCCTTTTTAGCATGGTTATCCATTCTTCCATGAGGAAAATGTAAGACTTATTCTATGAGTTGTTCCCGATGGATCCTTTGTGTATCCAAAGTCTGACATTGCTTGAAGACCATGTCAATGCTATCTCGAAGCATGTCTGTGGTACTCTGATTTTCAATAAGAACATCTGATGCTTGTATAACTTATTTATGTTTTAGAGTTGTGTTGTGATATCTTCCCGTGAGTCCCTGATCTTGATCGTACACGTTTGCGTGCATGATTAGTGTACGATTGAATCGGGGGCGTCACAAGTTGGTATCAGAGCCGACTACCTGTAGAAAACCCCCTTTCCAACTCCTTGGCCGAAGTTGAGTCTAGTCGATGAAAACTGTTTTACTAACATGGCTGTGCGGCCCATGGGCCCACGTCGCCATCGGGTGGTATTAGGATCTTTTACTCCTCGTCTATACTCTGGGATTCTGATCTCTCTGCTATTCGAGTTAAATGATTTTCTAAAATCTAACTTTAGGTTCTCGAAAACACTTTCCCCCGGAGAGCCCCTTTAGTACATATGATCGCCGGCTGCACCAGAAGATTTCGAAGATACTCTCAGATATTCTCTGGAGACCTTGTGCCCGTTGCTTTTGCAATTCCCTACCACCGAAATATCCCTATGGATAAATACTTACACATGTCGTGCTTAATTTTATTCCCAGTCAATCTTGTTATTACAAGATACCCCGAGAATACTTTGTGCCTACCGCCTTGCAGTTCTTTGCCACATGATTACCCCTACGAATAATTCCTCACACTTACCGAGGATTCGTTCATCCCTAGTTGTTCATGTGTTTCACAAAAGTCTTCAAAATACTATTCGATCTTTCGAAAATCCTCAACAATCCGTTGTTCTTGAAATTCTTACTCGCTTGCATTATGGTTAACCCCATAAGTCTAGTAATCTTATTCGCATCCTTTGTCATTACCATTTTGAGTCTGTTGATGCAATATGTTGCGATCGCTTGCAATCCTCGGACGAATCCTATAATTCATCTTTCTGTCTCAGATGTCAATTGAACATGAGCTGGTCCTCGACCAATCAAGTTGTCGTCGAAAGTACCCCTAAGTCTATTCAACTTATCTATTTTTAACCAGAGTGTTTTCTTTTGATCCCTTGATTTGGAGCTCATAATTCCTTTGCATTTGAGCTTTGAATTAGTCAGTTGTTTCTATAATCCAAAGCCCTTGCTTTGTTTTATCCTCTGATCGTGTGTCGATACTCACATCAACTCCATTATGGACCGGCAAATCCTTTGTTGGATTTCAATAACCTTGTGAGCCTTCCCTCAGATACATAATGCCTTTGGTAAATTGTATCCTCTACTTTTGTCAACCATGCTCTGCTTTCGAGCTTGTGTTATCTACTCCTGATGTTTGTGGTATATGTTCCTAAGAGGCCCTGATGGGTTGAAACAATGCCTTACCTAATCTATGTGAGCTCGAAAGATTTCGCGGGCCATACTCATCTGGTATTTCACCAGGTAGAACTTTCAACACTAATGTCATTATTGACAACTAGAACTGAATGAAAGGTTATGCATTAAAGAAGTGGGAGTCGACCTTGAACTTTGTGTTCATGCCCATGGACACGATGTATATCCTATCATGGAAGCTTCTTGTAATAATAACTATTTTCCTTGATATAATATCCTTTGGTATCGGTGAATTGATCCTTTGCAATTGTGGTTCCGACCATATGTTCTTCTTTGATCCCATTTCTCGGACAAGTTTAAGCACTTGTCTTCTTTGGATCAATACACCAGTCCAACCTTACTTTGATCTTTCATCGAGTATTACACCCTGGTATCTCGAGATTATCACGGAACTGCATAACTTCTTATGAGTTCTCCATCAAGTACTACATTCTCACTGTTTTCAATTTTTTCACGGGCTCTGAGTCATTAAACACTCAAGGACACCGATAACTGAATCGAGTCCGCATTGCGATTAAACAACTATTAGTAATCTCCTTTACTTACGAGTTTGTACTCGATCACGCCATTTCTAGCCTGATCGGCTATATCAGTATCGTGCTGATTTTAACTGTGCTACCTGGTCCTTATTCCCGGAGCACACTTTCAGCGATGAGCTAAGCTTAAATCGATCTTCCTTGTCCATTTGCTTCACCTTGAAGAGCAAGCTTGATTCCGAGTTAGTGCCATATCCATGGCTCCAGTAACCTTTCGCTGCATCAGTCCTTTTGCTTGATGTAGTCGCTGTTCGATTGCTTCTTCGTGGAGCCTCTCGACAAAAATTGTCATGATCATCATCAGCATTCCGAGCTCTTCCAGGATATCAATCGAATTCATGATGCGAGATATCATCATTGCCCCCTCGATGATTTGTATTAACATCGACAACATTCCCGCATTCCCTCCGTCACAAAACTTGTTCATGTTTCGTGTAGTTTCCTTTCCATCCAACTTATATTATGATTCTATCTTGGAGTATTATCATCTGTTATGTCAAGAATGTTAAGGGAGTTACCTCAACTATTAATTCTTGATATAGTAATACTTCTCACCATCACCATTCTTTCTTGGTCCCCGTGTTGTTTTTAACCGGAAAACCGACAATCGAACTATGATGTGCGTATTCAAAACTTCTAGCAACCCTATTGCTCCGAAGTTAATGGTCGATATTTCATTCTTAGACCATTGGTTATCGAATCACCATTCTAACATTGATCATGCTACCTAAGCCCATATTTTGGGTGCACTTTTCAACCAATGTTTAATTGTGTATGGTTCCCTCCAGCGTACATCATTAAGTCATTTGATCTGGCTAATGTTATCTCCTTGTTCACATAGTTGTGGAAGTCCACCTTTTCAAAAATCTCAATGGATTGTCGCTGAGTCAATCAGTCACCTCCTCACCTCTCCTTGATTTAATGATGTACTCTTGTTTCAGAACTCGCTTCCATGGTTTAATTCCCGAGAATCTTACAAGGTCACTTTGACAAGTTGTGTTGCACCTTTTCTTCTCTGGCATCCTAAGTCTGAGGTATCCTAACACCGACCAGATCTGAATCTCGATCAGATATGATGGTTGGGTTATATTTCCAAGGGTAATAACAATTTTTGTGGCCCGATAAGGTGATTTCATGCCCAGCACACCTGGCCGGAGGACCTATTGTTATAGTTTCCTTTTTAGCAGGGTTATCCATTCTTCCATGAGGAAATTGTAAGACTTATTCTATGAGTTGTTCCCGATGGATCCTTTGTGTATCCAAAGCCTGACATTGCTTGAAGACCATGTCAATGCTATCTCGAAGCATGTCTGTGGTACTCTGATTTTCAATAAGAACATCTGAGGCACAATGCTAAATTTTTATTATTAATTATTCAAACACCCTTGTATGGGTAATGTCATGAAATTCCTTCCCCCGTCCTCTAAAGGGTTTTCTACTTTCTATCCTATCATGGATATCATGCTCTGCTTATCCTTGGGAAGGATATATCCCTGAAATTTGTGTTTAAACACATTTTCCTTTCCATTGTTCTGTTAATCTGATAAACACCTTTTCCTTTCCATTGTTTTGTTTAACCTTTCTGGTGATCATTTTGATCTAAGAAGTATTAATTCCCTGCTTATGTAAACCCCTCGGTGTATAATTCTGTCAGTAAGACCCTGTTACTTTTGTTGATGACATTCCGGTAACCACAGATGGACGGGAACTTTGACTACCGGTCCGCCTCGTTTCAACGAGCAGGAAAATGGTTCTCTTCGTCCCTCGCCCTTGGTACCAATGATGCAGCCAACATAACTGACCGGTTATTCTCTGACATGCCTTACTATCATGACCGTGCAAGATGTCAACGCCCTTCCTTCTTTTAATCCACATGGTGGGCACATAACCCACAGTTCCACAGGATCGAAACCTGACTCTCTTGTACACCTCCCTGTTCCCAAAGTTATTCCTCGCGCGTGGCCTCGTATATAATCCACGAGCCACCTTCTGAGAGATCATCAATTCTGGTATCAGGCACAATACTTATTCTCGTTGCTTTAACCCCTTTCACACTTTGTTTCAGGCATCGAGCAATTGCCTGCCCGCTTAAACTTCTCATGGTACTTCCTACTTGCTCTCAAAATTTTCTTAAGTTTCAGTTCGAGAGTTACTTTCCGCACTTTCCCCCGATGTTAACTACCAGGTAGTCAACCTTGCAGAGGTCCGTTCTTCCGGAATAACCCCCCTTTATTCTTTTGTAAGTACGATGGAGTTCCCGAAGAATGGATGCCAACTTCATCATGATGGCTGGAAGCAGAATAATGAAGACGTCAATGTAATGGATCGACCTGTTCGAGAAGAGCAACCAAGACTAAGAAGAATCGTTTGAAATTTCGTAACCTAGTCCCCCCCTAATTCCACCGCTTAAATCTCAGGACGAGATTTCTTGTAGTGGAAGAGAATTGTGACACCCGGATAATTAAGCTATAGTAACCCTCTACTAATGTTGCCACGTCACCACAATTACTGTTGATAATCTCGCGATGATTCAAAACTCGTTCAAATTCAAATTTAAAATAAAGTCAAACTAGAAAAGTTATTCAAAAGTCAAAACTAAAATGTTCTAAATGTAGCAAGTAATTCATAATAAATATTGGTGGAGAAATCACACTTTTATAAAGTAGTTAAATGCACTATAATAAGTAAAATAGTGGTAAACTATTAATTAAATGCTCGTAAATTAATAAACAAATACAAACTACTTTCTAAAATGTGCTAAGTTGTTTGTGGCTGTGGCATATATTGTAACATCTATTTGGGTGCCACTTTAGTATTTTTACTAAACTAGAAATAAAAGAGAAGAGAAAATATAAAACAGTAACTAAACTAAAACAGAAAAGAATAAAGAAAGACACAAAGAAAAGAAATGAGGGGAAGGCCCATGTGGGCTGGGAGAGACCCAGCCCAGCTCACCCATCCCCTCCTCCACGCTACAGGAGACAGAGGAGGTGGCGTCCATCCACCGGCCAGGCAGTTGCCGTGGCGGCCATCTCCCGCCTCCTCGACGACTACAAGGCCTCATCCCCGAACCCCCTTCGAACCCTAGCTCCTCTGCTTTCCTCTCCCTCGCTCCCTCTCATCCATTCAAGTTAACCCGAGCGCTGCTTTCGTTGTCGTCGTGTCGATCCCGCGGCCGCTTGCCTCCCCGCACAGGGACATAATGTCCAGACGCTCAGCCTCCTTCTTCATCGACCACGAGGACCAGTTCGAGTCGGGAGGCGCTGCATCGGCGAGATCGATGGTCTTCCCCGACTGCATCTGCCTCGTCCACCGCACGAATTCGCTACACTCCGATCACCATTGTCGCAGTCAAGCTTCTCATCACATCCGCTGTGAGACTCCGTTCGTTTCCTCTCTCCCCCAATGCTCGATTTTTTTCGTAGCGCCGTCCCCACGAGCTTTGGCTCCGTTGTCCGCCATGGCCGATGGATGCATCGATGTCGTTCTCCCATTCGTATTATGTTGATGTGTGTGTACTCTAGGCGCGGTGTAAATGCCACCTAGCCCAATCCATGGCTCGATCTCGAGCTGTGGAGCTCTCTACTCTCGTGCGAGCGCCCTGTCCGCAGCCCCGTCGCTGCCCAGCTTGTCGTTGCTCCTCCTCCTTGTGCTGCTCTGCTTCTTGCGTCGCTGCTCTACTACTCTGTTGCTGCTGCCGCTTAGCTGTAGTTGTTGCTCTTGCCGCTACCTACCGTGTTGCCCTCTGCTGCTTCTACTGCTTGCCGATGCAGAGCCGCTGCTGTCCGCAAGCGCCGCCGCTCGCCGTCGCCCATTGACCGCGCTCGTGCCTCCCGCACGCCAGCGCCGCTTCGCGTTGTCGCCTCCCGCTGCCGGAGCACCGCGCGAGCCCGCCCCTCCGATTGCACAGCCCGCGCCGTCCCTCATGCCCTCGTGTTGCGCCGCTGCCGTCGTTCGGCCGCCGGCTGTCGCCGGCGGCCCCTGCTCAGTCTTGGCGGCGTAGCCTCGCCATTGCGCCTCTGCCAAATTTGGCAGGCCCCTGCTAATTGGGGTTATATTAGCACTAACCCCCTCCTAGTTAGTCACTAACAGTGGGCCCTGACGTGTTTAAATAAAAAAAAGATATCTTCAAGCATAAATAAATAAATAATTAAACAGTTAATTAATTTAATTAACTCAACCTAAATTAGTCTAATTAAATTGTTAGTTAAATTAGACAGACAATGACAGGGGGCCCCACCCCCTGTTGACCAATCAAACGTTGACTAGTCAACTGGGACCCTCGGGCCCACCTGTCAGCCTCTGGTACACTTCAGTGTACGCAGAGCTGGGTGCACCTAGCATTTAGCTATTTAATTTCAAATTAATAATGATTCTAGAATATTACTGAAACTTGGAAAAATCATAATAAATAAACCATAGCTCGGATGAAAAAACTTTGTACATGAAAGTTGCTCAGAGGATACGCAGCTTGTTCGTCCGCCACACATCCCTAGCATAGCAAACACGCAACTTTCCCCCTTCGATTCATCTGTCCGAAAATGCGAATCACTGGGGATACTTTTCCGGATGCTTTCCCCCTTTACTGGTATCACCTCATACTGCGTTAGGGCACACCTAACACCGCTATTTGCTTTGTCATGCATCGTTATGCATCTATTTGCATTGTATTCATTGTTTCTTCCCGCTCTTCTCTCCAGTAGACTACGAGACCGACGCCGCTGCTGGTGCCCCGACCGATACGCTGTTGACGACCCCTACTTGCCAGAGCAACCAGGCAAGCCCCCCCCCCCCCCCTTGATCACCAGATATCGCCTATTCTTCTCTATACTGCTTGCATTAGAGTAGTGTAGCATGTTACTGCTTTCCGATAATCCTATTCTGATGCATAGCCTGTCCTTGCTCCTACTGTTGTTACCTTTACCTGCAATCCTACATGCTTAGTATAGGATGCTAGTATTCCATCAGTGGCCCTACATTCTTGTCCGTCTGCCATGCTATACTATCGGGCCGTGATCACTAGGGAGGTGATCACGGGTATATACTATATACTTTATACTGTTACATTACTTATGATACTGTTCAGAGATGGGGCTGAAGGGGCAGGTGGCTCCATCCCGGTAGAGGTGGGCCTGGGTTCCCGACGGCCCCCGACTATTACTTTGTGGCGGAGCGACAGGGTAGGTTGAGACTACCTAGGAGAGAGGTGGGCCTGGCCCTGGTCGGCGTCCGCGGTTACTTCAAAATAACACGCTAAACGAGTTCTTGGTATTTGATCTGAGTCTGGCCATTTGGTCTATACGCACTAACCAACTACGTGGGAAAGTTATGGGCACTTGACGTCGTGGTATCAGCCGAAGCCTTCGTGACGTCAGCGACTGAGCGGCGCGCGCCGGGTTGGACAGCGTAACCTGACTTCCTTTGCAATGGAGGTTGCTAGGTCTGCTCTCCGGCCCCGTACGCAACGTGCAGGTGTGCAATGGGCGATGGGCCCAAACCCCTGCGCGCATAGGATTTAGACCGGCGTGCTGACCTCTCTGTTGTGCCTAGGTGGGGCTGCGACGTGTTGATCTTCCGAGGCCGGGCATGACCCAGGAAAGTGTGTCCGGCCAAATGGGATCGAGCGTGTTGGGTTATGTGGTGCACCCCTGCAGGGAAGTTTATCTATTCGAATAGCCGTGTCCCTCGGTAAAAGGATGACCCGGAGTTGTACCTTGACCTTATGACAGCTAGAACCGGATACTTAATAGAACACATCCTTCCAAGTGCCAGATATAACCCGGCGATCGCTCTCTAACAGGGCGACGAGGAGGGGATCGCCGGGTAGGATTATGCTATGCGATGCTACTTGGTGAACTTACCATCTACTCTCTTCTACATGCTGCAAGATGGAGGCTGCCAGAAGCGTAGTCTTCGATAGGACTAGCTATCCCCCTCTTATTCTGGCATTCTGCAGTTTAGTCCACCGATATTGCCACTTTACACATATACCCATGCATATGTAGTGTAGATCCTTGCTTGCGAGTACTTCGGATGAGTACTCACAGTTGCTTTTCTCCCTCTTTTCCCCCTTTCCTTCTACCTGGTTGTCGCAACCAGATGCTGGAGCCCAGGAGCCAGACGCCACCGTCAACGATGACTCCTTCTACACTGGAGGTGCCTACTACTACGTGCAGGCGGTCACCGGCGGCGACCTGGAGTAGTTTAGGAGGATCGAGTGCAGGAGGCATGCGCCCCTTTCGATCTCAGATCCCAGCTTTGTGCTAGCCTTCTTAAGGCAAACTTGTTTAAATTATGTCTGTACTCAGATATTGTTGCTTCCGCTGACTCGTCTATGATCAAGCACTTGTATTCGAGCCCTCGAGGCCCCTGGCTTGTATTATGATGCTTGTATGACTTATTTATGTTTTAGAGTTGTGTTGTGATATCTTCCAGCGAGTCCCTGATCTTGATCGTACACGTTTGCGTGCATGATTAGTGTACGATTGAATCGGGGACGTCACAAGTAGGCAACAATGTCCTCTGGTAGGACGGTGTATCCATTCCTAGCATAAGAGTCAAACAAAGTACGTGCAGGCAACGGGATAATATCACAAGTATCCTCACTAAAAACCAAGGTATAACGAATGTGGTGAGGAGGCACGGGAGCATCAATGAAGTGGTGAGCCTCCATCGCTTGGTGATCTAAATAAACTTTGGGCAACAAGTAATCATGGGGGCGTACCGGAACATTAAAGCTTCTCACTAGGCAAGTGACATAAATACCACCATGAGTTTTACCTTTAGTTCTATTATTATGCAGGCGACTGATACGTCTCCAACGTATCTATAATTTTTGATTGCTTCATGCTATATTATTTACTGTTTTGGACCATATTGGGCTTTATTTTCCACTTTTATATTACTTTTGGGACTAACCTATTAACCGGAGGCCCAGCCCAGAATTGCTGTTTTTTTTGCCTATTTCAGTGTTTCGAAGAAACGGAATATCAAACGGAGTCCAAACGGAATGAAACCTTCGGGAACGTGATTTTCACACCGAATATGATCCAGGAGACTTGGACCCCCCGTCAAGAAAGAAAGGAGGTGGCCACGAGGGTGGAGGGAGTGCCCCCCCCTAGGGCGCCCCCCTACCTCATGGGCCCTCCTTTGCTCCACCGACGTACTCCTTTCTCCTATATATACCTACGCACTTCAAACGATCGATCTGAGTCAAAACCTAATTCCACCGCCGCAACCTTTCAGATCCACGAGATCCCATCTTGGGGCCTGTTAGGAGCTCACGGAGGGGGCATCCATCACGGAGGGCTTCTACATCATCACCATAGCCTCTCTGATGAAGTGTGAGTAGTTTACTTCAGACCTTCGGCTCCATAGTTAGTAGCTAGATGGCTTCTTCTCTCTTTTTGGATCTCAATACAATGTTCTCCCCCTCTCTCGCGGAGATCTATTCGATGTAATCTTCTTTTTGCGGTGTGTTTGTTGAGACCGATGAATTGTGGGTTTATGATCAAGTTTATCTATGAACAATATTTGAATCTTCTCTGAATTCTTTTATGTATGATTGGTTATCTTTGCAAGTCTCTTCGAATTATCAGTTTGGTTTGGCCTACTAAATTGGTTCTTCTTGCAATGGGAGAAGTGCTTAGCTTTGGGTTCAATCTTGCGGTGTCCTTTCCCAGTGACAGTAGGGGCAGCAAGGCAAGTATTGTATTGTTACCATCGAGGATAACAAGATGGGGTATCATATTGCATGAATTTGTCCCTCTACATCATGTCATCTTGCTTAAGGCGTTACTCTGTTTTCTTGATTTAATACTCTAGATGCATGCTAGATAGCGGTCGATGAGTGGAGTAATAGTAGTAGATGCAGGCAGGAGTCGGTCTACTTGTCTCGGACGTGATGCCTATATACATGATCAAACCTAGATATTCTCATAACTATGCTCAATTTTGTCAATTGCTCAACAGTAATTCGTTCACCCACCGTAGAATACTTATGCTCTTGAGAGAAGCCACTAGTGAAATCTATGGCCCCCGGGTCTATTCTTATCATATCAATCTTCCATCACTTTATTATTGCTTTGCTTTTTTACTTTGCCTTTTATTTTACTTTGCATCTTTATATAAAAATACCAAAATATTATCTATCATCTCTATCAGATCTCACTCTCGTAAGTGACCGTGAAGGGATTGACAACCCCTAATCGCGTTGGTTGCGTGGAGCTATTTGCTTTGTGTAGGTACGAGGGACTTGCGTGTAGCCTCCTACTGGATTGATACCTTGGTTCTTAAAAACTGAGGGAAATACTTACTCTACTCTGCTGCATCACCCTTTCCTCTTCAAGGAAATCCAACGCAGTGCTCAAGAGGTAGCAGGAAGATTTCTGGCGCCGTTGCTGGGAGTCTATGCAAAAGTCAACATACCAAGTACCCATCACAATCCCTTATCTCTCGCATTACATTATTTGCCATTTGCCTCTCGTTTTCCTCTCCCCCACTTCACCCTTGCCGTTTTATTCACCCTTTTTCCATTCGTCTTTTCGTTTGCCTTGATGTCTTACTTGGCTTGTTTGCTCGTTTGATTGAAATAGTTGAGTATTTATTCCTAAACAGAGAAGCTAATATCTATGGATCCTCATCCGCTTGCCAATATTTTTAAGAGATCCAATTATGATGAACCAATTCCTAGTGATTTGGATGCACTAGATTATCTTTATAAGGTTTTGCCTGAAATCTGTAAACTTGAAAATTGTGATGAAGTGCTTTACGATAGATCTTTGAATAAAAAGCATGATTGCAATGATTTTATTACAAATTCTTTTGATGTAAATTATTCTAATAATATGCAAAACCCTAAGCTTGGGGATGCTAGTTTTTCTATGTCCAATAGTCATGATTGGGGAGATTCTTCTTATGATCTTGAAAATTTATTTAAGCCCCATGATGAATATAAGATTGATAATAGTGTTTGCAATAATATTGAAAGTGGGTTTGGAAGAGTGTCAACTTTAGATCCCACATATTTGGATAACATTCAATCTTATGAATTTTTTTATAAAAGTGGGCTTGGAGAAATCATGACTTTAGTTAATGATAATCCCACTATTTTGGAAGAGTGTCAACTTCGCATGCATGTGGATCGTGTTGAGAATATGTTATGGGATAGCTATATTGTTCAATTTTCTTATGATCCTACATGTAATTATTATGAGAGAGGAAAATATGGTTATAGAAATTTTCATGTTACTAAATTGTCTCTCATTATGTTGAGATTGTTATTGTTCCTGTAACATCCCAAAATTCTAAATTTTGGAATGTTATATTAAATAAATAATTCTGATTGTTTGTTTGATTGTTGAGTGATTGATTGTGTGAAATTGAGTGGAATTTGAAACTTTTGAAAGTTTAATGAGAGGGAATGAAATGACTTTCCCAGGCCTTTTTTGACTTGATCTCTCGAGAATTCAAATTCAATTCAAACACAAAACCCTAGAGAGAAGATGATATGACTTCTTCCATTTAAATAAATGAAAAGGGTTTTGAAAAGATTTGAATTCCATTTGGAAATATTTCAAATTCAGAAACTTTATGCAACTCAATGATTTTCATGAGAGAAGATAAAATGACTTCTTCAAATTATATGAAATATGAGTTGGAAGTTTAAAAGAATCAAATTTAAAGGACGGTTGAAATTATTTTGAAACCCACTTTCAAATTGGAGTTATTTGGTTATATTGAAATTATTTTTCTCCAAAACTAAAATATACGAAAATAGGTTAAAATGATTCCCTACAGTAGAAAAGTGGAGAAAAATGATTTTTAAATCATTTTGGTATTTTAAAATAATTTTGTTTGCATTTTAAATGCAACAGTGGCACCTTTTGAATTTTGGGATTTGCTGTGAATTTTATTTGAACTTGAAAAATTGTTCATACTGTAACAAATGTTTTTCTGAAAATTTTGATATATAATATGCATATATATTTATTTTATTTATTTCCCTCTATTTCAGTTTTCCTTCTCTATTTTATAAAAAAAACAAAAAAAACTGGCCAAAGCCCAGCCGCACTAGGTCCAGCCCCCTCCACGACCCAACGGGTCGTCTTCCTCCTACAATCGTTCTGCACCTATAGGAGCAGAACGCACGCACGCACCCCACCCCGCGCCCCACACCCTTCCCTCCTTCCCCTTCCCCAAGAATCCTCTGAATGGATCCACCTCCTTCCCTACACCTCCTTCTCCAAGTAAAGGCCATTAATGCCCCGGATTTCTCGCGGAGATCCAAACTTACCGTTTTTTTGCTCGCCATGGCTGCACGATCTGGACACCCTCGCCCTATAAATACCTCCCTCGTGTTGCCCTCCTTCCCCGCCCAAAGCCCTCTCCCATGGGATCTTATCCTCCCTATCCAGCACAATTACTCATCGGAGTTCATAAACTCCGCGGCTTCTCCATCGCCGCCCGAGGCTCGGTTGTTACTTACTCGGCCTCCCTGAGTTTGCTGAGATCTCTTCTGCACCGTCCGTGCTCTCCTTCCTCTAGGAGCCCCATAACCTCGGATCCGATCTTCTTCCCCAACTCCGCGACTACTCCGTGAGATCAAAGAAATCCTGTAATTCCTCTTTTCAGAAAAGTAGCGATCTTAGAAAATTCATATCTATTAGTATACATATCCAAATTGAGTGATTCCAATTGCGTTAGATCACAAATTTTGTAAAGTTTCTGAATAGGTAAATATTTTTTAGGTTTGACTATTTAAATTTGAACTTGATCAAATTATCTTAAATCCTTGTATTTGATTTAACTTGAGTTTAGAAATAGATTTTTGATTGATTCTTTTTGCTACTGCTTTGTTATTGTTTTGTTTATCCAGTAGAATATAGTTATTTATTTTTAGTTTATTTTTAATTAGGTTTTAGAAAAACAGTATTGTTTTAGTTATAGTTTTGTTTTAGTCTATTCTTTATAGTTTTAATTGTTTTTAAATTTTTTCTTTTGTCACTCTTGAAAATTTTAGTTTTGTTTCTGTTAGTCAACAAAAGAAATTTTGTTTTTATTTTAAAAAATATTATTTTACTTAGTTTTGTATGAAAACTTGTTTAGGTCATAGTTAGTGTTTCATAAAAGCTTTTATTTGTTTCTTTTTGCAAATAAAATTTTATGGAAAAATAACTTCTGTTAACTTAGTTGTTTTACTTTGTATTTTCTGTTAGTTTATTAATTTAGTATTTTCTTGGTTAAGTTTTACTTAGGACAAAACTATTTTGTGTTATGTCTTAGAGTTTTCTTTAGTAGTTTTGTTGTGTAGTTTTCCTTTGTTTTTATTGGGTGTCCCTTGATTTGCATTTTTATTTGTTGGTTATATTATGAGTGTTAGAATTGTTTGCTAGGATGTTTGCTTATATGAATGCTATGTTTGACTATATAGATTTTCAACGGAGTGTTAATAGTTCTACCAAGTCATTATTCGAGAGTGTTGTTATCTTCATCAACTTACCGTGCAAGTTCACTTTGACCATGCTTTCATACCTATGTTTTATTGCATTTAGTGGCATCTTTGCAACCACCCTCCGATAGTGATATTGAATTCTTGTAGTTGATTAGTATGCATGAGGTAGGAACCCATCACCCTGTTACCAAGCCCGGACGTTATTTATTTTAATGCTACGCTATAGTACACGGGTTTGGTATGAGTGCACGAGAGTGGTGTGAAGAAGGAGGACTCTACGTCAATGATGACAACTCCATGATGACATCTGCGAGGACTGCATCTTCAAGGCCTCAAGACTTCAAGACTCGGGACAAGAATTCAATACACACTCTGGGTGAAGGGCGGTTGACGGGCACCTGGAGAAACCGGTGGATGGCGGGATGCATGGAGAAGCGCCATGACATCTTGCGGAAAGCTTCACCCAGACTCAAAGAGACGGAAGAATACTTCATGCCCGGAAGCTTACCTGTGCAACCGCAAGTCACTATGGGCTCTTGCTTGGTTGACCTTAGTTGTGACTCTGGCTGGGACGGTGCTAGCAGATGTAGAACTACGGTAGGATTGGATGAGCACCGGACGGTGGTCGGGAACTCTTGGAAGACCATGTTTGGTCATCTTGTTCTCAAACACCTCGAAGTGCGAGAACGTAAAAAGAGGGATCAAATCTTGCGGGTAAAGTGTACAAACCTCCGGAGAGGGTTAAAACCTAATCGATTAGCCGTGTCCCCGTTACGGACAATTTGAGCTTCGGACTTGGATCTATCTCGGAACTCTCAACACCGGATGATAACTTAATTGTGGGCAACTTATGATGAATTTGGGCTATGAGACATCGGTTGGCGGAACCATGTCATGATAGAAAACTCTATAGTACAGACTTCATTTATTCCTTTGATGTAGGGAAAATAAAACCAGCTTTTACGCAAACAAAACTCGAGATCTGAGCCACAAAGCCATACCTGCATATAGTATAGTTTATCATCTGTTTTCTCTTATTGTGATCTTGCGGTACATTCAATGTACTGACCTACACGGCTGCAACGTATCATGTTGTAGATATTTCCTCGACAGTAAGAGTTACGATACAGAGTTACGGTCTACACTCAACCTGCCGATGGCTTTGATGGGACTCCACACCCGTTGTTGTTTCATTGAGACATATGAGGTATATATTAGTTTTACGTTATTTATACATGTGATTGCACTTTGATATATACATTGATGTACTGTGTGCCAAAGCATACTGATCCGAGGATGGCACAATACACATAGACTTGACCGCCTCGAGGTCGGGTCGCTCTGAGATATGGTATCGAGCACATGTTGATGTGAGGACGTGACCCTAGAAATCAGAAAGCCCTTGGACAGGATATCTCTAAAACTTGGTTTTCAAAAATACCCTTACTTCTCACCTTTTTTGATTTTGTCAAATAGTCCCTCTTACCTCAAATAGTTAGAATATACCCCTTTTCCCTTTTGACCACACGAAGAATCAACTGAAGCCGCTCCAAGAAGGACAAGATATCGGATAACTGATGGCCTCTTCAGAGTAAAGAGGATTTCACCATGCATTAGAAGAATTGAAGCTACAATAGTTGAAGACTCTGAAGACTTGAAGAATCTGAAGAATTTTTGACCTTTAGAAGACCAAACCCCTGTTACACACTTACGTTAGATGCGGCGATTTGTGAGCTTTCATTTGTTTGATGTTTTCCGACAGCCCCAAAATAAAACTCGTTTCTTCAAAACTATTGTTTGTATTGTGTGTATCTCTCTCTATCCAGCTCTCTCTTATCTTACCCTAAAACCCTTGGAGCCAATAGATGATGAATGAAGAAGGACTGGTATTCTCTGGACCGATGACTCAGTTGGAGGCAGAGCTATGGATTCAAAACATGGAGGATCAATTTAGAAAAAAATTGATTCCAAGGAAGTATGAGGTTCAATACGCTCTTCAGTGCTTTACAGAAAGTGCTGCAATCTGGTGGAAAATGCATCAAGCCATACAAGGACGTAATGGAGCAAGAACTTGGGAGGAATTCAAAAAGACCCTGTTGAGATCACGCCTTATTCGGAAGCACTATGATAACCCGAAGAAGAAACCTTGTGCCTGCAAGATTTGCGGAGAAATAGGACACACCAATGAAGAACACAAGGATGGATACCCTTATTGTGAGGAAAATCACCCAGAGGAAGAATGCCCGACTGGGCAGGTTACTTGTTTCCTGTGTGAAGGAACCACGCACTACCCTACTCAATGTCACTTTTACCCCAAGGTACAAGAAATTACCAAGCAATGTAAAGAAACCTTCAGGGAAATTTAGAAGAATCCATGATGGAGGAAGTCATTGAAGACCCGATGGAGAAGGCCTAATCAGATTCTACTCGAACGCTTGTTATTCATGTGGAGAAGAAGGAATTATTCGATGATTGCACCAAGGAAAGAGAAGAATATCTGGAGACTTCCGACAGCAGAAGTGAAGTTTGACTCTCGGGAAATAGAACCCTGATCATTACGGAGAAATCCAGGAAGAGGAAACGAAGGCATCCCCAGAACAACCCAATTTCTATAGAGAAGGACCTGAGTAATATCACTTGTTATAGGTGCAAGGATTTAGATCATTACGCTGGTAAATGTCCAGAGAAGAAGCCAAGAACCCAAAGAGTAGACACCATCTCCAAGAAGCCCAAAGACTTATCAAAAGTTATTTGTTTTCATTCCAAGGAAGCAGGACATTATGCTACTAAATGTCCCGACAAGATGAAGGCTGGAGCTAAGTAGTTGAGATTTTGATATGGATAATAAGAGTGGTAGAAAGCAGTTTTATTTTCATAAGTTCGATGAGTTGAGTTATGTAATGAGTGCTCAGAGATTGTAATGAATTCGTGAAATCAATAAAGTTAATGTGTCATGATTTCATACGTGGATTGTTTTTTTGAGTTGTTACTCTGTGAACAAAGATTTTGACCATTTTCGAGGATATGAGAAATATGGTCTATGGATGGATTTGTGAATTTCATTTTAAGGGTGGTAGTACCTGTGAAGAAGACTAGACTAATGGATAAGAAAATATATATTCCACGGATTTGTAGTTCAAGGAAAAAAAGTTGGAGTTTTGCTTTTGATATGATGGTATGAAGAAGCAGTACTACTGGATTTAAAGAGGTGTAATATGGAACAAGAGAGTTACTCCAAGGATGAGTTAAAGCTGCACTAGTGTTGAAGTGGGCCATAACCCACGTGCCCAGGATTTGAAAAGGAGCAGATGTAACCTTGATGAAGGAAGAAATTTGGAAGAATCGGTGATTCAATCAGCATACGTTTCGTAGGAGGTTACGCAAAAACCTGAGAGTGGTGAAGTAACGATAGATGTTTTGTTTAGCTTGCAGAATCAATGGAATTATCCGAACTAAGTTCGTTGAGAAGAGAAATTCTGCAACGCTTGCGAGAATGCCCGAGTGTTAGAAATGCGATATTCGCTAAACCTTATCTGAGGTAATGATTTGGGTGCGGAATGGATTGATCACCATACCGACTTACTCTTGTCATTCGCTCTTGCTATTTGGAATGGTAAATCTAAGTGACTTACCCATAGTAGAGAGACGCGATGTCAAAGCCTTGTTTAAACCCTAGAATGGTAGGACGGTTGATCCATGTACAGCAACCGTTGCCAATCGTAGGATATACTGGTGAGATTTAGCGAGACCCATTTCTGTAGAAGAAACCATACATGGTTGACCACCACGAGATTTTCAATAGTTGTTTAGTATTGGCGCCAGATCCATCAACCGAGAAGACCCTGTCTCGGAAGAACCTTAATTACCATGAAGGACTCATGATTTTGATAAAGAGGTTATGCCCTTACGGGAGAGCACCAGGAAAGAGTTACCCGGAGAATATGAGAAGACCGACATTGTCAACCCAAAGGAATGGAGTACATGAGTTTTGTCGAACAATAACCATGCTTCTAAGTGTGGTAGCACACTAGACCATACAGATCAATGGATTTGCTAGAAGACCCCAAACCCTAACCCTTTTCTTGTTAGCCTCTTGAATCTCGAGGACGAGATTCATTTTAAGTGTGTAGATTTGTAACATCCCAAAATTCTAAATTTTGGAATGTTATATTAAATAAATAATTCTGATTGTTTGTTTGATTGTTGAGTGATTGATTGTGTGAAATTGAGTGGAATTTGAAACTTTTGAAAGTTTAATGAGAGGGAATGAAATGTCTTTCCTGTGCCTTTTTTTGACTTGATCTCGAGAATTCAAATTCAATTCAAACACAAAACCCTAGAGAGAAGATGATATGACTTCTTCCATTTAAATAAATGAAAAGGGTTTTGAAAAGATTTGAATTCCATTTGGAAATATTTCAAATTCAGAAACTTTATGCAACTCAATGATTTTCATGAGAGAAGATAAAATGACTTCTTCAAATTATATGAAATATGAGTTGAAGTTTAAAAGAATCAAATTGAAAGGCGGTTGAAATTATTTTGAAACCCACTTTCAAATTGGAGTTATTTGGTTATATTGAAATTATTTTTCTCCAAAACTAAAATATACGAAAATAGGGTAAAATGATTCCCTACAGTAGAAAAGTGGAGAAAAATGATTTTTAAATCATTTTGGTATTTTAAAATAATTTTATTTGCATTTTAAATGCAACAGTGGCACCTTTTGAATTTTGGGATTTGCTGTGTGTAACATCCCAAAATTCTAAATTTTGGAATGTTATATTAAATAAATAACTATGCTTGTTGTCTGATTGTTGGTTTGATTGAATGAGTGAAACTGAGTGAAATTTGAAACTTTTGAAAGTTGAATGAGAGGGAATGAAATGACTTTCCCAAAACCTTCTCCTTTGCCTTTTGGATCTCAATGAATTCAAGTTCATTCCAACACCAAACCCTAGAGTGAAGATGACATGACTTCTTCCATTTTGAAATGAATAGAGTTTTGGAAAAGATTTGAATTTCATTTGGGAATATTTCAAATTCAAAGCTTTATGCAACTCAATGATTTTCATGAGGGAAGATAAAACGACTTCTTCAATTCTATGAAATATGAGTTGGAAGTTAAAAAGTATCAAGTTGAAAGTCATCTGAAAGTGCTTTGAAACCCTCTTTCAAATTTTGAGTTTTGAATTTGAATTCAAACTTTGGCAAGTGGGAATCATTTCAAAAACTATGCCTGATAAATACCTGATCAAAAGTATGAGAGGAGCAAACATGACACTCCAAAATATCAGAGGAAACAATGCCAAAAGTTTTGGATTCAAATCTGAATTTTATTTGAATTTGAAAAAATGGATTTTATAAAGTTTTGATTTTGCCTTTGGAAAATGTTCAAATGAAAGGAATATTCCCTGATCATTTTGGTATATATATACCCTATATAAAATATTTATATTTTAAAAGATATACTCTGTTTTGTTTTATTTTAAAAAATAAAATTTAAAAAAGAGAGAAACCCACCCAGCGCCCATTTCCCCCCCTGCCCAGTGTACAAGAACCCCACTCAGCCTGGCCCACCCCGGCTGCCCCAGCCAGCCAGCGCCAGTGAGCAGCCCAGCTCCCTCTCACCTCACCTCGCCTGAACCCCCTCCGATCGGCCACCCGCCGCTCCCACCCTCCTCTCTCATCGACAGTGGGCCCCGCCCTTCTTCCTCCCCCCCCACGCCACGCGTCGCCGCATGCAGATCGCGGATCCCGAAGGATCCGGGATGCCGATCCTCCCGATCGCCTCCTTACCCCGCGAGCCCCTGGCTATATAAGCCGACGCCTGCACCCCATTCCCCCCTAGCCTCGCGGACCCCTCTCCTCCCAGACGAGCTCGCCGGAGCCCGAGAGCCGCCGCCGCGCCATTAGCCCGTTCCGGCCACCCCCGACCACCCCGAGCTCGCCTGAGACCACCTCCGGACTCCCCTCGCTCGACCACACCTCCCCGTGCCCTCGCCCGAGCTCCAGAGCCGCCGGAGCACCGTCGCCGTCGATCACCGAACGCCACCGCCGCCTCGAGCTCGCTGCCGACCGACTCACCACCCGACCTCCCGACCCCACGAAGCCTCCCGACCTCCCCACTCCTTGGCCAGCTATCCCGACCGCCCGACGACCGGAACCCTCGCCGCCTCTCGCCCGCCGCCGCCGCCATTGTTGGACGCCGTAAGTCGCGGAGACTCCCCGTCCGATTCATAACGAACGGCCCAGATTAGAACCCCGAAGGGTATTTTTAAAGAAAACCGGCCGGTTCGTCCGGTTTATTATTTAGTTAGGTTTTTATTTTAGCCCGGTCCGTTTTAGTTTAACCCTAGGCCCGTTTAGGCTATTTGACGCACAGTGCGTAGTTTAGGCCCATTAGGCCTTTTTCTTTTATTTTTGTTTTTCTGTTTTAACAGAATAGTTTCTGTTTTGAAAAATTCATATCTTTTATTATGTTTAATATTTTTAGTTGATTCTTTTTTTGTTGGGTTGCAAATTTTATGTAGTTTCTGTAGAATATATATTTAGCTATGTTAAAATTAATTAAAATTGCTTTAATTTAGTTTTAGACAGAATAGTAAATCTGCCATAACTTGAGTTAGAAAAATTATTTTGGATGATTCTTTTTGTCCCAACTTTATTTTGACATTGCCAAACCATAGAAATTAACTTGGGCATTTTAGGATTAATAAATAATTAGTTTTAAGCAGAATCTTATAAATCCCAATTAATTAACTAGCTACTGTTTTCCTATTATTTTAATTAGTAAATAAATTTATTTTTAACATGTGATTGATTATTCTAGGATAGTTTTGTCACTCTATTAGATGAACTTTTATTTATAATTAATAAAAGTTTTATTTTATTTTTCTTAATAGAAATTGGATTAGGCCTAATAGGAGTTTCATAATAGATTTTAATTAATTCTTTTTGCTCCTAGTTGCTTAGTGAATTCTTTTCTGTTTAGTTAACCTAAAACCATGATTAGGTTTTGATAAGAAATTTTCATTATATAAAACTACTTTTAGTTGTTGTTTGAAGTAGGAAACTTGAGTTGATTTTCTTTGAGTTTTCCATTTGGGTTTTGATTTGGTTGTTTTGATGTGTTATGTTGCTATTGCTATGCTATTGTGTTATGTGGTCCTATGCTATGTGCTTATTGTGATTAATTGTTTGTCTCGGTAGAATTTTCCGAGTCTAAGCTTGCTACTACGAATCCCTAGTTTTCGAAGATCGACAACAAGGCAAGTTCACTTTGACCATGTTTTTCATACCTATGTTTTATTGCATATAGTGGCACCTTTGCAACCACCCTCAAGAGTGTTATTGAATCCTTGTAGTTGAGTAGTATGCATGAGGTAGGAACCCATCATTCCGCTACCAAGCCCGGACGTTATTTATTGTAATGCTACGCTATAGTAGACGGGTTTGGTATGAGTACTGGAGTGGTGTGAGAATGGAGGCTCTACGTCAATGACGACAACTCCATGACGGAATCTGCAAGGACTGCATCTTCAAGGCCTCAAGACTTCAAGACTCAAGACAAGAATTCAATACACACTCTTTGGGTGAAGGACGGTTGACGGGCACCTGGAGAAACCAGTGGTTGGCGGGATGCATGGAGAAGCGCCATGACATCTTGGAAAGCTTCACCCAGACTCAAAGAGACGGAAGAATACTTCATGCCCGAAGCTTACATGCAACCGCAAGTCATTATGGGCTCGCTTGGTTGACCTTAGTTGTGACTCTGGCTGGGGCGGTACTAGCAGATGTAGAACTACGGTAGGATGGGTTGAGTACCGGACGGTGGTCGAGGAACTCTTTGGAAGACCATGTTTGGTCATCTTGTTCTCAAACACTCGAAGTGCGAGAACGTAAAGAGAGGGATCGAATCTTGCGGGTAAAGTGTACAAACCTGTGCAGAGGGTTATAACCTAATCGATTAGCCGTGTCCCGATTCACGGACAATTTGAGCATCCGGACTTGAATCTATCTCGAACTCTCAACACGGATTGATAACTTAATTGTGGGCAACTTATGATGACTTTGGGCTATGAGACATCGGTTGGCGGAACCATGTCATGATAGAAAACTCCATAGTACAGACTTTATTTATTCCTTTGATGTAGGGAAAATAAAACCAGCTTTTACGCAAACAAAACTCAGATCTGAGCCACAAAGCCATACTGCATATAGTATAGTTTATCATCTGTTCTCTCTTATTGTGATCTTGCCGGTACATTCAATGTACTGACCTACACGGCTGCAACGTATCATGTTGCAGATATTTCCTTGACGAGTAAGAGTTACGATACAGGGTTACGGTCTACACTCAACCTGCCGATGGCGTTGATGGGACTCCACACCCGTTGTTGTTTCCGCTGAGACATATGAGGTATATATCAGTTTTACGTTATTTATACATGTGATTGCACTTTGATATATACATTGATGTACTGTGTGTGCCAGCATACTGATCCAGGGATGGCACAAATACACAGAGACTTGACCGTCTGAGGTCGGGTCGCTAGAGTTCCTTTCCGCTTCCTTGCATATGCTAGTTTTTGTTTGCTACGATAATTTGTTTGCCTATAATATGCCTATGCATAGGAAGTATGTTAGACTTAAGTGTGTTTGTCACATGCTTTATGATTCTCTCTTTGTGCCTCAATTCTTGTCTTTCTTGTGAGCATCATTGAAATCTCAATGCCTAGCTAAAAAGGCTTTAAAGAAAAGCGCTTGTTGGGAGACAACCTAATATTTTTCCTTGCTGTTTCGTAATAAATATTTGTTCTAGCCTATGGTTAGATGTGTTTTTATGTTTTAATTAGTGTTTGTGCCAATTTAAACCTATAGAATCTTCTTGGATGATAGGTATTTGATCTTGCTGTAATTTCCAGAAACTTTCTGTTCACGAAAACAATTGTTAAAAATCACCAGAACGTGATAAAATAGTCATTCCAATTGATGCTGATCAATAAACAAATTGCCTAGGGCTTCCTATTTTGGCTGATTTTTTGGAGTTCCATAAGTTTGCGTTAGTTATAGATTACTACAGACTGTTCTGTTTTTGACAGATTCTGTTTTTTGTGTGTTGTTTGCTTATTTTGATGAGTCTATGGCTAGTAAAATAGTTTATAAACCATAGAGAAGTTGTAATACAGTGGGTTTAACACCAATATAAATGAATAATGAGTTCATTACAGTACCTTGATGTGGTCTTTTGTTTTCTTTCGCTAACGGAGCTCACGAGATTTCTGTTGAGTTTTGTGTTGTGCAGTTTTCAAGTTTTGGGTGAAATCTTTTGATGGATTATGGAACAAAGAGTGGCAAGAGCCTAAGCTTGGGGATGCCCATGGAACCCCCAAGATAATCCAAGGACACCAAAAAGTTATAGCTTGGGCATGCCCCGGAAGGCATCCCCTCTTTCGTCTACTTCCATTGGTAATTTTACTTGGAGCTATATTTTTATTCACCACATGATATGTGTTTTGCTTGGAGTGTCTTGTATGATTTGAGTCTTTGCCTTTTGGTTTACCACAATCATCCTTGCTGTACACACCTTTTGAGAGAGCCATACATGAATTGGAATTTGATAGAATACTCTATGTGCTTCACTTATAGCTTTTGAGCTTTATAGTTTTGCTCTAGTGCCTCACTTATATCTTTTAGAGCACGGTGGTGGATTTGTTTTATAGAAACTATTGATCTCTCATGATTCAGTTATATTATTTTGAGAGTCTTAAATAGCATGGTAATTTGCTTAACAGTAATAATATGCTTGGTATTAAAGATTTGTAAAACTTTCTTTTGAGTGCGTTGAATACTAAGAAAAGTTTGATGCTTGATAATTGTTTTGAGATATGAAGATGGTGATATTAGAGTCATGCTAGTTGAGTAGTTGTGAATTTGAGAAACTTGTGTTAATGTTTGTGATTCCCGTAGCATGCACGTATGGTGAACCGTTATGTGATGAAGTTGGAGCATGATTTATTTATTGATTGTCTTCCTTATGAGTGGCGGTCGGGGACGAGCGATGGTCTTTTCCTACCAATATATCCCCCTAGGAGCATGCGTGTAATACTTTGCTTTGATAACTTCTAGATTTTTGCAATAAGTATATGAGTTCTTTATGACTAATGTTGAGTCCATGGATTATACGCACTTTTCCCATCTTTCCACCATTGCTAGCCTCTCTAATACCGCGCACTTTTCACGGTATCATACACCCACCATATACCTTCCTCAAAACAGCCACCATACCTACCTATCATGGCATTTCCATAGCCATTCCGAGATATATTGCCATGCAACCTTCCACCGTTCCGTTTATTATGACACACTCCATCATTGTCATATTGCTAGCATGATCATGTAGTTGACATAGTATTTGTGGCAAAGCCACCACTCATAATTCTTCCATACATGTCACGCTTGATTCATTGCATATCCCGGTACACCGCTGAAGGCATTCATAGAGAGTCATATTTTGTTCTAAGTATCGAGTTGTAAATGTTGAGTTGTAAGAAAAATAAAAGTGTGATGATCATCATTTTTAGAGCATTGTCCCAAGTGAGGAAAGGATGATGGAGACTATGATTCCCCCACAAGTCGGGATGAGACTCCGGACGAAAAATAAAAAAAATAAAAAAAGAGGCCATAAAAAAGAGAGAAAAGGCCCAAATAAAAAATGAGAGAAAAAGAGAGAAGGGACAATGTTACTATCCTTTTACCACACTTGTGCTTCAAAGTAGCACCATGATCTTCATGATAGAGAGTCTCTCATTTTATCACTTTCATATACTAGTGGGAATTTTTCATTATAGAACTTGGCTTGTATATTCCAATGATGGGCTTCCTCAAAATGCCCTAGGTCTTCGTGAGCAAGCAAGTTGGATGCACACCCACTTAGTTTCTTCTGTTGAGCTTTCATATACTTATAGCTCTAGTGCATCCATTGCATGGCAATCCCTACTCACTCACATTGATATCTATTTATGGGCATCTCCATAGCCCGTTGATACGCCTAGTTGATGTGAGACTATCTTCCCCTATTTTTGTCTTCTCCACAACCACCATTCTATTCCACATATAGTGCTATATCCATGGCTCACGCTCATGTATTGCGTGAAGATTGAAAAAGTTTTGAAAATGTCAAAAGTATGAAACAATTGCTTGGCTTGTCATCAAGGTTGTGCATGATTTAAATACTTTGTGAGGTGAAGATAGAGCATAGCCAGACTATATGATTTTGTAGGGATAACTTTCTTTGGCCATGTTATTTTGAGAAGACATAATTGCTTTGTTAGTATGCTTGAAGTATTATTATTTTTATGTCAATATGAACTTTTGTCTTGAATCTTTCGAATTGGATTATTCATACCACAATTAAGAAGAGTTACATTGAAATTATGCCAAGTAGCACTCCGCATCAAAAATTCTTTTTTATCATTTACCTACTCGAGGACGAGCAGGAATTAAGCTTGGGGATGCCTGATACGTCTCCAACATATCTATAATTTTTGATTGCTCCATGCTATATTATCTACTGTTTTGGACCATATTGGGCTTTATTTTCCACTTTTATATAACTTTTGGGACTAACCTATTAACCGGAGGTCCAGCCCAGAATTGCTGTTTTTGCCTATTTCAGTGTTTCGAAGAAACGGAATATCAAACAGAGTCCAAAGGGAATGAAACTTCGGGAACGTGATTTTTTCACCGAATATGATCCAGGAGACTTGGACCCCCGTCAAGAAAGAAAGGAGGTGGCCACGAGGGTGGAGGGCGCCCCCCCTAGGGCATACCCCCCTGCCTCGTGGGCCCTCCTTTGCTCCACCGACGTACTCCTTCCTCCTATATATACCTACGTACCCCCAAACGATCAGATATGGAGCCAAAAACCTAATTCCACCGCCGTAACCTTCTGTATCCACGAGATCCCATCTTGGGGCCTGTTCCGGAGCTCCACCGGAGGGGGCATCCATCACGGAGGGTTCTACATCATCACCATAGCCTCTCCGATGAAGTGTGAGTAGTTTACTTCAGACCTTCGGGTCCATAGTTAGTAGCTAGATGGCTTCTTCTCTCTTTTTGGATCTCAATACAATGTTCTCCCCCTCTCTCGCGGAGATCTATTCGATGTAATCTTATTTTTGCGGTGTGTTTGTTGAGACCGATGAATTGTGAGTTTATGATCAAGTTTATCTATGAACAATATTGGAATCTTCTCTGAATTCTTTTATGTATGATTGGTTGTCTTTGCAAGTCTCTTCGAATTATCAGTTTGCTTTGGCCTACTAAATTGGTTCTTCTTGCAATGGGAGAAGTGCTTAGCTTTGGTTTCAATCTTGTGGTGTCCTTTCCCAGTGATAGTAGGGGCAGCAAGGCACGTATTGTATTGTTGCCATCGAGGATAACAAGATGGGGTTTTTATCATATTGCATGAATTTATCCCTCTACATCATGTCATCTTGCTTAAGGCGTTACTCCGTTTTCTTGAACTTAATACTCTAGATGCATGCTGGATAGCGGTCGATGAGTGGAGTAATAGTAGTAGATGCAGGCAGGAGTCGGTCTACTTGTCTCGGACGTGATACCTATATACATGATCATACCTAGATATTCTCATAACTATGCTCAATTTTGTCAATTGCTCAACAGTAATTCGTTCACCCACCGTAGAATACTTATGCTCTTGAGAGAAGCCACTAGTGAAATCTATGGCCCCCGGGTCTATTCTTATCATATCAATCTTCCATCACTTTATTATTGCTTTGCTTTTTTACTTTGCCTTTTATTTTACTTTGCATCTTTATATAAAAAATACCAAAAATATTATCTATCATCTCTATCAGATCTCACTCTCGTAAGTGACCGTGAAGGGATTGACAACCCCTAATCACGTTGGTTGTGTGGAGCTATTTGTTTTATGTAGGTACGAGGGACTTGCGTGTAGCCTCCTACTGGATTGATACCTTGGTTCTCAAGAACTGAGGGAAATACTTACTCTACTCTGCTGCATCACCCTTTCCTCTTTAAGGAAATCCAACGCAGTGCTCAAGAGGTAGCTGGGACATGCAATGATGGCCCCTAGATTATAGGTCTGGTCATTGTGAAGTGCACGACGTAAAATGGCAAGGTCAGGGGCACTAAGTACACTGTCTTTCTCTCTGGCAGTCAAACATTTCATAAGAAATAAGGCAAAGTAATGCACAGAAGGAAATTGCAGACTAGTAGCTGTGGCTTTTGACATGCCCCTTTCCTCACCCACTGTTAAAGTGCGGAGGAAGCCCTCAAACTTTGCTGGTCTAGGCTCTTTTAAATCCCCATCAAAAGGAATCAAGTATATCTCACAGAATTCAGCAAGTGGAATCTGACAATGCTCAGAATATAAATCGAAGTGCATTACAGGGGGTTCGAGCCTATTCAAGAAATGAAATTTTTGAACTAAAGAATTTGTGAGGAGGTGGTGTTGGTCACATTCATTTGCAAGGAAGTTGGTAAGTCCAGCATTTGCAACGAATTGCACGACCTCTTGGTAGAATCCGGCTTCGTTCATGAAGGCAATGTGCGGCCATTCGCAAGGCTGGACCTCCAACCTATGAGGAGTGTTGAGGTCATTGTCCAAGCATTCACCAAGGACACCCTTGCATTCCGCTTTGAGGAACTCCTCTAGAAAATATCCATTTTTCCTATGAACAAATTTTTGAAATTTTTGAGCCACAAAATAATGTCAACTGAACTTCACAAGATTGATAGCAACTACTCATATGGATGTCTAGAGGCTATATCAAGCATTCAAACTACTTGGAACTTAAAGAATTCAACATGCAAGCTCATTTTCAGTAGCATCAAGAGTAGCTAATTACTCAAAATATAAACCACTAATGCAAAAACTAGTTGGAGCAATGGAGGAGTCACATACCAAGTAGCAATCCCCTAAAACATTTTCTGAAACGGAGCTCCGAGCAAAGAGATCGAAAATCTCAACCTTGCGAGCAAGAACACGAGAGAGAGAGAGAGAGAGAGAGAGAGAGAGAGAGAGAGAGAGAGAGATAGGGATTTTTTTTCTGGAGGTGAGTGACGATGTGAGGTAAGGGAGTGTAACATCCCAAATTTTAAATTTGGAATGTTATACATAGGTCATCATATGCATATCATATTTTATCTGCATTTCGTTTGTGATCCTAGAAATTCTAAGCAACTCAAGGATCCACGGAGAGAGTTGGGGATTTCATTCATTTTTCGTATTTGAATTTTCCCAAATATTGAAAAGAGGATCATTTTGGTTTTAATTATTTTCTCCCTAAATATTTCCAATACAAAAATAAACGAGAGGAGATAATATGACTTCTCCAAAAATAAAAGAAATATCGGAGGAAAAATATTAAAACCAAATAAATAATTTTTTTGGATTTTAATGTTATTTTATTTGAATTAGAAAAATATGCATTTTAGGCCAAGAAAACGTTCACTATGTTCTAAATATTTTATTTAGACGGTGAAAATTGTTTTTGGCATTTTTAGAATTTTTTTATATTTATTTAGGATTTTTCTTTTCGGCAGAATTTATTAAAAAAAAGTCCCCAACCGAACCGGGCCAAAGGCCCGACCGCTCGCCGCCGCTTTTCCCTTGCCAGCGCAGCCGCCAGACTCGAGGAGTCCGAGTCGCCTGACGCCGCCCGACCCCCTCCCAAGTCGGTCCGCGCCGCCCTCCCCCTTTAAATAGCCACCCGGCCCCCTTGACCCCGAGCCACCCCGCCGCTGGCCGCCCACCGCCGCCAAGACTCCGCCACCGCGAGCAAGCACATTGCTGCCTCGCCATGATGCAGCGCCGCCAGTGTTGCTGCTTCGCCGCCGCCCGTCAGCGCCGCCTGACGCCTCCTAGCCCCACCGCAACCCCGCTAGAGCCGCCGGACCTCGCCGATCTCGCCGCCGTTTTTTTTCGGTTTTATGTATAAAACCGATCGATTTTTTATAAACCCTAGTTTCGATTTTTTTAGATCGGTTCGGTTTTCTTCGGTTTAGGTTACTTTGCGAACGTTCGTTCGTTTTAACGAACGAATTCGCCCGTTCGTCTCTGTTAGCGCACGTTCGTCCGATAGATTTTACTTTTTCCGTTTATTTTCGGCCACAGACCTATCTGTGATTATTTTTATCGCAGATTAGCCCCTGATCTTCAAACCCTCGCAACTTTTCAACTGTTTGTCCAAATCCAGTGAAACCAACGCCAAAATCTTCATCTTGAGCCCCTATTTCTGGTTAATCAACTTGAACATGGTTTTGATAATTTAAAATTTGGTTTCAATCAGATTTGAATTCGAAGTTCTTTTGACCGTAGTTTCAGTTTCGTAGCTCCGATTCAATTGATTCTTTTTGCAAATCGAATCTCTTCAGTTGAACTTTCAGGTTGGATCTTCTTATTTGAGTTTTACCCTTGCATCTATGCTTGACTGCTTATGTATGCTGTTGTTTGTTTGCGATAGAATTCCCAGAGTGCGAAGCGTACTACTACGAGTCTCTAGGGTTTGCAGATCGTCAGCAAGGCAAGTAACACATTGATCATACCCCTTTATTACCCAGTTTTTATGCATTAGTTTAAATCCTCAAACACTGCATGATCAGGATGTGATTAACTTGTGGGTATTGGGAAGTAGATGATGAGGTAGAACCTATTACCCTTTTTATTATCGAATCCTTGGGAGTTACTTCTACGTTATGCTTATATTGCCATGCTATGCTCGTAGACGTGGATTGGGTTTGAGTGTATACATGACATATGTGAGATTGTTAATAAATGGTTAACTTAAGGTGGCTACTTAAATACACATCTGGGCGGATTGGTTGCGGGCACCTGGGGATATACCAGTGCTGTCCTTTAGTTCGCCACCCAGGCTCAAAGGGATCATAAGATTATTCATGCTAGAAACTTCCGTGTGCAGCCACAAGCTATTATGTGCTCTAGCATAGTTGAGTATGTTGCATGACCTCTTTCAGTGGTGGGCTAGCAGATGTAGGGGAATGTAGGTGTAACTGTCCACCCAGAGTAAAGAGTTAGTGCTTCTGAAAGACTGTGTCTCGGTCATCCGTTTCTCAAACACCATGTAGTGCGAGAAATCCAACGGTGGAGATTGAGTCTTGTGGGAAAAGTGCGCAAACCTCTACAGAGTGTACAAACTAATCATGGTTAGCTGTTTCCCCGGTTATGGACATCTTGAGTACCTGGTTCTTGGATTATCATGTTGATCTCATCACTCTAGATTAATTTGCTGAGTTGTTAATTACTGTTTAATTGGAATTGAGATGCGGGTACCATTATCAATGTTTTATCAACTACCATGATAGTTAAATAAAATATATTCCATTGATGTAGGGAAAAATTGGCTTTTCGCAAAACAATATAACCGTAGAGCCTCCACCAACCATATATGCATGTAGTGATAGCATTTACTTGTTCATTTTCTCTATTGTGTTATATTGCCAGCATATTCCATGTGCTGACCCGTTTCGGGCTGCAACATATCATGTTGCAGACTTTTCAGACGAAGATTAAGGTGCGCTAGGTCGTTGTCGTGCACTCAGCCATGCCGTTGGAGTTGATGGACTCACTTTATATTCCAAGCCTTCCGCTGTTATCTTATTTAGATGGCCTTAAGCCATATTATTGTAATAAGTTCTCCTTTGAGACATTCGATGTAATAAGTGTGTGATTGCACTCTGTTATAAAACCTTCAAGTAATGTGTGTGTCAGCATTACCGATCCAGGGATGACATTTATACACAGAGATTTGACCGTCTGTGGTCAGATCGCTATAGGGAGAGAGTGAGGGGGTACTTGTGGGACCCACTACCCACCAGGGCGCGCCAGGTGAGTGACGATGTGAGGTAAGGGAAAACTCGTGTTAAAATTTCAGGTCATTTTGAGCACTTTCATTTTAAGGCATTTTTTATTGCATGAATAATTCAGGAAAATAGGATATTCATGACATTTTATTGTATTTAACAAAAAATAATAGAAAATATAAAGTGGGTACAAAAGGTCATCTTTCTTGGTTCTTATTTGATGTTTCACTTTGTGAGTTTTAGAGATTATTGTCATCTTCATGACAAGCTTGGGTTAATCGAAAATGGAGTTCATATATGCATCTTCTATGATGTTTTCGATGATGAAGTTTATGTCGGTTCTTCACTGATGGAGGTTTCACACCTCTATATAATAGGCATACTCCCCCTGCCACTTCTTACTTTATCCACTCGTTGTTTAGATGGTACTTGTCGTCATCTATCCAACAAGCTTGAGTTTGCTCAATTCGGAGCTCATAAGCAGAAGTTATTGCAGTTCTGGTTTTCATGCTCCTTCTCTTTTGCTTGGGCAGTTTTTTAGCTTGAGCGGTTGGAGTTCTCCACAGTGATACGTGGAAGTGAAAAGTTGAGAAACTTATTACTCTTGGGTGCTTGGTACCCTAGAGCTTGTTCCTCTTGGGTGCTTGGGCGCCCTAGATGGTTGGCGGTGTCTTGGAGCTCAATCATTTTAGTGTAAAGCTCCAGGATTGCATTGGGGTCTCCAATTAGGCTGTGGAGATTGCGTCGAGCAATTTGTACGGGTTCCGTTGACCACCCCCAAGGGTTGCCAAAGTGTAAGGGTTCGGTGATGGCTCCCAAGGGTTGACATTTATATGGGTTCGGTGACCGCCCTCAAGGCTCCCTTAGTGGAATCACAACATCTTGCATTGTGTGAGAGCGCGAGGAGATTACGATGTCCCTAGTGGCTTATTGGGGATCATTGTGCCTCCACACTGCTCCAAACCGAGATTAGCATCCGCAAGGGTGGAACTTTGAGATACATCCTCGTCTCCGCATGCCTCGGGTATATCTTACCTGAGCCCTTTACTTATGCATTTCACTTTGTGATAGCCATAGTGTCTCATGATATATTTCTTACTATCACCTAGTTGTTTATCTTGCTTAGCATAAGTTCTTGGTGCACATATGTGAGCCTAGTTGTTTTAGCTTTTGTTCTTGACAAATTAAACACTAGTTTTATTCCGCATTTATTCAAGCCTAAACAGTAATTATTTTAAAGCGTCTATTCACCCTCCCTCTAGGCGATATCCACGATCTTTCAATTGGTATTAGAGCCTCGTCTCTCTTTATTAGGCTTAACTGCCTGGAGAGTAAAGATGTCAACTAGGGGATTAGGATTCTTTGACACTCGTAGTTTCGATGGCACAAATTTTGATATTTGGGTAATTCGCATGCTTAATCTCTTTAGGGTCATGGGCCTAAATTTAGAATTGTAGATATGGGTTTTCCTCCTCCAAAGGATCCTCAAAGATCATCTCTAGAGGATGAGAAAACCTCTTATCTCAATGCTCAAGCTTCTAATGTGCTTTTCTAAATTTAGAATTGTAGATATGGGTTTTCCTCCTCCAAAGGATCCTCAAAGATCATCTCTAGAGGATGAGAAAACCTCTTATCTCAATGCTCAAGCTTCTAATGTGATTTTCTATGCTTTGAGCAATGTAGTTATATTTCAACTCATGCCATTTCGGGATGCTCATGAGTTGTGGACAAAGCATCAAGATAAATATGGTGTGTCCAATATTTGTGGGGATGATTGTTCTCCCTCCACCTTCAGTCATGTGGTGTTCTCAAGTTCTTCTACTTCACCTACATGTGGTTTGCCAGAAGGTAATGATATGGTGAGTAGTGTTGGTCATTGCAATGATGATAGTGGGCTTATTGTTGATGATCCTTCATCACTATCTTATTGGTATACTCCTTCTTTGGACTTCAACACTTTGAGCTCTCTAGATGTTTCACATGCTTGTGTTTGATAGTCCTTGCATATCATGTAGAAATTGCTTGACTAAAGCTCACGATGATATGCTTGCTATGTCTTGTTGCCATGATAAAAATGCCTCTATTTCCTCGAGTTGTTTGCTAACAATGTAGAGGAAACTCAACACTCCATGGAAAAAAGATGTGGTCTTAAATGGTGCTTCAAGTGATCCTACATCACCATCTATTGTTTCTCACTTTTGCCTTATGGCCAAGGCTTCAAAGGTATCTCCCACTTTGAATACCAATATATCTTGTGATGATGATATTGATGATGATGAGAATGAGGTTAATGACGAAGAGAATGATAATGTTACCTCTGTAAAAATTAAGGGGGAAATGATTTTTAAAGCTCTTCATAAAAATAAAATTGCTCGTTCCAACTTCACATAAATCATGTCCATTGCCGTTGAGGGCAATAAATACATTGGGGAGTTGGAATCTCATCTCGAGGAGCATGAGGTCACCATTGATAAAATGGAAGGTCATGAGCATGATTACGCTAATGAGATCACGGACCTCTCTCAAGCTCTTAAACTTGAACAAACCACCAAGGAATCTCTTGAGGGGACTTTTCCTCTAGAATTATCTAAAGTAAAGCAATCCCATGTTAGATCTCGCAAGGTGGCCAATGGTTTCAGAACTAAAAATGATAAGCTTGAAGTTGCACATGTCAAACTCCTTGAGGACTTTGAGCACCTCAAAAATGGCTCAAGGGTCATTAAAAGTGAGCTCATCAAACTCACAGAGTCTCATGCTCAACTTAAAGCTTCGTATTCAAAATAGCTTGTGAAGTTACCTCCTCCTCTTATTATTAATGATCATGCTTGTGCTACTAACTCTATTTCTTGTGAAGCATCCATTTTGAAGGAGAATGTTGAGCTAAGGGCTCAACTTGAGTTGCTATCTAGCAATTATGGGAAATTGGAAGAAAGTCATGCAAAGCTCACAAGCTCTCATGATGATCTTCTAGTATCCCATAATGTGCTAAAGATAGCTCATAATGCTATGATTACTAAGGTAACATCTAGTAAGCCTCATGTGGATACTAACACTACTTCAAGTAAAAGTGTTCTCTTGCCTTGTGCTAGGCCTCTTAATTCATCTACTCATAATGTTGCTACATTGATACGCCTCCATCGTATCTACTCTTCCAAACTCTTTTGCCCTTGTTTTGGACTCTAATTTGCATGATTTGAATGGAACTAACCCGGACTGACGCTGTTTTCAGCAGAATTGCCATGGTGTTATTTTGTGTAGAAATAAAAGTTCTCGAAATGATCTGGAACTTCACAGAGAATATTTGTGGAATCAATAACAAATATTGTCGAAAGAATCAACAGAGGGGGACCCACCACCTGTCCACAAGAGTGGGGAGTGTGCCCTACCCCTTCGGCACGGTCACCTGGCTTGTGGGTCCCACGAAGCTCCACCGACCTCAACTCCAACTCCAAATATTCACGTTCGGGGAGAAAAAAATTGGAGATAAGGATTCATCGCGTTTTACGATACGGAGCCGCCGCCACCTCATGTTCTTCCTCGGGAGGGCAGATCTGGAGTCTGTTTTGGGCTCCGAAGAGGGGAAACCGTCACCATCGTCATCATCAACCATCCTCCATCACCAATTTCATGATGCTCACCGCCGTGCGTGAGTAATTACATAGTAGGCTTGCTGGATGGTGATGGGTCGAATGATATTTACCATGTAATCGAGTTAGTTTTGTTAGGGTTTGATCCCTAATATCCACTATGTTCTGAAATTGATGTTGCTATGACTTTGCTATGCTTAATGCTTGTCACTAGGGCCCGAGTGCCATGATCTCAGATCCGAACCTATTATGTTTTCATGAATATATTTGTGTTCTTGATCCTATCTTGCAAGTTATAGTCAGCTACTACGTGTTATGATCCGGCAACCCTGGAGTGACAATAGTTGGGACACTTCCCGGTGATGATCGTAGTTTGAGGAGTTCATGTATTCACTAAATGCTAATGATTTGGTCCGGTTCTCTACTAAAAGGAGGCCTTAACACCCTTAGTTTCCAATAGGATCCCGCTGCCATGGGAGGGCAGGACAAAAGATGTCATGCAAGTTCTTTTCCATAAGCACGTATGACTATATTTGGAATACATGCCTACATTATATTGATGAATTGGAGCTAGTTCCGTGTTACCCTAGTTTATAACTGTTGCATGATGAATGCTATCTGACATAATTATCCATCATTGATCCATTGCCTACGAGTTCATTTCATATTGATCTTTGCTAAATTACTTTTCCGTTGCCACTGTTATGATTGCTACGAAACTGCTACTGTTAATTTTGCCACCGTTACCGTTACTTCCATATTACTTTGCTACTAAATACTTTGCTACAGATATTAAGTCTTTCATGTGTGGTTGAATTGATAACTCAGCTGCTAATACTTGAGAATATTCTTTGGCTCCTTGTGTTGAATCAATAAATTTGGGTTGAATATTCTACCCTCGAAAACTGTTGCGATCCCCTATACTTGTGGGTTATCAAGACCTTTTTCTAGCGCCGTTACCGGGGAGCATAGCTCTATTCTCCGAGTCACTTGGGATTTATATCTTTTGAACACTATGAAGAATCTGAAAGATCAAAGAACCAAGATTTTTCTGTCTACAGCGAGGGGAGGTAAGGAACTGCCATCTAGCTCTGCACTTGATTCACCTTCTGTTTTGAATAAACTTGCGAAACCTACACCTGTTGTTGACTTTGATATGTTGCATGTTACTGATGATGCCACTTCTGCTATACATGATGCTTATGATGATACTACTTCTTTGCTTGATAATAGTGCGTCACTAGGTGAATTTCTTGATGAACATCTTGCTAGGGTTAGAGAGAATGAAATTACTGAAACTGATGATATTATTGAAACTGAAGACTATGATTCTCCCCCTAGATATGAATTTCCTATTGTAACTGAGGGTTATATTATGGATGAAGAAACTGCTAGAGACTTTTTTGCTTGCAATGATAGAGATGATCTTAAGAAACTGTTAGCTAAGCTGAAAGAAAAGTCTTTGAATGCTAGAATGCAATATGATCCTAAGTTTGCTACTTCACCTATCTTTGTTACTGATAAGGATTATGAATTCTTTGTCGATCCTGATTTAATTACTTTGGTTGAATCTGGTCCTTTTTATGGTTATGAACCTGAATCTTTTGTGGCAGATCTTACTAAATTGAATGATATAGCCACCCTATTTGCTCATGAGGAAAAATCCGCTATTACTATATTCTTAAGTTGTTTCCTTTCTCATTAAAGGGTGATGCTAAGTTATGGTTAAATTATCTTGCTCCTGGTTGTGTGCATAGTCCCTAGGATATGATTTACTACTCTGAAAAATATTTCCCCGCTCATAAGAAACAAGCTGCTTTATAGGAAATATTTAACTTTGTGCAATTTGAAGAAGAGAGTCTCTCCCACAAGCTTGGGGGAGGCTTCTCCAATTACTTATTGCTTTGCCTGATCATCCTCTCAAGAAAAATGAAATACTTGATATCTTTTATAATGGACTAACCGATGCTTCCAGAGGCCACTTGGATAGTTGTGCTGGTTGTGTTTTCAGGGAAAGAATTGTTGAGCAAGCTGAATTGCTATTGAATAATATATTGAGTAATGATAATGATTGGACACTTCCTGAACCAACTCCTAAGCCATCTTCGAAGAAAAGAGGTATTCTATTTCTCAGTCTTGAAGATATGCAAGAGGCAAAGAAATCTATGAAAGAAAAAGGTATTAAAGTTGAAGATGTTAAGAATTTACCGCCTATTGAAGAAATACATGGTCTTGATAACCTGACACATGTAGTAGAGGTAAATTCTCTCTATAGATTTGATGAAGGTGATATTCCTCATAATAAGTCTGCTAGTCAATGCTTGGATGAGTTTGATAATTTTATTATTAAACAAGAAAACTTCAATGCTTATGTTAGTAGACAATTGAAACGTAATGCTCACATGCTTGACTGCTTGGGTGATTATATGAGTAGAACTATTAATGATCTTAAGCTTATTAGTAGGCATGCTTCCATGGTTACAACTCAAGTAGAACAAGTACTTAAGGCACATGATGATTTGCTTAATGAATTGAATAGTAAGAATAATGATAATGTTGTTACGGTTATCACTAGAGGTGGTAAAATGACCCAGGAACCTTTGTATCCTGAGGGCCATCCTAAGAGAGTGTCGGTGTACTAGAGTAGGGGTACCCTAGTATCCCGAACTCGCACGTGCAGCAGGCGATTCTGACACCCAGCAGGCAGGCTGCCTAGTGACCACCAAGATCCTCCGTGGTTCCTTTGGAGCCATTCAAGAACAAAGTATTTAACCAAGAAGACAAGACCCCGGCAAGAGGAGCTTGCCGGGAAGGCCACTCAAGGCACACAGAAGACAAGACCCCGGCAAGAGGAGCTTGCCAGGAAGGCTTGGTGAGCGACAAGCTCCCGAGCGCGACAAGGATTCAGCCGCGGCAAGGTGCTTGCCGCGGCAGGCAACCTCTCTTCATCTCCGCTCCAGCTCATCCACCAACGTGTCGCCGTGGGGCTATTCCAGGCGTGCGTGTCAAGAGGCTGTGCAGCCAGCGGAGAGCAGCGATAAGCGGCGCTGACAAGCTTACCATCGTGGCAAACGGTGGTGCACTTGACGGTCCTGTTGCACTATTTAGGCGGACAGGACGGGCATTTATTGATCTTGTCCCTTGTCGTCGAGTTAGGTATAGAGCACGCATACCTTTGTACAAGTCGGTGTACCAGCTCTGTTTTTCCATTTGTACCCTCATCTACGTTGCCACTGTGGTGACCCTTTGAACCTATAAAAGGAGGCCCATGTGCAGCGAGAAAGGGTTCGCTCATTCGACTCACTCGAGACTACACACTCAAGCTAGGTTTTGTAGCTCTTTGTGCTCCCTAGCAAGAACACAATATAATCGACAAGCAGCGGTGAGGAGTATTATCTCTCGGAGAGCTCGAAGCTGGGTAAACTGCTCGTGTGCATCGCCTCGATCTTCTCTTTGTGCAATCTCCGCCTCCACCGAACCAAAAGGGACTCGGTCCGCCAGGTCCCATAGGTGTTCGTGGGGCACGATCAGCTTCCCCGACATCTTTGGCACACAATTCACGAGTCGCACCTTCATGCAATACGTCCAAGATCTTGGCGCCAAGGTCTGCTTTGCTTCTGTTGCTCACCCAAGGAGCAACGGTCAAGCAGAGAGGGCAAACGCTGAAGTGCTGCGAGGACTCAAGGCCAAAACTTTCGACAGGCTGCGCAAGTGCGGAAGAAACTAGATTGAGGAGTTGCCGGTGGTTCTTTGGTCGATCAGGACGACGCCAAATCGAGCCACAGGCCAAACACCTTTCGCTCTAGTCTATGGAGCAGAGGCAGTTCTCCCCACGGAACTCGTATACGGGTCACCTCGAGTGCTCGCTTATGATGAGCTTGAGAAAGAGCAGCTGCGACAAGATGACGTGCTGCTCCTTGAGGAGGATCGTCTTCAGGCTGCTGTACGAGCTGCTCGTTACCAGCAAGCTTTGCGCCGCTACCATAGCCGCAAAGTTAGTGCCAGAAGTTTCGAGGAAGGCGACCTTGTTCTTCGGCGAGTTCAGTCCGCCAAGAATTCCAACAAGTTGACGCCAAAGTGGGAAGGCCCTTATCGGGTGAAACGAGTCACTAGGCCTGGCGCTGTCCGCCTTGAGACCGAAGATGGCGTTCCGGTGAGCAACTCCTGGAATATAGAGCATCTTCGTAAGTTTTACCCATAGGGCGCGGTTGCCGGAACCCGTTCCGGCAACCACCCTTTTGTACAAGTCTTGCCAAAGTTGCATGTAATCCTTTGTACAAAGCCGGGCGCAGACCCCGTGCATCAGTAAAGCTCATGTGTTGCGCACAACTTGTCAAATGCATGCTTTCATAATCCTTTATGCATGTGTTATCTAACATTTTGTGCAGCACCCACACCCGGTAAGCAATAACGAGCCACGAGGCTCCATAACTTTATTTTCTCTTCTTCCTCCTCAAAAGAAAGGAAGGTTCCTTCGCCCACAAGTTAGCCGAGGGGGAAGGAGAAGATAATGGTATGGGCCACCAAGTGTCGCTCGAGGAAGTATCGCCTTGCCGGGAAGCGAACGACAGAAAAGCTAAGTTGCCAAAGTTTGAGCAATCAGTTTTTTAAATTTTTAAGTTATGTTCCTCGAACGATAGTACTTTGTATGGAAAACTGTGTGTGAAGGAACCAACTCATGGCTGGTTTGCGCCTTACTTTGTTTCGAGTCCGCTCAACAACTTAAGTGAGCTGCAACCAGTTGCGACAAGGTTGCTTGTCGGAGGCGGCATCGCCAAAGAAGGCTCTTGACGTTCCGACTCGGCGCTTCAGCACACAGTGCCAGCGCCGACAAGTTCCCTAAAAGCGTAGGGCACAAACATACAAAGGAAGGAATCGAGTAAAGGAAATAACATTGCGATCGTTTGCCTAAGATAGAGTATATTACAAAATAACTTGTCGCAGATCTAATAAATTGTTCTCCTGCAGACTAAGGCATAGCCTAGTGGTGGGAAGGGGATGATGCCTTCCCACCCACCCAGGTTCAAGGCATGGTACTTGCAATTTGGGTTTGTTGCACCAATTATACTGTAAGGGGTTCCCTTACAGTCTTTCTGTCAAAAAATAAATAAATTGTTCTCCTGAACATGGTCTGCAGCGACAAGGGAAAGATAAATTTGGCGGCCTAGTCCACGCGGTCGCCATCAACTCTCTTGACTCCGCTCACCCTGTCCACAATGGGTGCGACAAGGGCCTTGAGCGCTTCAACGTCAGCAGTCGGCGGCAGGGACTTGAGGACGTTGGTGAAGCTGACGCCTGGATTGCGGAAGGCCACCTTCATCAGCACCTTCTGAAGAGCCCCTACACAGATTTGGCGCGATTCGTCGGCCAGCTGCTTCGGAATCTCTTCCCGGAGCCGCTGGAGAGCCGTCACCACGCCCTTGAGGAACAGGCTGAGCTTGGCGCTAGGTTGGAGATGCTCGTCGGTGGAGTACCCGAGATCCACCATCCCCATCTCCATCAGCTCCTTGTCAATGGCGGCGGCAGTATCCACAAGACCCTCCGTCCAGTGCATCACGTTCTCCTTGAAGGTGTTATGGGCGTTTGTGGCATTCGCCAGCAACTCCTCGTTGGCCTTGATCTTCTCCAGCAAACCCACTTCCCGCTCCTTGGCGTCGTCCAGCGTCTCCGTCAGGGTGGACAGCTTCTGCTCAAGATCTGCCTTGGAGTCCTTGGCGGCGTCGAGCTCTTTGATTTTCTCAGCGAGACGGCCCTGCAACTCGCCAAGAGTGTAGGCGTCCTTCTCGCGCTCGTGCTTCAGCGCGGTGACCTCCTCGCCGCTCTTCTGAAGGGTGGCCTCCAGCTGCATCACCCTCGTCTCCAACTCCTTTTTGGCGGCCTCGGCAGCTGCGGCAGCGTCCTTTGCTTCCTTGAGAGCTCCGCCAATTGATTGCTCGCGCGCGGCGAGATATTCCTCATAGCTATCGAGGTTGATCTTCCGCTGCGCCAGCTCGCCTTCTTGCGCAGATAGCTTCTCGCCGGCAAGCCTTTGCTGCTCCTCGACCTCGGCCTTCTCCAGGATGAAGGCCGTGCGCTCCTCAGCGAGTTGCTCCCATGCTTCTGCTACATCCCGGAGAGTTTCTTGATTGGCGCGCCGGAGCTCTTCTACGCGTTTCTCCATGTCAGCTCCCGCCCTCGCGACAAGTGCTTCCCGGGACTCCAGTTTAGCTTGTCGGGCGCGGTAGAGCGACAACAGCTTCTTCAGCGGCTGCTCCTCCTCGGACTCGCCATCGCTGCTGCTTGGCGTCAACCAGCGACAGCCCAGCGGAGGCGAGCAGCTCCTCGTCGAAGGTCTCTCCTCGACCGGCGCCTGAGCTCGACGCCCATGGAAGCTTGATGAAGACACCGTCCGGCCTTGATAGGCGCCGGGCTGGGGCTCTTCGAGCCTGGTGCTGCATCGATGGCGAAGGATCGGCGGTCGGCGTGGCGCCCTAGCGCTCCTGCGGCCTCGAGGTCGTCAAGACGATCACAGACCCCTCCCGGCCCTTGCGCCAAGAGCCTTGGCGGCCTCCTCGCCGGGCGGACCCATCGGCGCGGCCTCCTCCTCCATGTTGGCGGTGTCGTCATTGTTGCCTGTGCGTCCTCCTCGCCGGCAACCTCGGTCTCCATCGGCTCTCCAGCGAGATGGATCGATGATCGAGAAAAAAGAAAGAACAGTCAAGCAAATGTTCGAAAAGAAGAACAGAAGAAAAGGAACCCAAGGGAAATTTTCAAGCAAGAAGATTACTTGCGATGGGGTCTGTGGCCGCGGTCTCCACCACCGGAGGATCGCCGGCGCTGCTCCTTGTCGGAGCAACATCCCTTATCGGAGAGGCCTCCCTTGCCGGAGAGCGCTCCCTTGCCAGAGAATTCTCCCTTGGCGGCGTAGTTGAAGCAGACAAAATTTCGGGAGCGACTTCCGGGCCCTCCTGATGAAGCTGCTCTGCTCCTACACAAATCAACAAGTCAGATATCAGTAAAGAAGGAGCACCCATGCACACCTAACCGTAAGAAATAAACCAAATACTTACGCTGGGGGCTGTCTTTGGGGCTGCTCGAGAAGGGTTGCGGGTCCGGCAAGGGAGTCTCGAGACGCGCCTCGCCGCCATGGGGATCGTCTTCGATGACAACCACCGGGGTCTTGGCTCTCTTCGACGCCCTCTGAGCCAGCGTCCTGAAAAAGGAAAGGGTTCATGTGACGCCCCCGATTTAATCGTACACTAATCATGCACGCAAATGTATGCGATCAAGATCGTGGACTCACGGAAGATATCACAACACAACTCTACAAATAAAATAAGTCATACAAGCATCATAATACAAGCCGGGGCCTCGAGGGCTCGAATACAAGTGCTCGATCATAGACGAGTCAACGGAAGCAACAATATCTGAGTACTGAGACATAAGTTAAACAAGTTGCCATAAGATGGCTAGCACAAACCGGGATACAGATCGAAGAGGAACAGGCCTCCGCTCAGGATCCTCCTAGGTTACTCCCGGTCGTCGTCGGCCGGGCTGCACGTAGTAGTAGGCACCTCCGAGTAGTAGTCGTCATCGACGGTGGCGTCTGCTCCGGCTCCATCGTGCGGTTGCAGCAATCGAGTAGAGATAGGGGAAAAAGGAAACAAGGCAACCGTGAGTACTCATCCAAAGTACTGCAAGCAAGGAGCTACACTACATATGCATGGATATATGTGTAAAGGCCATATCATGGACTGAACTGCAGAATGCCGTAATAAGAGGGGATAGTTAGTCTTAACGAAGACTACGCTCGGACACCTGTCTTGCAACAGGTAGGAGGGACAATCTGAAGTCCTCCAAGCAGCATCACATAGCAATAATCCTACCGGCGATCCCTGCTCATATCCACGAGCGAGAGCGACCACCGTTGTATCCGCACTTGGAAGGGTGTGTTTTATCAAGTATCCGGTTCTAGTTGTCATAAGCTCAAGGTACAACTCCAAGTCGTCCTGTTATCAAGATCACGACTATTGAATAGATTAACTTCCCTGCAGGGTGCACCATCTTACCCAAAGACGCTTGATCCCATTTGGCCGGACACACTTTCTGGGTCATGCCCGCCGCGGAAGATCAACACGCCGCAGCCCCACCTAGGCACAACAGAGAGGCCAACACGCGGTCTAAACCTAAGCGCGCAGGGTGCGGGCCCATCGCCTGAGCACACACTGCGTTGCGTCTGTGACGCGCCGAAGAAGACCTAGCCCAGAAGCGTTCCAGTCCAATCCGGTAGCGCCGCTCGTCACGACGTCTGAAGTGCTTGGTGATACCACGACGCGGGATACCCATAACTACTCCAGCGTAGATGGTTAGTGCGATAAGCTCAGAGCCAACTCAGATCAAATACCAAGACCTCGTTAAGCGTGTTAAGTAACCGCTGAACGCCCGAACAGGCCAGGCCCACCTCTCTCCTAGGCGGTCTCAACCTGCCCTATCGCTCCGCCACAAGTAACGATCGGGGCCGTGGGAACCCAGGCCCACCTCTACGGGATGGAGCCACCGTCCTTTCAGCCCCCATCCCGAACAGTACCACAAGTAATGTAATAGTGTAAAGTATATAGTATATACCGTGATCACCTCCCGAGTGATCACGGCCCGATATATATAGCACGCAGACGGACAAGGGTGTAGGGCCACGAGATGAAAGTACTAGCAACCTATACTAAGCATATAGGATTGCGGTAAGGTAACAATGAAGTAACAAAGGAGACTATGCAGCAAAGTATAGGAGTAATCGAAAGCAAGAACATGCTACACTACTCTAATGCAAGCAAGTATAGAGAAGAGTAGGCGATATCTCGTGACCAAAGGGGGCTTGCCTGGTTGCACCGGCAAGAGAGAGGGGTCATCGATTCGCCGTAAATCGATCACAGAAGTACCGCAGCGGTCTCGGGGTCTACCGGAAAAAGTAACGGAGGGGGAACATAATAAATAACAGAGCAATCAAAGCATAACATAACAATAGCGGTGCTAGAGGTGTTCTAACGCAGCGCTCGGCGATACTGGCGAAGGGGGAAACATCCGGGAAAGTTTTCCCGGTTCCGGACGTCTGTCAGACAGAGGGACCGGAGAGGAAAGTTTGCAGGTTCGATAGGTTAGGGGTGTGTGGCGGACGAACGGACTGCGTATCCGGATTCGTCTCGTCGTTCTGAGTAACTTTCATGTACAAAGTTTTTCCATCCGAGCTACGGTTTTATTTTATATTAATTTTAAATGATTTAATTCATTTTTAGGATTTATTTAATTTATCTAGAATAGTGAAAGGTGATGTCAGCATGACACCACCATGACGTCAGCAGGTCAAATCTGACCGTTGACTGGTCAAACTGACCCGCGGGTCCTACTGTCATTGACTGAGCTTAATTAAACAGAATTGATTAGTTTAATTAGTTGATTAGTTTAACTTAAATATGATTAATTAAGTTAACTAATTAATTAATTAATTAATTTAATTATTATACCTTTTAATTCCTTTTTTTTTCTTTAACCGTTCTAGGGCGGGGCCCTTTGGTCGATGGCCTGGGGGGGCTTGGCGTCTGGGCGCGGGTTATGGGCATAACCGGTTGGCCCGAAAGCGGCCGGCGTGTTGAAGGGCGCGGGCGCGCCACGGGAGCAGGAGAGCAGCGCGCCAAGGCGTGGCGCCCAAGACGCGCCGGCGTTGAGCCCGGCGGCTGCGGCGGGCGAACATGGGGAGGCTCACGGCTATAGGGGCGGAGGTAGGCGGGCGGACGGCAAGCAGCGTCCATGAGTGGCTCGCCACGGCAAGGAGGCGGGGAGGTCGTCGAGTGCGGCCACGGTGGCCTTTGGGACCGGTGGCGCCACGACGTTAGGGCGGAGCAGGCGGCACGCTAGTGCGGGAGGCGCGGTGGATGCTGGGGGGGGAGAGGAGGAGGATGGGGCTCACAAGTGAGCCGGACGGGAGGCAGCGGCTCGAGGTGGCGTGGGTCGGTTGGCGCCCGGCGGCGACAGGTGGACGACGACGGGTCGCCCATGTCGAGGCAGGGCGCGTGCCGAGGCGGCGGGGCGCCCAGCGAGGCGGGCGACACGGGAGCGGCGATGGGCTCGGGAGATCCGGCGAGGTAGGGGCGGCGGCGGTGAGGTCTCTGGCGGCATGCGTGGGCGGCGTCCGCGAAGAGGGGGGGGGGAGGACGAGCGACGGGAGCAGCGACGGGACGGATGGGGCGCGGCGGGCGCTGGGTTCGGGCGGCGCCGGGCGGGGCTGGAGGTTCGTCGGGGTCGGCGGTTCTGCTTGATTGCCCGATCGAAGGGATCGGGGAGGGGGGGCGATGGATCGGGAGGGCGTGGGGGAGCGGTAGTGGGTTAGGGTTTGCGGTCGAGGTGGAGTGGCCTTGTAGGCCAGAGAGAGTGGGACGGGCCATGGGCTGGCCTAGCGGCCGGGTGGCCAGCTGGGCCACGAGGCCCAGGGGGGGTTTGTTTCTCCTTCTTTTCCTTAGTTAGTTTTGTTTGTTTTTATTATTATTTATTTTCTCTTCTGTTTTATTTCATTTTAAATATTTAGGCCTTTTATAAAAGCACGGTTCCTTCACCATAAACACCTAAGCAATTAGTGCACACTCTGAACATTTTAGTTTAATATTTTGAAAACTTTTATTTTTGCCTTTTATTAAATTTTGAATTTGAATTGATTTTTGAACTAACGCGGGATTATCAACAAGATAGCTGCGATGGCGTGGCATCGAATGTGGGATTCTTGTAGCCTAATTATCAGGCGCCACAGATTGAGAATGAAGGAAATCAGATACAAGACAAAGCAGCAAATTGAAGAATTACAAATAACAGCGACAAGATCTTACTCTTCTTCTTCTTCCTCGGAGCTGAGGCGGAGAAGTCGAACTCCGCTCCGCCTCGGTGCGGCGAGCTGGAAGAGTAGGCTCCCTTGGACGCTTGGCGGGTGCGGGAGCCGTGGTCCCAGAAGGCCCCGCTCCAGTTGTTGTGGCGGCGTGAGGCGCTCCCGCGGCAACAGATCTTGCAGCTGTGGAAGCGCGTCAGCTGGCGCGCGACGGCTGTTGGCCCGTCTGCCGCCCCGCCACTTCCCGATCCTGGAGGCGCCTTCTTGGTGGAGCTGCGGGCTCCTCCCGCGACAAGTTATCTGAAGGTGGAGGGGAGGCGTCCCCGGCAGGCTCGTTCGGCTCAGCATCGGGCTCGGCCTGCTCCTCCTCGCCGGCAAACTCCTCTCGATCGGCAAGGCTTGCCGCCTCGGCTGCCTCTGCCTCCTCCACGGTGAACCCAAACACGCCAGCGGCAGCAGCTGCTGCCGCCTCCTCCAACCTTGTGGCAATGCGCACCATCTCTTGCTCGGTGGTGTCGCGGGTGAGCCACCTCTGCTCGTCGGCGCGGATCGGCACCTCTTCCAAGCTGTCGAAGAACTGCCGCACGATGTCGTCGGAAGGCTCTTGCCAGGTTGGAACGATCCCATGGGAATCGCACAACGGCATCATCGCGCGGATGCGGTCAAGAGAAGAATTGTTGCACAAAGAAACGACCCCCCTTGGCAACATAAACCACTCGGGGTGATCGGGGTCATTCTTGAACAACTCCAGCAGCATTGCGTCCAACTCCAAGACAGTGAAGTTCCAATTGAGGCCCGGGCGCAACCTCATGATATCTGCCGGGTTTTGGAACTCCCAAGCAGGCCTCCTCCTCTCTTGCAAGGGTGCGATCTGTGGCGAAGGAAATCTGCGCCAAGCCGCGCCTCGGTGAGTCCGGCAAGCTCGAGGCGCAAGATCCGGTCACAGCTATCTTCAACCTAGCATCCTCCGGCGCCAAGTTGCTCCAATCGTTGCCGCGCACTATGGGAGTTTGGCGCTGGGCAGTAAAGGGCTGTGGGTCCTCCTCTACAATCCAACACCAATCGGCTCTCCACTCTTCCCACTTGCTGCGGAGCTCTCCTTCAAGATAGGATTCCTTCTTGCCGATCCTGGAGATCCAAGCAATTCCTCCGGCAAGTGGCTCTCCTCTCTCGACGCGGGGCATGAAGAAGTGGCGGAAAAGGGCTACATTTGGGTGGACTCCGACAAAGTTCTCGCAGAGGTGTGCGAAAACCGCCATGGTCAGAACGGCGTTGGGGGTGAAATCAAGGAGGCGAAACCCGTAGGTATTCATAACATCGCAGAAGAATTCGGAAAAGGGCGGGCAGAGCCCGCAGTAGAAGAAGAGCGCGAAGAAGGGATACCCGACAGAAACCTTCTCGGATGCGGCGGCGGAGATCACCCTCGTGCGCGGGTGCGCCCGCGTCTCCGTCGACCAGAAGAGGTAGTACCCCTCCCGCAGCTCCTTTGCGTCGAGCTAGGGTCGAAGAGGGCCCGCTCCTTGCGCAGCGCCGCGAGCCGCTGTGCCTCGGCCGACTTCACGCCCTTCCCCTTGTCGCCTTTCGAAGCCATGGCTGAGGCGGTGGAGGAGGCCGACGGCGTTGATGGCGCTGGTGGCGATGGGGAGCGGGGCGTTGCTCTCTTCTGACCAGAGAAAAAGGGTGGAGCAACGGTGGTTTTTGATGTGACAGCAATGGCAAGGTGGGCGTCTTGCCCCTGTTTCCCCTGCTTATAAGGAGAGAGAGGGGGCGGACGTTCTGCTTTTCCCATTAAAGAAAGCCCCCACGATCTCCCCCACGACGCCACGTCCGGGGCGTGCTGTTCGTGGGGACGTGGTGGGTCCGGAGCGAGTAACGGCGCGATCTAGGCCGCGCGTGCCCGTGCACTGTTTTGGGCCTGGCCCAACAGCGCTCGGCACCGTGTGTGGCCCAGAGCCGGGGCTCTGCCGGTGTACTAGAGTAGGGTACCCTAGTATCCCGAACTTCGTGCAGGCGATTGCAGCACCAGCGGCAGGGCTGCCTAGTGACCACCAAGATCCTCCGTGGTTCCTTTGGAGCCATTCAAGAACAAAGTATTTAACCAAGAAGACAAGACCCCGGCAAGAGGAGCTTGCCGGGAAGGCCACTCAAGGCACACAGAAGACAAGACCCCGGCAAGAGGAGCTTGCCGGGAAGGCTTGGTGAGCTACAAGCTCCGAGCGACGACAGGATTCAGCAGCGGCACAGCAGCGGCAAAGGTGCTGCCGCGGCGGGCAACCTCTCTTCATCTCCGCTCCAGCTCATCCACCAACGTGTCGCCGTGGGGCTATTCCAGGCGTGCGTGTCAAGAGGCTGTGCAGCCAGCGGAGAGCAGCGATAAGCGGCGCTGACAAGCTTACCATCGTGGCAAGCGGTGGTGGACTTGACGGTCCTGTTGATTGTTTAGGCGATGTGGACGGGCATTATTGATCTTGTCCCTTGCCGTCGAGTTAGGTATAGAGCACTTTGTACCTTTGTACAAGTCGGTGTACCAGACTCGTTTTTCCATTTGTACCCTCATCTACGTTGCCACCTGTGGTGACCCCTTTGAACCTATAAAAGGAGGCCCATGTGCAACGTAGAAAGGGTTCGGTTCATTCGACTCATTCGAGACTACACTCACTCAAGCTAGGTTTTGTAGCTCTCATTGCTCCCTAGCAAGAACACAATACAATCAACCAAGCACCAGTAGGAGTATTATCTCTCCGGAGAGCTCTGAAGCTGGGTAAACTGCTCGTGTGCATCGCCTCGATCTGCTCTTCGTGCAATCTCCGCCCCCCTCCGAACCAAAAGGGACTCGGTCCGCCAGGTCCCATAGGTGTTTGTGAGTCACGATCAGCTTCCCCGACAGAGAGTTGAGCAAGATTCTCACAAAACTAATACTGATGCACCTAGTCCTAGTAATAAAAAGAAAAAGAAAACTTATAGGACATTGCATGCTTCTAGTGAACCTGTTATAGATACACCTGAGAATCCCAATGATATTTCTATTTCTGATGCTGAGACACTATCTGGTGATGAACATGAACCTAGTGATAATGTTAATGATGATGTTCATGTTGATGCTCAACCATAATGATAATGATGTAGAGATAGAACCTACTGTTGATCTTGATAACCCACAATCAAAGAATCAACGTTATGGTAAGAGAGACTTCATTGCTAGGAAACATGGTAAAGAAAGAGAACCATGGGTTCAGAAACCCATGCCCTTTCCTCCTAAGCCATCCAAGAAAAAGGACGATGAGGATTTTGAGCGCTTTTCTGAAATGATTAGACCTATCTTTTTGCGTATGCGTTTGACTGATATGCTGAAAATGTCTCCTTACGCTAAGTATATGAAAGATATTATTTCAAATAAAAGAAAGATACCGGAAGCTAAAATTTCCACCATGCTTACTAATTACACTTTTAAGGGTGGAATACCAAAGAAACTTGGAGATCCAGGAGTACCAACTATACTATGCTCCATTAAAAGAAACTATGTTAAAACGCTTTATGTGATCTTGGAGCCGGTGTTAGTGTTATGCCTTTCTCTGTATATCGTAAACTTGAATTGAATAAGTTGACACCTACTGAAATATCTTTGCAAATGGCTGATAAATCAACTGCTATACCCATCGGTATTTGTGAGGATGTGCCTGTTGTGGTTGCAAACGTTACTATCTTAACGGACTTTGTTATTCTTGATATTCCCGAGGATGACAGTATGTCGATCATCCTTGGTAGACCCTTTTTGAATGCTGCAGGGTCTGTTATTGATTGCAACAAAGGCAATGTCACTTTTCATGTTAATGGTAATGAGCATACGGTACACTTTCCGAAGAACAACCTCAAGTTCATAGTATTAATTCTATTGGAAAATTTTCAACTATTACTATTGGAGGTTTTGAATTCCCTCTTCCTACTGTCAAAAAGAAATATGATATTCTTATTGTTGGGGACACGCATATCCCCGTTGAGGTAACCTAGTGTTATTTGAAAATTCTCCAGTTTCATGTCATTCAGAAGAAGTTTGTTAATAAGACTTGATCAACCTTGTTAATGGATTCCCTTTGATGAGCATGAGATGGATGAATTTAGAAAGTATAACTTTCTATACCTACTTTTTATTTTATGTTATTTAGATTAAATAAATAAATAAAATAGTATTTTCTGTCTGTTTTCTGAATTATCCGTGAAATAAAAATGTCCCGAAAATAGAAGTTCTCCAAATGCCCTGAAAATTTTGTATGATTTTTTATAGAATATTTTAGAATTTCTGGCACTGAGAATGCACCAGGGGCCCACACCAGTGCGCCACATGGGTGGGGGGCGTGCCCTACCCCCATGGGCGCCCCCTGCCTTATGGGTCCCATGTGGGCCCCTTCACTTATTCCAGCACCCATCCACTTCGTCTTCCTCCAGAGAAAATCATCTCGTAGCTCAAACCCGTGTTCTTGCTCATCTTGCTGCCATTTTGGATCTTATTGTGCAAATTCTCCATTTGCAAAACTGTTTTGGGGGATTGTTCTTCGGAATGTGACTCCTCCAATGGTCCAATTAGTTTTTGTTCTAGTGCTTTATTTATTGCAGATTTTTGCTACTGTGATGACCTTGTTCTTGAGCTTGCATATCAAATTTATATGGCCCAAAGTAGTTTTGATGCATGATATAGCTTCTAGACACTTGTAGGAGTAGTTGCTATCAATTTGGTTGAGTTTGGTTCACTTTTATTTTGAGTCACTAAAAATTTCAGAAATTTTCAGAGGAAGAAAATGACGAGGAGATTGTTAAAAGGCTCTTCAAGTCGGGGTTCTAAAGAAAAGGAAAATGAAGAGAAGGAAAAGCCCAAGTACAACCTTCCTCGCACCACGGAGGTCCGGCCGTGTGAATGGCCATGTGATGCATTCCTAGAGGCAGCTGGAATTTATGAGGATTTCTATTTGGCAGAGAATGTAGGCATCACCAACTTCCTCCTCGACCAGTGTGATCAGTACCTCCCACTCACTAATACTTTCATGTAAAAAATTTACTTTCATGCTAGGAGATCACCACCCACGGTAGAGTTTCACTTATATGATGAGCATAAGGAGATGACGCTTTATGACTTTTGTGAGGTTTGTAAATTACCTTATGATGGCAGCGTCGACGAGCCACGTCCTAGAGATGTGGAAGATTTTATTGATGAAGTTATCGTAGGGGAAAGGAGAAAGGTGTCGGAAGCGAGAGTGTCTAGTTTACATTTTTCCTGTTTTGCGCTACTACTCATTATTTGCTGGGAGATGTTTAATTGGTCGCGGGGAGAGTGGAGGCCTTAGTGCTCATGACCTTGCTATTTTTCGCCATGCTTTACTTCATGATAAAACTTTTAGTTTAGGCGATATGGTTGCTTGACGGTTGAGTTTAAACCATACGAAGGGTCCTATTTTCGGAGGTATCTATGCTTCCCGTCTTGTTAGACGCTTAAAGATACACATTAGGCACGATGAAAAAAAGGAGAAGCTGCTACCCACTATATACTTAGATTATGAAAGCATGGTAGCACATGATTTTATTAAGAAGGACAATGACAACAGACTCATCTATAACCTGGTATTTAGCGAGAAGACTTGTCAGATTATTACCTTGCCTGCACCTTCTTTGTTTGATATTCATTCAGGCAGGTACTTCGTCCTGCCCACAGACATTCATGCATACTGGGAGGGGACGCGATCCCCAGTTCATGAGCCAGAGCCATCACCTGATCCATATCAGGAGTCTATTTATCAGTGGGAGCCACATGAGCTTGCTAACCAGTGGAACCCCCAGGATCCTCCTCAGTCCACCGAAGAGGGTCACTTTGATCCATGGGCGTAGACCAACTTAGGCCAAAAGGCTAAGCTTGGGGGAGTACGTATTTCTCACCGACATTACATTCATGTTCACACACTCATTCTAGTTGTCGGTGTTCATGATTTTTCATTGTAGTATCCATGTTAGTTTATTTCTCTTTCATGCTTTCTTCTTGTGTGTTTGAAAAACCTTAAGAAACACCAAAAAAATTAGTTGTAGCTAATTTCCTTTCCAAGTTTACTTAGTAGTAGTATTAAAAGAAAATCCAAAAAGATTTCTCGTTCTTCTTTTGCTTGTTGGGAGCTTTCCCGTGTAAATAGTTTTTCTCGTTCTTGTTTTAATTTCTTCAGAAAAACAAAAACTCCAAAACCGTTTCAGTATGTTTCTTTGAAATTATTTTCCTTTCTTTGGGTCGAAAAGAGAAGACCACGATGAAAATGTTGAGTGGCTCTCATATGCATTATTGTTGATCTAACAAAGAGCCCATATTACCTTGTCTTCTCCTTTGAATAAATGTTTACAGATTCTAGCTTAGTCCCATGCATGTGCACTATTATTATTATCCACATGGTTCGGTCGTGCAAGTGAAAGGCAATAATGAAGATATATGATGAAATGATTGAGATGAGGAAAAGCCGGTATGAACTCGACCTATCTTGTTTTTGTAAATATGATTAGTTCATTGTTCTTCATTCAACCCATAATGAATGAAACATGTTTGCAATGACAATTAGAGCTTATAGTTACTCATGCCATGCTTAATTAGCTAGGAGTTTATAATGGTTTACCTTGCGTGCCAACATGCTTTTAAAATGGTTGTGATGTAGTATGATAGGATGGTATCCTCCTTTGAATGATTCGAGTGGCTTGACTTGGCACATGTTCATGCATGTAGTTGAAACCAAATCAACATAGCCTCCATGATATTTATGTTCATGGTGATTTATATCCTACTCATGCTTGCACTCAATGTTGGTTAATCTCAATGCATGTTTGTGACTATTGTCGCTCTCTAGTTGGTCGCTCCTCAATCTCTTGCTAGGCTTCACTTGTACTAAGCGGGAATACTGCTTGTGCATCCACTTCCATAAACCAAAAGTTGTTCCATATGAGTCCACCATACCTACCTATATGCGGTATTTACCTGCCGTTCCTAGTAAATTTGCATGTACCAAACTCTAAACCTTCAAATAATAATCTGTTTTGTATGCCCGAATCGCTCATGTGGCGACTGGGGGCTGTCAGTATCTTCCATGCTAGGTGGGTTATTCTCACGATGAGTCGACTCCGCTCATCATTCACGAGAGAATGGCTGGTAACCGGGGTGCCCAGTCCCATGCTCAAATCAAATCAAAATATAATTGCAAACAAAACTCCCCCAGGACTGTTGTTAGTTGGACGGTACCCATTGTTTCGGACCAGCCGTGGAATGTGCTTGTTTGTGTGGGGGAATATAAACTTTACCATTCTGTTTGGGAACCGCATAAAATGTATCTAGTATGGAAGATACCAAGACCTCTTGGTTGTTATGTTGACAATGAAAGCATACCTCTCAAAATATTATTTATCCCTGTTTCAAAAAAGTCGAGCTCTGGCACCTCTGCAAATCCCTGCTTCCCTCTTCGAAGGGCCTATATATTTACATTTATTGCTGAGTCATCATCCTCTTATAAAAAGCACCAGTTATAGAGCACCACTGTCATTTGTATGCATTGTTATTTTATATTGAGTATGACTGTGACTGGATCTCTTTTGTCATGAATTACAATGTCTAGTCAGTCCTTGATCTTCAGGGGTGCTCTGTATTTATGTTTTGCAGTCTCAGAAAGGGCTAGCGAGATACCATTTTGTTATATCATATCATGATTGTTTTGTAAAAGTGTTGTCATCCGAGATTTATTATTATTACTCGCTAGTTGATTATGCAATTGATATGAGTAAATGTGGGACCTAAATGCTATTGTGAATAGGTTAGTTCATAATCTTTGCTGAAAACTTGAATGCTGGCTTTACATATTTGCAGCAACAAGATCAAATAGAGTTTGTAAAAGTTTTTCTTTATCACTATAAGTTTGTCAACTGAATTGCTTGAGGACAAGCAATGGGTTAAGCTTGGGGGAGTTGATACGTCTCCATCGTATCTACTTTTCGAAACTCTTTTGCCCTTGTTTTCGACTCTAATTTGCATGATGAACGGAACAAACCCGGACTGACGCTGTTTTTAGCAGAATTGCCATGGTGTTATTTTTGTGCAGAAATAAAAGTTCTCGCAATGACCTGAAACTTCATTGAGAGTATTTGTGGAATAAATAAAAAATATTGGCGAAAGAATCAACAGAGGGGGACCCACCACCTGTCCACAAGGGTGGGCCGTGCCCTACCACCCTGGGCACGCGCCCCTGGCTTGTGGGTCCCACGAAGCTCCACCAACCTCAACTCCAACTCCATATATTCACGTTCGGGGAGAAAAAAAATCAAAGAGAAGGATTCATCGCTTTTTACGATATGGAGCCGCCACCACCTCCTGTTCTTCCTCGGGAGGGCAGATCTAGAGTCTGTTTTGGGCTCCGGGGAGGGGAAATCGTCGCCATCGTCATCATCAACCATCCTCCATCACCAATTTTATGATGCTCATCGCTGTGCGTGAGTAATTCCATCGTAGGCTTGCTGGACAGTGATGGGTTGGATGAGAATTACCATGTAATCGAGTTAGTTTTGTTAGGGTTTGATCCCTAGTATCCACTATGTTCTAAGATTAATGTTGCTATGACTTTGCTATGCTTAATGCTTGTCACTAGGGCCCGAGTGCCATGATTTCAGATCTGAACCTATTATGTTTTCATGAATATATTTGTGTTCTTGATCCTATCTTGCAAGTTCTAGTCACCTACTACGTGTTATGATCCGGCAACCCCGGAGTGACAATAGTCGGGACACTTCCCGGTGATGACCCTAGTTTGAGGAGTTCATGTACTCACTAAGTAATAATGCTTTGGTCCGGTTCTCTATTAAAAGGAGGCCTTAATATCCCTTAGTTTCCAATGGGGCCCTGCTGCCATGGGAGGGTAGGACAAAATATGTCATGCAAGTTCTTTTGCATAAGCACGTATGACTATATTCGGAATACATGCCTACATTATATTGATGAAGAGATAGTTCTGTGTCACCCTAGGTTATAAATGCATATGAATGATATCCGACATAATTATCCATCATTGATCCATTGCCTACGAGTTCATTTCATATTGATCTTTGCTTAGTTACTTTTCTGTTGCCACTGTTACGATTGCTACGAAACTGCTACTATTAATTTTGCCACTGTTACTGTTACTTCCATATTACCTTGCTGCAGATATTAAGTCTTTCAGGTGTGGTTGAATTGACAACTCAGCTGCTAATACTTGAGAATATTCTTTGGCTCTATTTGGGTCGAATACTCGACCCTCGAAAACTGTTTTGATCCCTTATACTTGTGGGTTATCATACATCTTGTGATGAATTAATTTCCTTGCCTTGTTGCTCTAACGATGAAGCGTATACTTCCTCTAGTACTTGTTTTGTTACTAACCATGTAGAGAAAATCAAAGAGCTCAAGGCCGAGGTCACTTCTTTGAAGAAAGACCTGGAAAAAAGTCATGAAGGGAAGTCCACACTCAACAAGATCTTGAGTGTGCAAAAATCCCCCGATGACAAAGATGTACTTGGTTTGAACTCTAATAAGAAGAAGAAGTCCAAAATCAACAAGAAGAAGGGCCAAGAACAAGTCAAGAATTCAGCTAAGATTGTTTGCTTTAAGTGCAAAATTGAAGGGCATCATGTTAGATCTTTCCCATTGAAGAAGAAGGCCATTAGTGAAAAGCAACAAGGGAAGAGGCCACAAGTTCAATATAATGTCATCCACATGTTGAAGAAACGCCACTTCACAAGAGGAATCAAGGTAATGATCTTCAAGTTGAGAAGTCAACTAAGAAGAAAGAAAAGAGTAGATGTTGCTACTTATGCTGTGAGAAGGGTCACCTTGCTTCTTCATGCACTAATGGTACCTTATCCAAACCTATCCTAATTGATGCTATTTATTCTCTTCGGAAGGATAAGGTTGGCAATATGTTTGCCAAGTTTGTTCGTGCTCAAAGTGGTGTCAAGAAAAGAACCATTTTCGGTTGCCAAGCCTATTGTGACTGACCTCTTGGGACCCAACTTGGTTGGAGACCAACAAGCTCATACTTGATCAATAGGTGTTATTGGAGGTCATTGGGTACTTGGTTAAATCAAGAAGAATTAAGGGTTCATCATCATTTATATTGTCTCAAGCCAAGTCATTTGGATTGTCAAGTTTATATCTTATATCCAATGTGCCTGCTTGCGGTAATGTGTACTTAAATTGTTTACACTAAAAGTTACTTGCCCCTTTGCATGTTTTGGTTTTGTACCTTTCATGTGTTTGTATATGTTGTGCTTACAATTTGCTTATCTTGAGTAATCAAGTATATGTATGTTGGTTTGTACATCATGTAGGCATGCGTGTTGTGTCGAGCCTTTTTGCATCTTCTTTGTATCTTAGTTGGCTCTTGTGAGAAATTAATGGAACATCCCATTTTGGGGTAGTGATGTGCCTTGTGCACTCCACGATCCTACAAATGTGTGTACAAGAGGAATACCACCTAGTATTGATATTACAAGATTATCTAGTCTCTATGTGGCATGTCTTCTCATGAAAAATTCAAGTTCTAAATGGTTCATTAATTATCTCTTGTTGTATTTCATTTGCCTCTTGCTAAGTTTTCATTGATATCACATTATGGGGGAGTAATATGCTATGTATATTACAAGCCTAGAAAATGTGTACATTTGAGATATTGTCGCCTAGAGTTGATATTGTAAATTATCTTGTTCCTAGGTGGCATGTTAGCTCTACAAGTTGCCAATTTGCTTATGTGTTTTGTGTGAAGATAATGTTGGATATCTTTGCTATCTACCACCGGGAATTATTTCCAAATACTTCTTGTCTTTTGATAATTGGTACCACTTATGTGGTAGAAATTATTGACAATCTTTAATTTGGCTTTCGTTTTCATTTGTCTTGTCTCTTGCCAAGGATGGTGTCAACTCCCACTGTCTTCCATACGACTTGTGGATCTTGTTAATTTCTTGAACTTGTAGAGTGTTTCTCTAGATATATTTAAAGTGGTGATCCAATCTTGTGCATTTTGTACAAATGCAGATTATATTAATGCACAACTCTTGGGGGAGCTACCTTATTTTCTTTAGAATACTGATGTTGTGATCCTTGTCAAGTGTGTGCTGGTTGAAGGCAAGCCATTTCTTTTTGGTACTTTGTGCCATCATGAAACTTTGTAGAGGGCTTGGTTTGTTTGGAACTAATAACCCACAAGTATAGGGGATCGCAACAGTTTTCGAGGGTAGAGTATTCAACCCAAATTTGTTGATTCGACACAAGGGGAGCCAAAGAATATTCTCAAGTATTAGCAGCTGAGTTGTCAATTCAACCACACCTGGAAACTTAATATCTGCAGCAAAGTGTTTAATATCAAAGTAATATGATAGTGACGATAACGGTAACAAAGGTAAAGACAGCAAAAGTAATGTTTTTGGTATTTTTGTAGTGATTGTAACAGTAGCAACGGAAAAGTAAATAAGCGTAAACCAGTATATGGAAAGCTCGTAGGCACCGGATCAGTGATGGATAATTATGCCGGATGTGGTTCGTCATGTAACGGTTATAACATAGGGTGACACATAACTAGCTCCAATTCATCAATGTAATGTAGGCATGTATTCCGTATATAGTCATACGTGCTTATGGAAAAGAATTTGCATGACATCTTTTGTCCTACCCTCCCGTGGCAGCGGGGTCCTATTGGAAACTAAGGGATATTAAGGCCTCCTTTTAATAGAGAACCGCAACAAAGCTTTAGCACATAGTGAATACATGAACTCCTCAAACTATGGTCATCACCGGGAGTGGTCCCGATTATTGTCACTTCGGGGTTGCCGGATCATAACACATAGTAGGTGACTATAGACTTGCAAGATAGGATCAAGAACACACATATATTCATGAAAACATAATAGGTTCAGATCTGAAATCATGGCACTCGGGCCCTAGTGACAAGCATTAAGCATAGCAAAGTCATAGCAACATCAATCTCAGAACATAGTCGATACTAGGGATCAAACCCTAACAAAACTAACTCGATTACATGATAAATCTCATCCAACACATCACCGTCCAGCAAGCCTACGATGGAATTACTCACGCATGGCGGTGAGCATCATGAAATTGGTGATGGAGGATGGTTGATGATGACGACGGCGACGAATCCCCCTCTCCGGAGCCCCGAACGGACTCCAGATCAGCCCTGTGACGCCCGGGTAATCATGCTACAATAATCCTCTGGTAATGATGCCACGTCACCTCGATTATTGTTGATAATCTCGCGTTAGTTCAGAACCGATCCAAATTCAAATTTGAATTAAAGTCAAAACAATTAAAGTTTTCAAAAGTCAAAACTAAATTGTCCCTAGTGTGTCAAATATTCCATAATAAATGTTGGTGAAGAAATCATCTTTTAATAAAATACTTAAATGCACTAAATAAACTAAAACAATGATAAAACAATTATCTAAAATGCTTTTAAGATAATAAACAAATGCAAAATACTATATTTAAAGTGCCAACATATTTGGGGCTGTGACCTATTTAATAACACCAAATTAGTTGTCGCTTTTAAATTTTATAAAACTAAAATAAAAGAAAACAGAAAAGTAATATAAATAAAAGAAAGGGCAGAACAAAAAAAAGGGATAGGAGGGGAACCCCCCTGGGCCAGACGGCCCAGCTGCCAGCCAGGCCGGTCCCGAACCTGCCAGCCGGCCCATATCTCCCTGCATAACCCCCCCACTACCCCGAACCCTAACCTAGTGCGCCCCACTCCCCCCCACGTCGCTCGATCCCCACCCTCTCCCTCCCGCGCCGCCAGGGGAGAGCCCCACGCACGACCTCCCCACTCCCTCTGATTCCCCCTCGATCTAGATCGGGCACACGGCGCCCGACCCGTCGCCTGCTTCTACCTCACCGGCGCCGCCTCCTCGTCCTCCTCCCCGCTGGAAACGCCCGAGCCCGGAGCCGCTCGACCCCGACGCCAGCACCTCCCCCGAACGACGCCGCCCGTGCTGGGCTTCCTCCTCGGCCCGCCGTCGCCCGGCCATCGTCGCCGCCGGAGCCCCACCTCGCGGGACCTCACCGCCGCCTGCTTCCCCTCCGACGTCGTCCCGTCGACCACCCGAACCTCCCGAGCACGCTGCCACTACCCTAACGGCCCGTGAGCACCCCGCGCCTCCTCTCTCTACCTCGCCCGGCCGCGTCCCTCGCAGCCTCACGGCGCCGCACCACGCCGCCGCCCGTGCCCTCGCCATCCCGCTCCGTGCTCCCCTGACGTCCCCACGTGCGTTCGCCACCGCGGCAACCGTGCCGTCGTCAAGCGCCCGCGCATCCGTCGTCGTGACCGTCAGGCCATCCTCGCCTTCTCGCACCACCACGTCGGCCATCTACGCACGCGCCCGCCGCTACCCTCCCGTCGGCGTCCCTCTCCGGCGACCGCCGTGAAGCCCTTGCCCCGCCCGCTACTGCCCTGGGCCCCCCTCTGCTCCCCTTGTCCTGCTCTGCCGTGGCCTCCGCCTCACAAGACAGCGTTGCAGCGTGTCCGCCGCCGAAGCGTGTCGTCTAACCCCCTCCTCCTCGCCATTTGTTTGGTGGTGGCGTCCTCCACCGCCCCAACCGCTCTGCCTTCCCACTCCGCCCCGGCGCTAAGCGCCATCGCCGCCGGCGCCGCCTTGTGGCTGGACTAGGCGGGCGCCTCGTCTCACGAAGCTGCGCCTAGCGCCCGCCGAGCCATCCATCGCCCGCTAAAGCCCTCGGTTTATGGCAAAGGGCCCACCAGCCCCTTAACGTTTATTAAAAAGAGTTTAAAAAAATTAATAAATAAACATATTAATTAATTAATTAATTAATTAAAGAATTAATTAACTTAATTAAGTCTGTATTAGATTAACCTAATCATTTAGTTAACTATTTAACCATGCTTAATTAACCCGAGACTATGACAAACGGGCCCCATGTGCCAGGGTTGATCTAGTCAACCTGTAGACCTGCTGACATCATGCTGATGTCACGCTGACCCAATAATTACCTTTTCTAATTAAATAAAATCTATTAATTCCAAAATTGAATTAAAACTTTCAAAATTAATATAAAATAATCCGTAACTCGGATGGGAAAACTTTGTACATGAAAGTTGCTTAGAACGACGAGACAAATCCGAATACGCAGCCCGTTCGTCCGCCACACATCCCTAGCATAGCAAAAACGCAACTTTCCCCCTCCAATTCACCTGTCCTAAAACGCGAAACACCGGGGATACTTTCCCGGATGTTTCCCCCTTTCGCCGGTATCACCTACTACCGCGTTAGGGCACACCTAACACCGCTCTTGTCATGTCTTGCGTCATCTTGCTTATGTTTGCACTGTATTTATTGTTTCTTCCCCCTCTTCTCTCCGGTAGACTACGAGACCGACGCCGCTGCTACCCAGTACGACTACGGAGTTGACGACCTCTCCTTCTTGCCAAAGCAACCAGGCAAGCCCCCCCTTTGATCACCAGATATCGCCTATTCTTCTCTATCTGCTTGCATTAGAGTAGTGTAGCATGTTCTCGCTTCGATTAATCCTATCTTGCTGCATAGCTTTGTCCTTGCTACTCTTGTTGTTACCTTTACCGCTATCCTATCGCTTAGTATAGGATGCTAGTGTTCCATCGGTGGCCCTACACTCTTGTCCGTCGCCATGCTATGCTCTTGGGCTGTGATCACTTGGGAGGTGATCACGGGCATATACTATATACTTTACACTATTACATTACTGTGATACTGTTAGGAGATGGGGCTGAAAGGACGGTGGCTCCATCCCGGTAGAGGTGGGCTGGGTTCCCGACGGCCGCCGATTGTTACTTTGTGGCGGAGCGGCAGGGCAGGTTGAGACCACCTAGAGAGAGGTGGGCTGGCCTGGTCGGCGTTCAGCGGATACTTAACACGCTTAACAAGATCTTGGTATTTGATCTGAGTCTGGCCATTTGGTCTATACGCACTAACCAACTACGCGAGAACAGTTATGGGCACTCGACGTCGTGGTATCAGCCGAAGCACTTCGTGACGTCGGATCGCGGCGGCGCTACCGGTTTGGAACGTAAGCCTGCTCTTGTATTAAGGGGCTAGTTACGCTTCCGCCGCCCACGCAACATGCAGGTGTGCTAAGGCGATGGGCCCGGACCCTCATGCGCTTAGGTTTAGACCGGCGTCTTGACCTCTCTGTTGTGCCTAGGTGGGGCTGCGGCGTGTTGATCTTCCACGGCGGGCATGACCCGAAAAGTGTGTCCGCCAAATGGGATCAAGCGTGTTGGGTTATGTGGTGCACCCTGCAGGAAGTTAATCTATTCAAATAGCCGTGATCTTGATAACAGGATGACTTGGAGTTGTACCTTGACCTTATGACAACTAGAACTGGATACTTAATAAAACACACCCTTCCAAGTGCCAGATACAACCCGGTGTTCGCTCTCTAACAGGGCATTGAGGAGGGGATCGTCGGGTAGGATTATGCTATGCGATGCTACTTGGAGGACTTCAGTCTACTCTCTTCTACATGTTGCAAGGCGGAGGCTGCGAAGCGTAGTCTTTGACAGATTAGCTATCCCCTCTTATTACGGCATTCTGCATTCAGTCCACCGATATGGCCCTTTACACATATATCCATCCATATGTAGTGTAGCCCCTTGCTTGCAGTACTTTGGATGAGTACTCACGGTTGCCTTGTTCCCCTTTTCCCCTTTCTTTACCGGTTGCTGCGACTGCACGATGGAGCCAGGAGCGACGCCACCATCGATGGCGACTACTACACGGAGGTGCCTACTACTACGTGCAGCCAGGCGGCGACGACCAGGAGTAGTTAGGAGGATCCCAGCGGGAGGCATGCGCCTCTTCGATCTCAGATCCCGGTTTGTGCTAGCCATCTTATGGCAACTTGTTTAACTTATGTCTGTACTCAGATATTGTTGCTTCCGCTGACTTGTCTATGATCGAGCACTTATATTCGGGCCCTCGAGGCCCCTAGCTTGTATTATGATGCTTGTATGACTTATTTTATTTTTAGAGTTGTGTTGTGATATCTTCCCGTGAGTCCCTGATCTTGATCGTACACGTTTGCATGTATGATTAGTGTATGATTGAATCAGGGGCGCCACAAGTTGGTATCAGAGCCGACTGCCTCTAGGAATCCCCCTTCCAACTCCTTGGCCGAAGTCGAGTCTAGACTTTGCAAAACTTTTACTAACATGGCTGTGCGGCCCATGGGCCCACGTCGCCATTGGGTGGTATTAGGATCTTTTACTCCTCGACCTTTACTCTGGGACTCTGATCTCTCCTCTATTCGGGTTAAATGAATTTTACTAAATCTAATATTGGGATCTCGTTATCACTTTCACCCGGAGAGCCCCTTATTACTGATGATCGTCTGCTGCACCAGAAGACCCTGAAGATGCTCTCCGCTGTTAATTCGAGAACTTGTGTTCATCGCGTTTGCAATTCCCCTTCCACTGTAAACCCTTATGGGTAACTACTTGCAGTTGTTATTCTTACCTTCATCCACAGTTGGTCTTGTTATTACAAGATACCCTGAAAAACTCGTTGTTGTTTTGATAATCCTTTGAGCTTACTGCCTTGTTGTTCTTTGTCACCTGAATACCCCTACGGTTAATTCTCGCACTTATCGAGTATCCGCTCATCCCCCAGTTGTTCATGTGTTACACAAAAGTCTTCGAAATACCATTCGATATTCCGAAAATCCTCAGCAACCTATTGCTCTTGAATTTCTTGTTTACTTTCATTATGATTAATCCCATAAGTATAGTAATCATATTGGCATCCTTTGTCACCATCATTTTTGAGTCCCTTGATTCAATACGTTGTGAATGTTCACAATCATCAGTCGAGTCCTAGGATTATCTTTCCGTCTCAGACGTCATTTTGAACATGAGCTGGTTCTCGACCAAACTATCTGTCGTTGATTGTGCCTCTGGTATATTCAATTGATCCATCCTTGAACAGAACGTCTGCTTCTGATCCCTTGTTTTGGAAATCATAATTCCTTTGCATTTAAGCTTTGAATTATTCAGATGATTCCATAACCTATTGCATTTGCATTCTTTCTTCCTCTGATTGGGTATCGATACTCACCTCAGCTCCACTGTGGATCGCCATATCCACTGTTGGATTATTATATCCGACAGTGTCCTTCATAATTAATCACCTTGTGAGTCCTTCTCCGATACATAATGCCTTCCTCAAAGCGAGAAGTGAATGGAAGGTTATGCATTGAGGAAGTGGGAGTCGACCTTGAACTTTGCGTTCATGCCCATGGACACGATGCAAATCTTATCATGGAAGCTTCTCGCAGAATAGTTACCCCCTTGTTATAAGTGCTTGTATCTGTGGTTTGATCATGTACAAATGTGATTCTGACCATATTGTTCCCCTTTGATTCAATTTCTCAGACAAGTTAAAACCACTTGTCCTCTGCAGAGCAATACCCAATCCAACCTCTATTTTGATCTGTCGTCGAGTATTACCCCCTGGTATCTCGAGATTATCACAGAACTGCATAACCTCTTATGAGTTCTTTATCTAGTACTACATCCTCACTGATTCCAATTTTTCACGGGCTCTGAGTTATTTAACACTCAAAGACACCGATAACTGACTCGAGTCCGCATCGCGATTAAGCAACTCTTGGTAACCTTCATTACTTACGAGTTTGAACTCAATCACGTCATTCCTAGCCTGTTTGGCTATATCCTTGTCGTGCCGATTTTAACTGTGCTACCTGGTCCTCTTCCCAGAGCATAATTTTTGACGATAAGCTAAGCTTACGTCGATATTTCTCATCATATCATTTCGCTTTGGACAACAAGCTTGATTTTGAGTTTGTGTCGTACGCATGGTTCCAATAACCTTTTGCTTCATAATTCCTTTGACTTGATGTTATCGCAGATCGATTACATCTTCATGAAATCTCTCGACAAATGTGTCGTGATCATCATCAGCATTCTGAGCACTTCCAGGATATCAGTTGAATTCATGTTGAGTAATACCATCCTTGCCCTCGATGATTTATGTTATCATCGACCACTTTATTGCCTTCCGTTCAACACAAAACTTGTTCGTGTTTTGTGTTATACCTTGAGTTCCTTGCTATCCAACGTTTGTTCTTCTTTAGCTTGGAATATTACCACCCTTTTATGTGAAAAATATCGTGGGAATTTCACCACCTCTTGAGAATTCTTGATACAAGTGATACTTCTCACTATCACCATTCCTTCTTGTTCCCTGTGTTGATTCTAACCGGGATTCCAACAAGGGAATGATGCTACTTGGATTCTGTACTTCTAGCAAACTTATTACTTTGAAGTTAATGTTCGATAGTCCATCCTTAGACTATTTGTTATTAAATCACCATTCTAACATTGATCATGCTACCTATGCCCATATTTCGGGTGCACCTGTCAACCAATGTTTAACTGTGGATGTATTCCTCGAACATACATCATTATATCATTTGCTCGATAAATGTTATCTCCTTGTTCACATAAGCGTGGAAATCCATCTTTAGTTAATCTCAATGAATTGTCATTTGAGTCCATCACCACCTCCTCGTCCTCTCCTTGGTTTAATGATGAACTATTGTTTGAGAACCCGCTCCCATAGTTCATTTCCTGAGAATCTTACAATGTCATCTCGTCAAATTGTGTCGCACCTTTTCTTCTCAAGCATCCTAAGTCTGAGGTATCATGACACCAATCAGATCTGAATCTCGGTCAGATATGATGGTTGGAACATATTTCCAAGAGTTATAATGTTGGTCTTTATATGACACGGTAATGTGATGTCATGCCTAACACACCTGGCTGAAGGACCTATTGTTATAGTTCCTTTTTAGCAAGGTTAGCAATTCTTCCATGAGGAAATCGTAAGACTTATTCTATAAGTTGTTCCTGATGGATCCTTTGTGCATCCAAATTCTGACCCTTACTTCATGACCATGTCAATGCTATCTCGAAGCATATCGTGGTACTCCGATCTTCAAAAAGGACATTTGAAGGTCAATACTAAATTTTCTTTATCAATTATTCAAACACCGTTGTATGGTAATGTCATGAAAATTCTCTCCCCTACCTAAAGAGTTTACTACATTATATCCTGTCAGGGATATCATGCTCTGCTCGTCCTTCCGAAGGTTATACCTTTGAAATATGTGTTTAAACACATTTTCCTTTCCATTGTTCTGTTTAACCTGATGATCACATTTTCCTTTTCATTGGTTTGTTTGACCTTTCTTGTGATCTATATAAACTAAGCAGTAATAATTCACTGCTTATGTAAACACCTCGGTTTACAACTCTGTCAGTGTGACCCTGTTACTATTGCTGACGATATCCTGGTAACCACCGATGGACGCGAACTTTGCCTACTGGTCTGCCTCGTTTCAACGAGCAGGAAAATGGTTCTCTTCGTCCCTCGCCCTTGGTATCGATGTTGTTGCCGACATAACTAACAGGCTACCCTCTGGCATGCCTTGCTATTGTGACCGTGCAAGATGTCAGCCCCCCCATTCCTACCATTAACCCACATGGTGGGCCCATAACCCACAGTTCCACAGGATCGAAACCTGACTCTCCTGTACAACCTGTTGTCAAAGATGTTCCTCGCGCGTGGCCTCGTATGTAATTCACGAGCCACCTTCAGGTCTGATATCGGACACAATACTTATTCCCGATTGCTTTGAGCCCCTTTCACGCCCAGTTTCAGGCATCGAACGGTTGCCTGCTCGCTCGAAACATCCCATGAAACCTCATTACCTTGCTCTCGATATTTTCTTAAGTCTCAATTCGAGAGTTACGTTCTGCCACCTTCCCCGATGTTATCGACCAGATAGTCAACCTTGTAGAGGTTCGTTCTCCCGGAATACCCCCCTTATTCTTTCGTAAGTACGATGGAGATCCCGAAGAAAGGATGACGACTTGATCATGATGACCTGGAGCAGAGAAATAAAGACTTCAACGTAATGGATCGACCTCTTCGAGAAAAGCAACCAAGATCGAGAAGACCCGTTAGAATTTCGTAACCAGAATTTTCCCCTTAGTCCCCCTCTTAAATCTCGGGACGAGATTTCTTGTAGTGGAGGAGAATTGTGACGCCCGGGTAATCATGCTATAGTAACCCTCTGGTAATGATGCCACGTCACCTCGATTATTGTTGATAATCTCGCGTTAGTTCAGAACCGATCCAAATTCAAATTTGAATTAAAGTCAAAACAATTAAAGTTTTCAAAAGTCAAAACTAAATTGTCCCTAGTGTGTCAAATATTCCATAATAAATGTTGGTGAAGAAATCATCTTTTAATAAAATACTTAAATGCACTAAATAAACTAAAACAGCGATAAAACAATTATCTAAAATGCTTTTAAGATAATAAACAAATGCAAAATACTATATTTAAAGTGCCAACATATTTGGGGATGTGACCTATTTAATAACACCAAATTAGTTGTCGCTTTTAAATTTTATAAACTAAAATAAAAGAAAACAGAAAAGTAATATAAATAAAAGAAAGGCGAGAACAAAAAAGGGATAGGAGGAACCCCTTGGGCAGACGGCCCACTGCCACCAGCCGCCCATATCTCCTGCATAACCCCCCCACTACCCGAACCCTAACCTAGTGCGCCCCTCTCCCCACGTCGCTCGATCCCCACCCTCTCCTCCCCGCGCCAGGAGAGCCCCACGACGACCCCCACTCCCTCTGATTCCCCTCGATCTAGATCGGAGCAACGGCGCCCGACCCCGTCGCCCCGCTTCTACCTCACCGGCGCCGCCTCCTCGTCCTCCTCCCTGCTAGAAACGCCCCGATCCCGGAGCCGCTCGACCCCGACGCCAGCACCTCCCCCGAACGACGCCGCCCCGTGCTGGGCTTCCTCCTCAGCCCCGCCGTCGCCGGCCATCGTCGCCGCCCGGAGCCCCACACCTCGCCGGGACCTCACCGCCGGCCTGCTTCCCCTCCGCACGTCGTCCCCGTCGACCACCCCGAACCTCCCCGAGCACGCTGCCACTACCCTACCGGCCCCGTGAGCACCCCGCGCCCCTCGTCTCTCTACCTCGCCCGGCCGCGTCCCCGCCTGGCCTCACGGCGCCGCACCACGCCGGCCGCCCCGTGCCCTCGCCATCCCCGCTCCGCGCCCTCCCCTGACGCCCCGCGTGCACGTTCGCGCTCACCCGCGGCAACCGCGCCCGTCCGCGCGTCCGCGCATCCGTCGTCGTGACCGTCCGGCCATCCTCGCCTTCTCGCACCACCACGGCGGCCATCTACCCACGCGCCCGCCGCTACCCTCCCGTCGGCGTCCCTCTCCGGCGACCGCCGTGAAGCCCTTGCCCCGCCCGCTACTGCCCTGGGCCCCCCCCCTCTGCTCCCCTCGTCCCGCTCTGTCGTGGCCTCCGCCTCACAAGACACGCTGCTGCGTCGCCGCTGCCGAAAGCGTGTCGTCCCCAACCGCCCCTCCTCCTGTCGCTGTTCGTCGGCCGGCGTCCTCCGCCGCCCCCAACCGCTCTGCCTTCCCCACTCCGCCCCCTGGCGCTAGCGCCATCGCCCGCCGGCGCCCTTCCCCGCGGCTTGACTAGGCGGGCGCCCTGTCCGCCGGGCTGCGCCTAGCGCCCGCTCGAGCCATCCATCGCCCGCTAAGGCCCTCTGGCCTATGGCAAAGGGGCACACCAGCCCCAGAACGTTTATTAAAAAAAGAGTTTAAAAAAATTAATAAATAAAAATATTAATTAATTAATTAATTAATCAATTAAAGAATTAATTAATTTAATTAAGTGTGTATTAGATTAACCTAATCATTTAGTTAACTATTTAACCATGCTTAATTAACCCGAGACTATGACGAACGGGCCCCACGTGCCAGGGTAGACCTAGTAAACCTGTAGACCTACTGACATCGTGCTGATGTCACGCTGACCCAATAATTACCTTTTCTAATTAATTAAAATCTATTAATTCCAAAATTGAATTAAAACTTTAAGAATTAATATAAAATAATCCGTAACTCGGATGGGAAAACTTTGTACATGAAAGTTGCTTAGAACGACGAGACGAATCCGAATACGCAGCCCATTCGTCCGCCACACATCCCTAGCATAGCAAACACGCAACTTTCCCCCTCCAATTCACCTGTTCGAAAACGCAAAACATTGGGGATACTTTCCCGGATGTTTCCCCCTTTCGCCGGTATCACCTACTACCGCGTTAGGGCACACCTAACACCGCTCTTTGTCATGTCTTGCGTCGTCTTGCTTATGTTTGCCTTTGTATTTATTGTTTCTTCCCCTCTTCTCTCCGGTAGACTCTGAGACCGGCCTTGCTGCTACCCAAGACGACTACGGAGTTGACGACCTCTCCTTCTTGCCACAAACAAACCAGGCAAGCCCCTTTGATCACCGGATATCGCCTATTCTTCTCTATCTGCTTGCATTAGAGTAGTGTAGCATGTTACTGCTTTCGATTAATCCTATCTGCTGCATAGCCTGTCCTTGCTACTCTTGTTGTTACCTTTACCGCTATCCTCTTGCTTAGTATAGGATGCTAGTGTTCCATCGGTGGCCCTATGCTCTCTTGTGCATGCGCCATGCTATGCTCTTGGGCTGTGATCACTTCGGGAGGTGATCACGGGCATATACTATATACTTTACACTATTACATTACCGTGATCTGCACGGAGATGGGGCTGAAAGGACAGGTGGCTCCATCCCGGTAGAGGTGGGCTGGGTTCTCGACGGACGCCGATTGTTACTTTGTGGCGGAGGCGGCAGGCAGGTTGAGACCACCTAGGAGAGAGGTGGGCCTGGCCCTGGTCGGCATTCGCGGATACTTAACACGCTTAACGAGATCTTGGTATTTGATCTGAGTCTGGCCATTTGGTCTATACGCACTAACCAACTACGCAGGAACAGTTATGGGCACTCGACGTTGTGGTATCAGCCGAAGCACTTCGTGACGTCAGCGACTGAGCGGCACGCGCCGGTTTGGAACGTAAGCCTGCTCTTGTATTAAGGGGGCTAGTTCCGCTTCCGGCCGCCCACGCAACATGCAGGTGTGCTAAGGGCGATGGCCCCAGACCCCTGTGCGCTTAGGTTTAGACCGGCGTGCTGACCTCTCTGTTGTGCCTAGGTGGGGCTGCGACGTGTTGATCTTCCGCGGCCGGGCATGACCCAGAAAAGTGTGTTCGGCCAAATGGGATCAAGCGTGTTGGGTTATGTGGTGCACCCCTGCAGGGAAGTTAATCTATTCGAATAGCCGTGATCTTCGGTAACAGGATGACTTGGAGGGTTACCTTGACCTTATGACAACTAGAACTGGATACTTAATAAAACACACCCTTCCAAGTGCCAGATACAACCCGGTGGTCGCTCTCTAACAGGGCATTGAGGAGGGGATCGCCGGATAGGATTTATGCTATGCGATGCTACTTGGAGGACTTCAGTCTACTCTCTTCTACATGTTGCAAGGCGGAGGCTGCCAGAAGCGTAGTCTTTGACAGGATTAGCTATCCCCTCTTATTACGGCATTCTGCAGTTCAGTCCACCGATATGGCCCTTTACACATATATCCATGCATATGTAGTGTAGCTCCTTGCTTGCAGTACTTTGGATGAGTACTCACGGTTGCCTTGCTCCCCTTTTCCCCTTTCTTTACCCGGTTGCTGCGACAGACGATGGAGCCGGGGCGACGCCACCGTCGATGGCGACTACTACACGGAGGTGCCTACTACTACGCAGCAGCACCGACGGCGACAAGGAGTAGTTAGGAGGATCCCAGGCAGGAGGCCTGCGCCTCTTTCGATCTGTATCCCAGTTTGTGCTAGCCATCTTATGGCAACTTGTTTAATTTATGTCTGTACTCAGATATTGTTGCTTCCGCTGACTCGTCTATGATCGAGCACTTGTATTCGAGCCCTCGAGGCCCCTGGCTTGTATTATGATGCTTGTATGACTTATTTTATTTTTAGAGGTGTGTTGTGATATCTTCCCGTGAGTCCCTGATCTTGATCGTACACGTTTGCATGTATGATTAGTGTACATTGAATCGGGGGCGTCACAAGCCCTCCCCAGAGAGATTAGGGCTTGGCGGCGGCTCCGTATCGTAAAACGGGATGAAACTTCCTCTCTGGTTTTTCTCCCCGAAAGCAAATATATGGAGTTGGAGTTGGCGTCGGAGGGGCTCCAGGGGGCCCACGAGGTAGGGGGTGTGCCCTAGGGGGGGGGCGCCCCCACCCTCGTGGACAGGGTGTGGGCCCCCTGGTCTTCATCTTTGGCGAAATTTTTTTATTATTTTTTATAAGACATCTCGTGGAGTTTCAGGTCATTTCGAGAACTTTTGTTTTCTGCACATAAAACAACATCATGGCAATTCTGCTGAAAACAGCGTCAGTCTGGGTTAGTTCCATTCAAATCATACAAGTTAGAGTCCAAAACAAGGGCAAAAGTGTTTGGAAAAGTAGATACGACCGAGACGTATCAACTCCCCCAAGCTTAAACCCTTGCTTGTCCTCAAGCAATTCAGTTGACAAACTGAAAGAGAAAAAGAAAAACTTTGACAAACTCTGTTTGCTCTTGTTGTTGTACTTATGTCAAGCCAACATTCAAGTTTTCAGCAAATATTATAACTACCCACATTTGCAATAATTCTCAGGTCTCATGTTTACTCATATCAATGGCACAATCAGCTAGCAAGTCATAATAATAAATCTCGGATGACAACACTTTCTCAAAACAATCATAATATGATATAACAAGATGGTATCTCGCTAGCCCTTTCTGAGACCGCAAAACATAAATGCAGAGCACCTTCAAAGATCAAGGACTGACTAGACATTGTAATTCATGGTAAAAGAGATCCAATCATAGTCATACCCAATATAAATTAACAATAATGAATGAAAATGACAGCTGTGCTCTCCAGCTAGTGCTTTTAATAAGAGGGTGATGACTCAACATAAAAGTAAATAGATAGGCCCTTCACAGAGGGAAGCAGGAATTTGTAAAGGTGCCAGAGCTCGATTTTGAAATAGAGATGATTTATATTTTGAGCGGCATACTTTTATTGTCAACATAACAACTAAGAGATGACGATATCTTCCATGCTAAAAAAATTATAGGCGGTTCCCAAACAGAATGGTAAAGTTTATACTCCCCCTCCCCCACAAGCATCAATCCGTGGCTCGCTCGAAACAACGAGTGCCTCCAACATTCAACGAGTCCCAGGGGGAGTTTTGTTTGCAATTATTTTGATTTAGTTTGCATAAAGCATGGGACTGGGCATCCCGGTGACCAGCCATTTTCTCGTGAGTGAGGAGCGGAGTCCACTCCTCTTGAGAATAACCCGCCTAACATGGAAGATAAGGGCAGCACTAGTTGATATATGAGCTATTCGAGCATGCAAAACAGAATGTTCATTTGAAGGTTTAGAGTTTGGCACATACAAATTTACTTGGAGCGGCGGTAGATACCGCATATAGGAAGGTATGGTGGACTCATATGGAATAACTTTGGGGTTTAAAGGATTGGATGCACAAGCAGTATTCCGCTTAGTACAAGTGAATGCTAGCAAAAGACGGGATGCGACCAACTAGAGAGCGACAACAGTCATGAACATGCATTAAAATTAATAAACATTGAATACAAGCATGAGTAGGATATAATCCACCATGAACATAAATATCGTGAAGGCTATGTTGATTTGTTTCAACTACATGCGTGAACATGTGCCAAGTCAAGTCACTTAAATCATTCAAAGGAGGATACCAACCCATCATACCACATCACAACCATTTTAATAGCATGTTGGCATAAGGTAAACCATTATAACTCATAGCTAATCAAGCATGGCACGAGCAACTATGATCTCTAATTGTCATTGCAAACATGTTTATTCATAATAAGCTGAATCAAGAACGATGAACTCATCATATTTACAAAAACAAAAGAGGTCGAGTTCATACCAGCTTTTCCCATGTCAGTCAGTCCATCATATATCATCATAATCGCCTTTCACTTGCACGACCGAACGGTGTGAATAATAATAAGAGTGAACGTGCATTGGACTAAGCTGGAATCTGCGAGCATTCAATAAACAGGAGAAGACAAGGCAATATGGGCTCTTGGTTAAATCAACAATGATGCATATAAGAGCCACTTCAACAATTTAATCATGGTCTTCTCCTACTGACCCCCAAAGAAAAGAAAGCGAATAAAAAATCTTTACACGGGAAAGCTCCCAACAAGCAAAAGAAGAACAGGAAATATTTTTGGGTTTTCTTTTTAATTACTACTACTACAGCAGGAAAAATAAACTACTTCTAATTTTTTGGTTTTTTTCTTAAGGTTTATTAAACACACAAGAAGAAAGCAGGAAAAAGAAAATAAACTAGCATGGATATTACAGTGAAAGAGTATGAGCACTGACATCTAGCAATGAGTGTGTGTGAACATGAATGTAATGTCGGTGGGAATACGTACTCCCCCAAGCTTAGGCTTTTGGCCTAAGTTGGTCTATTGCCAGGGATAGCCTGGCTGATACCCGTAGGTGTAGCTGGGGTCGTACTGCGATGCAGCGGCTATCGCCTCCTGAGCTGCAACGTGGCGTCGAGCTGCCTCTACTCTCCTCTCGTACTCATCTGCCTCCTCTCTGGTAATAATATATCTTCCTCTAGTCTGAAAATTAAAGAAGGCAGGAGTAGGAAGAGTAACATGGACAACATGCCGTTTGTTAAAGATTAGTCGATACTGGAGAGGTGGTTCAGTCCTCGCAACAAACTGGTGGGAAACCATAGAATCAAAATCTAAATAAGTAGGGGGTAACTCCACGTCACCCTGACGAATGTCTATCTCAACAAAATTAGCTAAGCGGGTTGCATAAATTCCTCCAAAGAAGTCTCCGTTATGTCTATTAAGATGCAACCTACGAGCTACAATGGCTCCCATATGATAAGATTGGTCTCCTAACACAGCACTTCTGAGAATGCTGAGATTAGGGGCACACATGTGACATGCTTCATCCTTAGCATTTATGCATCTACCTATGAAGAGAGCAAAATAATGTATAGCAGGAAAGTGAATGCTCCCTATAGTGGCTTGTGTTATATCTCTAGATTCCCCCACAGTTATTCTAGCAAGAAAGTCTCTATATTCAGATTTAGGGGGATCCCTGATACTACCCCAAGATGGAAGTTTGCACGCAAGAGTGAAATCCTCTAAGTCCATGGTATAAGATTTGTCATAAAGGTCAAACACGACTGAAGGAGAATTATGCGAAGATGAAAACTCAAACCTCCCCACAAATGAACTTGTGAGATCATGATACTGGGGGCATTTGTCAGCTTCAAAGTCCTCAAGACCGGCATTACGCAAATATGCATTAAATTCTTCTTTGATTTCCGCTTGATCCATAAAATTTTCCGAAGGCCATTCACAGGGCCTCACAGGAGCGTCTCTTGGTGGTTCCTCGTCAGCATCACGCATTGCAAGCCTGGGACCGTGCTTCCTTGAAGAACCACCTTGGAACATCTTCCTAAACATATTGTTTTCTCTGAAAAAAATCTAAAATTTTTAGTAACTTCAAACAAAAGTGAACCAACATCAATAAAACTGATAGCAACTACTCATACAAGTGCCTAGAGCATATATCAAGCATTAGAACTACTTGGAACCATATAAATTTGACATGCAAGTTCAAGAACATGGTCACCTATGCAGCACAAATTTGCAAATAATAAAGCACTAGAACAAAAACTAATTGGACCAATGGAGGAGTCACATACCAAGGAAAAATCTCCCCAAGCAGTTTTGCGAGAGGTGCTTTGAGCAAGGAGATCGAAAATCACAGAAAAAGTGGCTGGAACACGAGCTTGAGTTGGTTTTTCGGGTTTGTGTGAGACAGAGGAAGAAGATGGGTGCAGGGATAAGTGGAGGAGGGCCACCATGGGCCCACGAGGCAGGGGCGCCCGGGGGTAGGCGCGCCCTCCACCCTCGTGGCAGTGGCAGCTCCCCCATGTAATTTTTGCACTAAAAATCCTAAAATATTCCCGAAAAAATCATATTAAATTGGCATGGCATTCTGAGGACTTTTATTTTCGGGATATTTTTATATTGCACGGATAAATGAGGAAACTGACAGAAAAATACTATTTTTACTTTATTTCTACTAAGTAACAGAAAATATAAAGGGGGTACAGAAGGTTGTGCTTCTAGTTTCATCCGTCTCATGCTCATCAAAAAGAATCCACTAACAAGGTTGATCAAGTCTTGTTAACAAACTCATTCCGATAATCATGGAACCGGAGAAATTTCAAATAACACTATGTTACCTCAACGGGGATATGCACATCCCCAATAATAAGTATATCATATTTCTTTTTGATAGTAGGAAGAGGAAATTCAAAACCTCCAAATATAATCGATGGAATTTTTCCAATAGAGTTGATACTATGAACTTGAGGTTGTTTCCTCGGAAAGTGTACCGTATGTTCATTACCATTAACATGAAAAGTGACATTGCCTTTGTTGCAATCAATAACAGCCCATGTAGTATTAAGGAAAGGTCTTCCAAGAATAATAGACATACTATCATCCTCGGGAATATCAAGAATAACAAAGTCCGTTAAAATAGTAACGTTTGCAACCACAACAGGCACATCCTCACAAATACCGACAGGTATAACAGTTGATTTATCAGCCATTTGCAAAGATATTTCAGTAGGTGTCAACTTATTCAAGTCAAGTCTACGATATAAAGAGAGAGGCATAACACTAACACCGGCTCCAAGATCACATAAAGCAGTTTTAACATAATTTCTCTTAATGGAGCATGGTATGGTAGGTACTCCTGGATCTCCAAGTTTCTTTGGTATTCCACCCTTAAAAGTATAATTAGCAAGCATGGTGGAAATTTTAGCTTCCGGTATCTTTCTTTTATTTGTAACAATATCTTTCATATATTTAGCATAGGGATTCATTTTGAGCATATCATTCAATCGCATACGCAAAAAGATGGGTCTAATCATTTCAGCAAAGCGCTCAAAATCCTCATCATCCTTTTTCTTGGATGGTTTGGGAGGAAAAGGCATGGGTTTCTGAACCCATGGTTCTCTTTCTTTACCATGTTTTCTAGCAAAGAAGTCTCTTTTATCATAACGTTGATTCTTTGATTGTGGGTTATCAAGATCAACAACACGTTCAACTTCTACGTCATTATCATTACTAGGTTGAGCATTATCAGGAACATCATCATTAACATTTTCTCTAGGTTCATGTTCATTACCAGATTGTGTTTCAGCATCAGACATAGAGATATCATTTGAATTATCAGGTGTTTCAGTAATAGATTCACTAGAAGTTTGCACAATTCTATCATTTTACTTTTTCTTCCTTTTAGAAGAACTAGGCGCATCAATATTATTTCTCTGAGAATCTTGCTCGATTCTCTTAGGGTGGCCTTCAGGATACAAAGGTTCCTGAGTCATTCTACCAGTTCTAGTAGCCACTCTAACAGCATAATCATTTTTCTTACTATTCATTTCATCAAGCACTTCTTTCTGAGCTTTAAGTACTTGCTCTACTTGAGTGGTAACCATATAAGCATGTTTGCTAACAAGTTTAAGTTCACCTCTAATATTAGCCATATAATCACTCAAGCGTTTAAGCATATCAGAATTGTATTTCAACTGTCTACCAAAATAAGCATTAAAATTTTCTTGTTTGACAATAAAATTATCAAACTCATCGAAGCATTGCCTAGCAGACTTATAATGAGGAATATCACCTTCATCAAATCTATAGAGAATTTACCTTTACTACCTGTGTCGGGATATCGGGATCAGGAGGTTCTTCAGTGAATAAAGAATTGAGATCATATACTTCTTCAACAGGCGGTAGATTAAGACCATGTATTTCTTCAATAGGAGGTAAATTCTTAACATCTTCAACTTTAATACCTTTTTATTTCATAGATTTCTTTGCCTCTTGCATATCTTCGGGACCGAGAAATAGAACACCTCTCTTCTTCGGAGTTGGTTTAGAAATAGGCTCAGTAATTGGCTCAGGAGCTGGCTCGGGAATTGGCTCAGGAGGTGCCCAATTATTTTCATTTGTCAACATATTATTCAATAGAATTTCAGCTTCATCCGGTGTTCTTTCCCTAAAAAGCGAACCAGCACAACTATCCAGGTAATCTCTGGAAGCATCGGTTAGTCCATTATAAAACATATCGAGTATTTCAGGTTTCTTAAGAGGATGATTAGACAAAGCATTAAGTAACTTGAGAAGCCTCCACCAAGCTTGTGGGAGACTCTCTTCTTCAATTTGCACAAAATTATATATATCCCTCAAAGTAGCTTGTTTCTTATGAGCAGGGAAATATTTGGCAGAGAAGTAATAAATCATATCCTGGGGACTACGCACACAACCAGGATCAAGAGAATTAAACCATATCTTAGCATCACCCTTTAATGAGAATGGAAATATTTTAAGTATATAAAAGTAGCGCGATCTCTCATCATTAGTAAACAGGGCAGCTATATCGTTTAACTTAGTAAGATGTGCCACAACAGTTTCAGATTCATAGCCGTAAAAAGCATCAGATTCAACCAAAGTAATTATATCAGGATCAATAGAGAATTCATAATAATCCTTATCAGGAACACAGACAGGTGAAGTAGCAAAAGAAGGGTCAGGTCTCATCCTATCTCTAAGAGATTCTTTACTCCATTTAACTAGCAGCCTCTTAAGTTCATATCTACCCTTACAAGCAAAAATAGCTGCGAAGATTCAGCATCAAAAGATAACCCTCGGGAATAGCAGGCATATTTTCATCATCAGTTTCATCATTGTATTCAGTTTCAATAATTTCTCTTTCTCTAGACCTAGAAATTTGTTCATCTAGAAATTCACCAAGGGGCACAGTAGTATCAAGCATAGAAGTAGTTTCATCATAAGTATCATGCATAGCAGAAGTGGCATCATCAATAACATGCGACATATAGGAACGAATAGTAGAAGCAGGTTTAGGTGTCGCTAGCTTACTCATAACAGAACGTGAATCAAGTGCAGAGATAGATGGCAGTTCCTTACCCCCGGTCGTAGTTGAGGGATAAATTGTTGTCTTAGCGTCTTTCAAGTTCTTCATAGTGTCCAGCAGATATAAATCCCAAGTGACTTAAAGAATAGAGCTATGCTCCCCGTCAACGGTGCCATAAAAAGGTCTTGATAACCCACAAGTATAGGGGATGGCAACAGTTTTCGAGAGTAGAGTATTCAACCCAAATTTGTTGATTCGACACAAGGGGAGCCAAAGAATATTCTCAAGTATTAGCAGCTGAGTTGTCAATTCAACCACACCTAGAAACTTAATATCTGCAGCAAAGTGTTTAGTAGCAAGGTAATATGATAGTGATGGTAACGGTAACAAAGGTAAAGACAGCAAAAGTAATGTTTTTGGTATTTTTGTAGTGATTGTAACAGTAGCAACGGAAAAGTAAATAAGCATAAACCAGTATATGGAAGGCTCGTAGGCACCGGATCAGTGATGGATAATTATGCCGGGTGTGGTTCGTCATGTAACGGTCATAACATATGGTGACACAGAACTAGCTCCAATTCATCAATGTAATGTAGGGATGTATTCCGTATATAGTCATACGTGCTTATGGAAAAGAACTTGCATGACATCTTTTGTCCTACCCTCCCGTGGCAGCGGGGTCCTATTGGAGACTAAGGGATATTAAGGCCTCCTTTTAATAGAGAACCAGAACAAAGCATTAGCACATAGTGAATACATGAACTCCTCAAACTATGGTCATCACCGGGAGTGGTCCCGATTATTGTCACTTCGGGGTCGCCGGATCATAACACATAGTAGGTGACTATAGACTTGCAAGATAGGATCAAGAACACACATATATTCATGAAAACATAATAGGTTCAGATCTGAAATCATGGCACTCGGGCCCTAGTGACAAGCATTAAGCATAGCAAAGTCATAGCAACATCAATCTCAGAACATAGTGGATACTAGGGATCAAACCCTAACAAAACTAACTCGATTACATGATAAATCTCATCCAACCCATCACCGTCCAGCAAGCCTACGATGGAATTACTCACGCATGGCGGTGAGCATCATGAAATTGGTGATGGAGGATGGTTGTTGATGACGACGGCGACGAATCCCCCTCTCCGGAGCCCCGAACGTACTCCAGATCAGCCCTCCTGAGAGAGATTAGGGCTTGGCGGCGGCTCCGTATCGTAAAACGCGATGAAACTTTCTCTCTGATTTTTTTCTCCCCGAAAGCCAATATATGGAGTTGGAGTTGGCGTCAGAGGGGCTCCAGGGGTCCCACGAGGTAGGGGGCGCGCCCTAGAGGGGGGGGGGCGCCCCCCACCCTCGTGGACAGGGTGTGGGCCCCCTGGTCTTCATCTTTGGCGAGGATTTTTTATTATTTTTTATAAGACATCCCGTGGAGTTTCAGGTCATTCCGAGAACTTTTGTTTTCTGCACATAAAACAACATCATGAAAATTCTGCTGAAAACAGCGTCAGTCCGGGTTAGTTCCATTCAAATCATACAAGTTAGAGTCCAAAACAAGGGCAAAAGTGTTTGGAAAAGTAGATACGACGGAGATGTATCAGGAACCATCCTCTCTTTTGGGAGTTTGATATCTTTCTTTTTGCGTGTATCATTGGATAACTCATTCCATGATGTATCTTTTAATGGATATCTTCCAAGTGATGATCTCTCCATTTGGTATCATATTTTCACTTGGTATTTCTTTTTCAATTGGTATCGGTTCTTAAAAGTCTTGAGCATACATACTTACTTAATGTATTTTCTTCGGCATACTTTCTTTCTTTGACCCAATATATAGGGGAAACTCCACCAAGTCTCAAATTGGATGAGATGTGCATGAAATTCATTTTCATATCTATATGCACATATGTATTGGAGTTTGTCATATGTATTGTTGGTTCTCTAACTCTTTGGTCCCAATGAGTTTGGATACCATTTTGTTTGTGATGATTGTTCTAGGAACAATTGGAGATGCATTGGATGCTCGGCTAACTCACAAGGAAGGTGGTGTAACCATGTGCTTATCGGATTCAAGCTAGGATGATCAATGAACCATTATCAACTACATCATTCCAATGATATCTCGGTAACAAGTATCATTACCTACTTCATGCATACATTTCATGTATAAACCTTGTGTAGGTTGCATCATGGCATGAAAGTCATTCCCTCTTGTGATATTTGTTTCCTTTCTCAAAGCATCCCAACAATGATCTCTTGTTGCGAGTTGTGATGTCTTTGATGTGTGTGTGTGTGTGTGTGGAGTTTATTGATATACAATAAGACAATATTAAGCCTTACGATATGCTTTCATGTAAAGATCTTATTGGTATATTTATGACTTCCTTGTGGATATCTAGTTCCTCCTTTCGTAACTATTTCGTGTGTACATCCTTCTTTGTGGATTGATATCATCATGATTTTCATCTACCTAGAACCTTATATACTTGAGAGAAATTGCATCTCTAGATGACATCCATTCTTTCACATCCACCTTGTCTTTCTTGTATTATCTCTTTGGTGGCTTGGTGAAAGCTTTTTCCTTGAGTGCGGGTCTTATCTCGTTGCATCTTGATGCGCTCTTGTGTGGTGAAGATTATTTTCCTCATGCTTGTCTTGACGAGGCTTTTGCCATTTCAATTGGTAGCCCTTCTCTTGACAAAGCTATCATTTTCTATCTTCACCATGGGTTGTCATAAGCTTTGGTTTTATTTTGTGTATTAGTGAGCTTGTGAACCCATTTCTTGTTGTGTGTGTGTGGGGGAAGGACATGTCTTGCACCTTGTATCTCATTTATTCAAGACTCTGTTGATGCTTAATGCCCATCCTTGTATTAATCTTCTCAAGTGCTTTGCCATGACGCACATATATCATTTTGGTTGAGCCTATTTCTAAGTTGCCTCTTTTACATGTTGCTCAACCATTTGTTTGTTGCAAGTGCTAGGTCTAGTTTCGAATATGCTTACTTGCAACTGTTATGAGTTTCTATTCATTTTTGGGGAGTGATGATCCTACTTTGTGGGTCTTGTATCCAAATACAAAAAATTCTTATTTGTACACAAATCATGGGGAGCTTCCCTAGTTCTATAGAACACTCCTTTGCTGTATCATAATAACTTTTAGTCATGTGGCTCGTAGGGTCAGTTTATTACTTGTTTCTATTGGTATCTTTTGATTGCTTGCTTCACTCCTTGGTATGTATTTGTGTCATATCTTCCTTTTGCAATATTTGGATCCTCAATATAGTTTTTCTTCCTCCAACTATTTAGCATTGGATGTGTGTATCTCATTTCACTCATATTTTGAGAAATACACAATTTATGGAGGAGCACATATTATATAGTCCTTCTAAGTTTTTCACCCATTTTGGCAATCGATGCCAATGGGGGAGAAATTTAGAGAGTTTTGTGGAGAAGTTTAGAGAGCTATTTCCTTTTGCTTTGGTTTTGTTCCTAAGCATTTGCATCTCATGTGCATGCATTGGTTGTTGCATTGCATGGTGATGCTTAATTCCTTATATAAACTCTCTTGAAAGTGATTGTCATCAATTACTAAAATGGGGGATATTGAAAGAACATGCGTTGCCCCCATGTTTGGTTTTGGTAATTAATGATAATCTCTATGGACTAATGGTTGCCTTGATTTACATTTGAAGGGTTTGTCCATAGGTATTGCTTGAAGACCATTTATTGGTTTCAAGGTTATTAGAAGAATAATGTGTGTTGACCAAAGTGCTATTTCAAGGATTTATCCAAATATTGGTCACATGAGAGTTGAGCCTATTGTAAGCATGTCTTGAAGAAGAAGATTATGCGAACATTCATGTTTACCTTCAAGACATCATCTCAATGAAGAGAGTTAGAAAGATTCAAGGTTGATCAAGACTAAGTACAAAGAGCGATTCAAGGTTATAAACACATAAAGCGTAGAAGATGTACCAAGTGATCTCATGGTATGGTAAGCATTGTCCATTACGCTTTGTGTACTAACCCGTGGGATCTATGTGAGAGTTCTGTGTGTGGGGTTAGGTATGTTTCCATGGTTGTGCATCAAGAGGAAGACATCATATAACCCATGGATGTTGACATCAAGTGGTGATCGTCCTCAAGGTTGCGGTGTGCAAGTTCAAGTGGAGCATCACGAATAGATCACATGCTTGAAGCTTGTCGTCCATTATGGTGACAACGGACATGTGCCAAAGAGAGCTCACCCATAGTGTCGTATATATGGGGGAGAAATATACTAGTCTTCATCGAGTCGGCGCAATCAAGAAAGGTGGTCCATATTGAGGAAGTCAAGATCGTCATCATCTAGCTCAAGTGGACTATGTGCAAGGCAAAGGTTTGCCCTTGATAGGTTTCCTATTTTAGCGGTCTCATGGCGGTAGTTGGGAGACCGGGTTATAGGATCGATTGTCGTACTATCGGGGGCTCTCAAGTAAGTATCTTGATCGTATCATTCGTAGAGAGCTCAAACCATTGCATCCTTGCATCATCATTCTTGGTTCTTATTTGGTGTTTCTCTTTGTGAGTTTTAGAGCTTATGGTCATCTTCATGACAAGCTCGAGTTAATCTAAAATGGAGTTCATATATGCATCTTCTATGATGTTTTCGATGATGAAGTTTGTGTCGGTTCTTCCCTGATGGAGGTTTCGCACTTCTATATAATAGGCATACTCCCCCTGCCACTTCTTACTTTATCAACTCGTTGTTTAGATGGTACTCATCGTCATCTATCCAACAAGCTTGAGTTTGCTCAATTCGGAGCTCATATGCAGAAGTTATTGAAGTTCTGGTTTTCTTGCTCCTTCTGTTTTGCTTGGGCAGTTTTTCAGCTTGAGCAGTAGTAGAGAGCGGTAGTACCTCTCCCCCAAAGCGGTAGTACCGCTTAGGCAGTACATCCGCTGACCAGTGCCGCTTCCACTTACGCTTATTTTTATGCTTCTGTTACCCAATCCGCTTGAGCGGTAGTACTGCTCCCCCGAGCAGTACTACCTCTCAAGCGGTACTACCTCTCCCCTGTACTACCTCTTTGGTAGAACTACAGTTCGTGGTTTTCTTTCTCGTTGGCCTGTTTTGACTATGCTAAGCGGTAGTACTGCTCCCCCGAGCAGTAGTACCGCTTTTGCATGACTTGTGGGTATAACGGTTGGATTCAGGAGGGCCTATTTAAGGGGGCCTTCTCCCCCAATGGTCCCCATCCTTCTAGCTTGTGTTCTTCCCCCATTGTTGACCTTCTTCGAGCTTGCCATCTCTCAATCCCTCCATGGATACTTACTAGTTTTTTTGGGCGGGGGGGGGGGGGAGAGGAGATATAGATCCACATTTCCACCAATCACTTTCTCCTCTATGTGAGGGGTACCCCTTGGATCTAGATCTTGGAGTTCTTGGTGTTCTCCTTCTTCTTCTTCCTCTCATATTCCTCCATAGCTTTTGTTGACTTGGTGGTATTTGAGAGTGAGGGACTTGGGCTCTCTGTGTGCCCTTGCCATTGCATTAGTTGCGTCAGTTTGAGTTCTCCACAGTGATAAGTGGAAGTGAAAAGTTGATAAGCTTATTACTCTTGGGTGCTTGGTACCCTAGAGCTTGTTCCTCTTGGGTGCTTGGTGATACGTCTCCAACGTATCTACAATTTTTTATTGCTCCATGCTATATTATCTACTGTTTTGGACTATATTGAGCTTTATTTTCTACTTTTATATTACTTTTGGGACTAACCTATTAACCGGAGGCCCAGCCCAGAATTGCTGTTTTTTTGCCTATTTTTCAAAGAAACGGAATATCAAACGGAGTCCAAACGGAATGAAACCTTTGGGAACGTGATTTTCTCATCAGATATGATCCAGGAGACTTGGACCCTCCGTCAAGAAAGCCATGAGGCAGTCACGAGGGTGGAGGGCGCCCCCCTAGGGCGCGCCCCTACCTCGTGGGCCCCCTGAAGCTCCACCGACGTACTCCTTCCTCCTATATATACCTACGTACCCCCAAACGATAAAAAATGGAGCCAAAAACCTAATTCCACCGCCATAACCTTCTGTACCCACGAGATCCCATCTTGGGGCCTATTCCGGAGCTCCGCCGGAAGGGGAATCCACCACGGAGGGCTTCTACATCATCACCATAACCCCTCCGATGAAGTGTGAGTAGTTTACCTCAGACCTTCGGGTCCATAGTTAGTAGCTAGATGGCTTCTTCTCTCTTTTTGGATCTCAATACAATGTTCTCCCCCTCTCTCGTGGAGATTTATTCGACGTAATCTTCTTTTTGCGGTGTGTTTGTTGAGACCGATGAATTGTGGTTTTATGATCAAGTTTATCTATGAACAATATTTGAATCTTCTCTAAATTCTTTTATGTATGATTGGTTATCTTTGCAAGTCTCTTCGAATTATCAGTTTGGTTTGGCCTACTAGATTGGTTTTCCTTGCAATGGGAGAAGTGCTTAGCTTTGGGTTCAATCTTATGTGTCCTTTCCCAAAGGATGAGGGGCAGCAAGGCACGATAGTATTGTTGCCATTGAGGATAACAAGATGGGGTATTTATCATATTGCATGAATTTATTCCTCTACATCATGTCATCTTGCTTAAGGCGTTACTCTGTTTTCATTAACTTAATACTCTAGATGCATGCTGGATAGCGGTCGATGAGTGGAGTAATAGTAGTAGATGCAGGCAGGAGTCGGTCTACTTGTCTCGGACGTGATGCCTATATACATGATCATACCTAGATATTCTCATAAGTATGCTCAATTATGTCAATTGCTCAACAGTAATTTGTTCACCCACCGTAGAATACTTATGCTCTTAAGAGAAGCCACTAGTGAAATCTATGGCCCCCGGGTCTATTCTCATCATATCAATCTCCATCACTTTATTATTGCTTTGCTTTTTTACTTTGCCTTTTATTTTACTTTGCATCTTTATATCAAAAATACCAAAAATATTATCTATCATCTCTATCAGATCTCACTCTCGTAAGTGACTGTGAAGGGCTTGACAACCCCTAATCGCGTTTGTTGCGTTGAGCTATTTGTTTTTTGTAGGTACGAGGGACTCGCGCGTAGCCTCCTACTGGATTGATACCTTGGTTCTCAAAAACTGAGGGAAATACTTACTCTACTCTGCTGCATCACCCTTTCCTCTTCAAGGAAATCAAACGCAGTGCTCAAGAGGTAGCAGGAAGATTTCTGGCGCCGTTGCCGGGGAGGTCTATGCAAAAGTCAACATACCAAGTACCCATCACAATCCCTTATCTCTCGCACTAAATTATTTGCCATTTGCCTCTCGTTTCCCCCACTTCTCCCTTGCCGTTTTATTAGCCCTCTCTTTTCCGTTTGCCTTTTTCTCGCTTGCCTTGTCGTCATGGCTAATCTTATATCTTCTCCATCATCTCCCGAGAATGAAGTTCTAAATGTTAAACAAAGGGAGGGAGAAAATCTGAAAGACGCTTGGTATAGAATTTTCAATGCTCAAAATAGATCTACCAGGAAGGAATCTACTTCAGTTCTTCTTCACAATTTTTATGTAGGTGCCAATCCTTGGTATAGATATATCCTTGATACCATTACCGGAGGGAATTTCTTGGGTAGCCATACTTTTGATTCTTATAATGCTATGATAGATTTATTTGGCTCACCTCCTCTTCTGGTTAATGGAACTATGTTAACTTTGGAGCATGTAATGCAAAGACTTGAAATTATTGAAAATAAAGTTGCTACCATTGAATTAATTGAAAACCTAGATAAAAAGTTCACAATCAAATTACCCAATATGGATCTAAGGTAGGAGTAACTTTGAAAAACATTAAGGAGAAGGAGCCCATAGTTAATGAGAAAATAAATCAAGATTCCTCTAGAATCGACAAACTTGAGGGTATCATTACCAACTTGGGAACCGCTTTTTCTTCCGTAAAGAATACTCCTAGTCCTCCTACTAAAGTTGCTAAGCTTATGTATGTTCCTAAAAATAAGGGTGAATCCTCTAGTAAAGAAACTGCAGATCTTAAATCTATAAGTATTCATCCCAATCTTTTTGCTATCATTAAGGACCATTTGCTACAAATGAATTTTTCGATCTTGTGCCTAAGAGTTTGATAATTACTAGAAAGAAAGAAATATCTAAGGAAGGTAGATGCCTCATTGAAGAGTTGCCTACCAAAGATGGCAATACCTAGATCTATCCTTGCTATTATGCCTAGCTAGGGGCGTTAAATGATAGCGCTTGTTGGGAGGCAACCCAATTTTATTTTTAGTTTTTTGTTTTTTTTATGTTTAGGAATAAATAATCCATCTACCTTCTGTTTAGATGTGGTTCTATCTTTTAATTAGTGTTTGTGCCAAGTTAAACCTATAGGATCTTCTTGCATGATAGTTATTTGATCTTGCTGTAATTTCCAGAAACTTTCTGTTCACGAAAACAATTGTTATAAATCACCAGAACGTGATATAATACTGATTCTAATTGCTTCTGATCAATAAACAAATTGCCTAGGTCGTCCTATTTTGGCTGATTTTTTGGAGTTCGAGAAGTTTGCGTTAGTTACAGATTACTACAGACAGTTCTGTTTTTGACAGATTCTGTTTTTGTGTGTTGTTTGCTTATTTTGATGAATCTACGGCTAGTAAAATAGTTTATAATCCATAGAGAAGTTGGAATACAGTAGGTTTAACAACAATGTAAATAAATAATGAGTTCATTATAGTACCTTGAAGTGGTCTTTTGTTTTCTTTCGCTAACGGAGCTCACGAGATTTCTGTTGAGTTTTGTGTTGTGAAGTTTTTAAGTTTTTGGTGAATTTTTTTGATGGATTATGGAACAAGGAATGGCAAGAGCCTAATATTGGGGATGCCCATGGCACCCCCAAGATAATACAAGGACACCAAAAAGTCAAAGCTTGGGGATGCCCCGGAAGGCATCCCCTCTTTCGTCTACTTCTATCGGTAACTTTACTTGGAGCTATATTTTTATTCACCACATGATATGTGTTTTGCTTGGAGCGTCTTGTATGATTTGAGTCTTTGCTTCTTAGTTTAACACAATGATCCTTGCTGTACACACCTTTTGAGAGAGCCATACATGAATTGAAATTTGTTAGAATACTCTATGTGCTTCACTTATACCTTTTGAGCTATATAGTTTTGCTCTAGTGCTTCACTTATATCTTTTAGAGCACGGTGGTGGATTTGTTTTATAGAAACTATTGATCTCTCATGCTTCACTTAGATTATTCTGAGAGTCTTAAATAGCATTGTAATTTGCTTAATTATAATAATATGCTTGGTATTCAAGATTTGTAAAGCTTTCTTTTGAGTGCGTTGAATACTAAGAAAGGTTTGATGCTTGATAATTGTTTTGAGATATGGAGGTGATAATATCAAAGTCGTGCTAGTTGAGTAGTTGTGAATTTGAGAAATGCTTGTGTTGAAGTTTGCAAGTCCCGTAGCATGCACGTATGGTAAATGTTATGTAACAAATTTGAAACATGAGGTGTTATTTGATTGTCCTCCTTATGAGTGGCGGTCGGGGACGAGCGATGGTATTTTCCTACCAATCTATCCCCCTAGGAGCATGCGCGTAATGCTTTGGTTTTTGATGGCTTGTAGATTTTTGCAATAATTATATGAGTTCTTTATGACTAATGTTGAGTCCATGGATTATACGCACTCTCACCCTTCCATCATTGCTAGCCTCTTGATGCACGTGCATTGCCCTTTCTCACATTGAGAGTTGGTGCAAACTTAGCGGTGCATCCAAACCCGTGATATGATACACTCTTTCACACATAAACCTCCTTATATCTTCCTCAAAACAGCCACCATACCTACCTATTATGACATTTCCATAGCCATTCCGAGATATATTGCCATGCAACTTTCCACCATACCGTTCTTCATGACACATTCATCATTGTCATATTGCTAGCATGATCATGTAGTTGACATAGTATTTGTGGCAAAGCCACTGTTCATAATTCTTTCATACATGTCACTCTTGGTTCATTGCATATCCTGTACATCACGGAGGCATTCATATAGAGTCATACTATGTTCTAGTATCGAGTTGTAATCATTGAGTTGTAAATAAATAGAAGTGTGATGATCATCATTCAATAGAGCATTGTCCCAATAAAAAAGAGAAAGGCCAAAGAAAAAAAAAGAAGGCCCAAAAAATATAAAGGGGCAATGCTACTATCCTTTTTTTCCACACTTGTGCTTCAAACTAGCATCATAATATTCATGATAGAGAGTCTCTTGTTTTGTCATTTTCATATACTAGTGGGAACTTTTCATTATAGAACTTGGCTTGTATATTCCACGATGGGCTTCCTCAAATGCCCTTGGTCTTCGTGAGCAAGGAAGTTGGATGCACACCCACTTAGTTTCTTTTGTTGAGCTTTCATACATTTATAGCTCTAGTGCATCCGTTGCATGGCAATCCCTACTCCTTGCATTAACATCAATCGATGGGCTTCTCCATAGCCTATTGATTAGCCTCATTGATGTGAGATCTTCTCCTTTTTTGCCTTCTCCACATAACCCCCATCATCATATTCTATTCCACCCATAGTGCTATATCCATGGCGCATGCTCATGTATTGCATGAAGGTTTATAAGTTTGAGATTACTAAATTATGAAACAATTGCTTGGCTTGTCATCTGGGTTGTGCATGATGAGAGCATTCTTGTGTGAAGAAAATGGAGCATGACTAAACTATATGATTTTGTAGGGATGAACTTTCTTTGGCCATGTTATTTTGAGAAGACATAATTGCTTAGTTAGTATGCTTCCAGTATTATTATTTTTATGTCAATATGAACTTTTGTCTTGAACCTTTCGGATCTGAATATTCATACCACAATTAAGAAGATTTACATTGAAATTATGCCAAGTAGCACTCCGCATCAAAAATTCTCTTTTTATCATTTACCTACTCGAGGGTGAGCAGGAATTAAGCTTGGGGATGCCTGATACGTCTCCAACGTATCTATAATTTTTGATTGCTCCATGCTATATTATCTACTGTTTTGGACTATATTGGGATTTATTTTCCACTTCTATATTACTTTTGGGACTAACCTATTAACCGGAGGCCCAACCCAGAATTGCTGTTTTTTTGCCTATTTCAGTGTTTCGAAGAAACGCAATATCAAACGGAGTCCAAATGGAATGAAACCTTCGGGAACATGATTTTCTCATCAGATATGATCCAGGAGACTTGGACCCTCCATCAAGAAAGCCACGAGGCGGTCACGAGGGTGGAGGGCGCCCCCTAGGGCGCTCCCCTCTGCCTCGTGGGCCCCCCGAAGCTCCACCAACATACTCCTTCCTCCTATATATACCTACGTACCCCGAAACGATCAAAAACCGGAGCTAAAAACCTAATTCACCGCCGCAACCTTCTGTACCCACGAGATCCCATCTTGGGGCCTGTTCCGGAGCTCCGCCGGAAGGGTAATCCACCACGGACGGCTTCTACATCATCACCATAGCCCCTCCGATGAAGTGTGAGTAGTTTACCTCAGACCTTCGGGTCCATAGTTAGTAGCTAGATGGCTTCTTCTCTCTTTTTGGATCTCAATACAATGTTCCCCCCCTCTCTCGTGGAGATCTATTCGATGTAATCTTCCTTTTGCGGTGTGTTTGTTGAGATCGATGAATTGTGGGTTTATGATCAAGTTTATCTATGAACAATATTTGAATCTTCTCCGAATTCTTTTATGTATGATTGGTTATCTTTGCAAGTCTCTTTGAATTATCAGTTCGGTTTGGCCTACTAGATTGGTTTTTCTTGCAATGGGTGAAGTGCTTAGCTTTGGGTTCAATCTTGCGATGTCCTTTCCCAGTGACAGTAGGGGCAGCAAGGCACGTATTGTATTGTTGCCATCGAGGATAACAAGATGGGGTATTTATCATATTGCATGAATTTATTCCTCTACATCATGTCATCTTGCTTAAGGCGTTACTCTGTTTTCATTAACTTAATACTCTAGATGCATGTTGGATAGCAGTCGATGAGTGGAGTAATAGTAGTAGATGCAGGCAGGAATCGGTCTACTTGTCTCAGACGTGATGCCTATATACATGATCATACCCAGATATTCTCATAACTATGCTCAGTTCTATCAATTGCTCAACAGTAATTTGTTCACCCACCGTAGAATACTTATGCTCTTGAGAGAAGCCACTAGTGAAATCTATGGCCCCCGGGTCTATTCTCATCATATCAATCTCCATCACTTTATTATTTCTTTGCTTTTTTACTTTTATTTTATTTTACTTTGCATCTTTATATCAAAATTACCAAAAATATTATCTATCATCTCTATCAGATCTCACTCTCGTAAGTGACCGTGAAGGGCTTGACAACCCCTAATCGTGTTTGTTGCGTTGAGCTATTTGTTTTGTGTAGGTATGAGGGACTCGTGCGTATCCTCCTACTGGATTGATACCTTGGTTCTAAAAAACCGAGGGAAATACTTACTCTACTCTGCTGCATCACCCTTTCCTCTTCAAGGAAATCCAACACAGTGCTCAAGAGGTAGCACTTGGGCGCCCTAGACGGTTAGTGGTGTCTCGGAGCTCAATCATTGTGGTGTAAAGCTCCGGGCTTTCATCGGGGTCTCAAATTAGGTTCTGGAGATTGCCCCGAGCAATTTGTACGGGTTACCGTGACCGCCCCCAAGGGTTGCCAAAGTGTACGGGTTTGGTGACTGCCCCCAAGGGTTGGCATTTGTACGGGTTCGGTGACCGCCCTCAACGGTACCTTAGTGGAATGACAACATCTTGCATTGTGCGAGAGCGTGAGGAGATTATGGTGGCCCTAGTGGCTTCTGGGGGAGCATTGTGCCTCCACACCGCTCCAAACGGATATTAGCATCCGCAAGGGTGTGAACTTCAGGATACATCATCGTCTCCGTGTCCCTCGATTATGTCTTACCCGAGACCTTTACTTATTCACTTTACTTTGTGATAGCCATGCATAGTGTCTCATGATATATTTCTTGCTATCACCTAGTTTTTTATCTTTCTTACCATAAGTTGTTGGTGCACATAGGTGAGCCTAATTGTTTTAGGTTTTGTTCTTGACAAATTAAACGCTAGTTTTATTCCGAATTTGTTCAAGCCTAAACCGTAATTATTTTAAAGAGCCTATTCACCCCCCCTCAAGGCAACATCCACGATCTTTCAGCATTATTGATCTTGATAGCTCCGGCAATAAACTTCTTCGATGATGTACTATCCTTCCCATTTGGAGAGAAGTTTTCCCGCAAAGAATCTGAAATGAGAATTGTGCAATAGAACTTGATTACCTACTTTAAATTCCCATTTTTGTATTCTCTTGCCATGTCATCTTTTAACTTTTTCTTTAAATAACTTGGCATTTTCATAAGCTTGTGTCCTCCATTCATCTAAAGAGCTAATATCAAATAACCTCTTTTCACCGGCAAGTTTGAAATAATAATTAAGTTCTTTAATTTCCCAATAAGCTTTATGTTCTAACTCAAGAGGTCAATGGCATGCTTTTCCATAGACAATTTTATATGGAGACATACCCATAGGATTTTTTTAAGCAGTTCTATAAGCCCATAGTGCATCATCAAGTTTCTTAAACCAATTCTTTTTGGGTCTATTAACAGTCTTCTGCAAAATTAATTTTATTTATCTATTGCTCAATTCAATTTTACCACTAGACTGAGGATGATAAGGTGATGCAATTATATGGTTGGCGCCATATTTAGCTAGGAGTTTACAGAATGCATCATGAATAAAATGTGAACCACCTTCAATCATTAAATATCCAGGGACTCCAAACCTCGAGAAAATAACTTCTTTAAGCATTTTTAATAGAAGTGTTATGATCAGCACTACTAGTTGGAATAGCTTCTACCCACTTAGTAACATAATCAATAGCAACTAGAATATGAGTATAGCCATTAGAGGAAGGAAAAGGTTCCATGTAAGGTTCAATTACAAGTGAATAGTTCATAGGAGTTTCCTAATGTCTACCAATATTACCAACTCTTTGACATTCATCACAAGAAAGGACAAACTTACGTGTGTCTTTGAAGAGAGTAGGCAATAAAAACCAGACTGTAGTACCTTATGTGCAGTTATGTCTCCTACATGGTGTCCTCCATATTCCTCGGAACAACAATTCTGTAGGATTTGTTCATGTTCATGCTCAGGTACACAACGTCTAATAACACCATCTACTCCTTCTTTATATAAATGTGGGTCATCCCAAAAGTAATGTCTTAAATCAAAGAAGAACATTTACTTTTGTTGGTAGGTGTAACTAGGTGGTATATATTTAGCAACAATATAATTAGCATAGTCTGCATACCAAGGGCTATTACGAGAAGAAGCATTCACAAAAACTAATTGCTCATCAGGAAAACTATCATCAATAGGCAGTGGGTCATCAAGAACATTTTCCATCCTAGACAATTTATCTGCTATAGGATTTTCAGCTCCTTTTCTATCAATAATGTGAAAATCAAACTCTTGTAATAATAGAACCCACCTAATTAGTCTAGGTTTAGCATCCTTCTTTTCCATAAGATATTTAATAGCAGCATGATCAGTGTGAATAGTAACTTTAGAATCAACAATATAAGGTCTGAATTTAACACATGCGAACACGATGGCTAAAAAATTCTTTCTCAATAGTTGCATAATTTCTTTGGGCACTATCCAAGGTCTTACTAGTATAATGAATAACATTCAATTTCTTATCAACTCTTTGACCTAGAGTAGCACCAATAGCATAATCACTAGCATCACACGTAATTCAAAAGCAAATTCCAATCAGGTGGTTGAACAATAGGTATAGAAATTGGGCTTTCTTAAGTATTTCAAAGGCTTCTACGCAATCATCATCAAGAACAAATGGAACATCTTTTTGTAGGATATTAGTTAGCGCCCTAGAAATCTTAGAGAAATCTTTAATGAATCTTCTATAGAAACCAGCATGACCAAGGAAACTTCTTATACCTTTAATATATTTAGGACATGGTATTTTCTCAATTGCATGAATTTAGCTTTATCTACTTCAATACCTCGTTCAGAAATTTTATAACAAAGTACTATACCTTCGTTCACCATGAAGTGACACTTCTCCCAGTTAAAAGACAAGATTAGTTTCTTCACATCTCTGCAAAACTCGATCAAGGTTGCTTAAGAAATCATCAAAAGAAGTCCCGTTAACAGAAAAATCATCCGTGAATACCTCAACAATATTTTCACAAAAATAAGAGAATATAGCACTCATACATCTTTGAAAGGTAGTAGGTGCATTGCATAGACCCAAAGGCATGCGTCTATAAGCATAAGTTCTGAAAGGAGAAGTAAAAGTATTTTTGTCTTGATCTTCTTTTGACACAGGTATTTGAGAAAAACCAGAATATCCATCCAGGAAACAAAAGTGTGTATGCTTAGATAATCTTTCTAACATTTGATCAAAAAAGGCAAGGGGTAATGGTCTTTTCTAGTAGCTTTATTTATTTCTTGAAATCAATTACCATCCTATAACGAGTTACAATGTTTGTTGGATAAGTTCATTTTTATCATTACGAACAACGGTAATGACTCCTTTCTTAGGAACACAATGAACATGACTTACCCATCTACTATCAGCTATAAGATAAATTATACATGCCTCCAGAAGCTCTAATATTTCAGTTCTTACCACATCCTTCATTTGAGATTCAGACGGCCTTGGTGATCTATGACCGGCTTCGCGTCAGGCTCCATATTAATCTTGTGCTGACACAGGGTGGGACTAATGCCCTTAAGATCATCAAGAGTATACCCAATAGTAGTGCGGTGCTTCCTCATAGTTCTAAGTAATCTCTTTTCTCCATGCTCTGAAAGGTTAGCATTGATAATAATAGGATATATCTTCTTTTCATCAAGATAAACATACTTTAATGTATCAGGTAGTTTCTTTAATTCAAACACAGGATCACTCTTAGGTGGGAGAGGGTCTCCCAAAGTTTCAACAGGCAAATTGTGTTTAAGGATAGGTGTTTGCCTAAACAATATTTCATCTATTTCATTTCTTTCATTCATATGCATATCATTTTCATGGTCTAATAAATATTATTCTAAAGGATCAGTAGGAGGTACGACAATAGAAGCAAGACCAGTAATTTCACATTTACTAGATAATTCTTTATCATGAGGTTGTCTACGAAATTTAGAGAAATTGAACTCATGAGATACATCACCAAAATTAACACTGACTGGTTCCCTAGTGCAATCAATCTTAGCATTAACTGTATTCAGGAAAGGTCTACCAAATATAATGGGATAAAAATCATCTTGTGGAGAGCCAAGAACAAAAAAATCAGTAGGGTATTTTATCTTACCATACAAGACTTCAACATCTCTAACAATCCCAACTAGTGAAATAGTATCTCTGTTTGCAAGCTTAATAGTAACATCAATGTCTTCTATCTCAACAGGTGCAATATCATTCATAACTTCTTGATATAAGGTAAAAGGAATAGCACTCACACTAGCACCCATCTCACATAAACCGTGATAAAAATGATCTCCTAATTTAACAGAAACAAAAGGCATGCCAATAACAGGTTTGTTTTTATCTATCGGATCGGGTTTAGAAACCCTAGTTGCTTCCTCACAGAAATAAATGACATGCCATCAATATTATCAACCAAAAGATCTTTAATCATTGCAACATTAGGTTCCACACTTATTTGTTAAGAGGGTCTAGGTGTTTTAATATTACTTTTATTAACCACAATTGAAGCTTTAGCATGTTCCTTAATTCTAACAGGAAAAGGTGGTTTCTCAGTATAAGCAGTAGGCACAACTGGATCAACATTATAAATGGTTGTTTCATCTTTAGCTATAACAGGTTTCTCTAGCATTTCTTCAATAGGTGGATGAAACTTAGACCACTTCTCCTTAGGGAGATCAACATGAGCAACAAATGATTCACAAAAGGTAGCTACTATCCCAGAGTCAAGTCCATATTTAGTACTAAACTTCTGTAAAGCATATGTTTCCATAAAATATTTAACACAATCAAACTCAAGATTTATACCTGACACTTTACCTTTGTCGATTTTCCAATCTTCAGAGTTGCACTAAATTCTTTCCAGAAGACCCCATTTGAATTCAACAGTTCTCTTCATAAAGGAATGAGTGTAAGAAGTATCAAGCATGGATTGATCATTATGCGAAAGTCGAGCATAAAAGTTTTGTATAATAATTTCTCTTGAGAGCTCATGATTGGGGCCTGTGTGCATCATGTAATTAAGCATCCCCAAGCTTGAGCGATACTTTCTCCTTCACGAGGCCAAAAATTATATGTGTGTGTGTGTGTGTGTGTGTGTGTGTGTGTGTGTGTGTGTGTGTGTGTGTGTGTGTGTAGGTATATATACCTATATATATATAATTACGATCACGATGAACCAAATGCATAGGATAAAACTTCTGGTGAAAATCCAGCCTCAGCCGGTTCCAATCCCATGTTCCAGTATCATCCAATATAGCCTATACCATGTTAATGCCTTTCCCTCCAAAGATAAATGGAACACCTTCTTCTTAACTCCATCCTCGGATAAACCTGCAAGTTTAAACAATCCACAAATTTCATCCACATATATCAAGTGCATATCAGGATGCACTGTTCCATCTCCTGCATAAGGATTAGCTAGCAGTTTCTCTAACATACCTGAAGGAATATCATAATAAATATTTTCAGTAGGTTCAGTAGGTTGAGGGGAAACTCTTATTGCTTATGTTCGAGGTGAAGATACCCTGAACAAACCCCTCAAAGGATTATTTTCCATAGTGACAGGTGACAGAAAATTTTCGGCATGTAATAAAAATGTTTCCTTACCAAATTCCACTTACCAAAGGCACTTCACTCCCCGGCAACGGTGCCAGAAAATAGTCTTGATGACCCACAGGTATAGGGGATCAATCTTAGTCCTTTTGATAAGTAAGAGTGTTGAACCCAATGAGGAGTAGAAGGAAATGATAAGCAGTTCTTAGCAATGTATTCTCTCCAAGACTGAAAGTAATGGTGACAGATAATTTTATAGCAAGATAATTTGGAACAATTAACAAGTAGCAATATTAAAAAAGGTGCAGCAAGGTGGCCCAAAACTTTTTATAGTAAAGGACAAGCCAGAAAGTTATCTTATATAAAAAAGTGCTCTAGAGAACACATGGGAATTGTCGTCTAGTCACGTTCATCATGCTTAGTTGATTCACGTTCGCTACTTCGATAATTTGATCTGTGGGTGGGCCAGTGCTTGGGTGTTGTTATTACTTGAACAAGGAACCCCCTTATGATTACCCCCTCTCGCAAGCATCCACAACTACTAAAGAAGAAATATGATAAGGACATGACTACCTTGGATACGACCAAAAATATTGCATACATGTATATTTGTGAGGTGATTTCTAATGCAAACTATGCAATAATTTATTTATGTCATCCAGGACAAAAATACTTCACAAACTTTTATGCCATGTCTAATTACAAGTGTATGGGAACATTTGTACAATCCACATATGAAAATAAGGGAGAAAGAGGAATTTACTTGCTGTTCAAAAAGTTCTCTCACGTCACTTTTGGCCCAAGAGAAGATAGAGTCCAAGTCTCTCACGTTCTGGACTCAGATTCAGACTGCACAGACATACCTGACTCAAAACGTCAATAACTTTTTCATCCAAACACCAAGTTGGATGATTCTTTTTTTGTTGGAAAATAGATTTTGTGCACTTTCCAACCCAATTGGATTAACCTTCAAATTCATCCGGAGCGTTGAGTTATGGACGAAACAATCTGATGCTGCAGCAGAATCCGAGTCAAACTACACGTCCAATGGTGTTACGTCACCTCCACTTGGGCCCATTGGCCTTGTACGACCTAGGGTTAATTTTAGGCTACCTTGGGACGTCCTCCCACCTACTTGGCCGCCACCCCTTGCTCCTATATAAGTAGATCCATCTAGTAGCTTTTTCCTTGGGATTTGTTTAGTTAAAAGTTAGCCATTGCAACTTCGTGTATTTCGTTTGTGTCCAACGACCAGACCAAGGCCGCTTACGGATCCCCACAATTATCAATACTTCATATATATTCGCAATATTCAGATTGCTTTATCATATTTTTGCTCGTTCTTCGATTGCGTGCAGGAATAGACCTTCGTGGTCAGGCTGATTGTGCTTCTAGCATCGTCAGTAACCTCGGGAGATTGGTTTAGTGATTGCTAAGGCACAACGTCGTGCACGTTTGTAGTCGGATCGTCAAAGTCGACTCCACCAAATCGATAGTTATCATCTCATCGAAAGATCGGGACACCCTCGCCTCTATCAAGTGGTATCAGTTTTCAGGTTGCTCGGTGAGATTCTCCAGTTTTTCGTAGTCTAGATTGCATTTGTTCTTCATACCTAGAGTCCAAGAAAAGCCAAAAAAAGATAGATTAGTTCATCCGTGTCCCAGACAGTCTGAGCCTTTGCAATTTTCTTTTCATTGTTTGCATTATTGAATTATCGATTGCATCGTCGTGTCGAGTTGCTGGTCTTAGTGTCTAGTTCATTTAGAGTTTCGAGTTCTGTTCACATTAGTCACGCCGCCGCTGCATCGTTATCCCTTCCGTTGACCACCATCCATCCATCAATTTCCACCACGTGCTACCCACCGTTCATTGTCATAATCATAGTTGAGATCGTTCACATCTTCACTTGATCCAATCTTCAACTTATCTAGTTTGTTTGGAAAGAGGAGAGAGAAAAAGAGAGAAAAAAGTAAAAAAGTCAAAGAAAAAGAGAGAAAGAAAAGGAAAAAAATGTGAGAAAAAAAGAAAAAAAACCAAAGTTCGGATCTATCTAGACTCAATATCGTAGCTGAATTCGGATTGGAATATGTTTTGTGCCATCGCTCAAGAAAATGACATAACTTCCTCATACGAAGTCCGTTTTGGCTCCGCGAGTACTCAAATTAAAGCTAGAGACGAGCCGCATCTAAATAGTTGCAGAAGCTTGTTCAATATTTGGCACCTCAAAATCGGCTTCTTAATAGGTCTTTTTGCCCTCCGAAGTTCGTGAACACAACTTATTCCGGTTTTTCAAACCAGTTTTAGAATTTTTTTTGACTCCTCATATCAACTCTGAATTGAGTGATTCTTTTTGCATTGGAAAGCTTGAGTTAGTAGCATTCTTTGAAAAAATTTATCAGAAAATTGGCTCAAACTTTTCAAGAGGAAAATTGGAGAGAGAGTTGTTGTATATCGTGCTTGGCAGTTGTTTTTCATCATTATCTGCACTGCCGTTGTGATCTTCACATATACCTTGCTGTCCAGAGCTACTTAGTATCCTTCATTGATGCTAGTTGTGCTACGCCGTGACCTCATTAGTGTTCTAGGCTTGCGTCTCTAGTCCGGTCTAGCCTAGGTCCAGCACAGTACGGTCGTTGAGCGTTTATTCAACATTGCATCTTTGAATTGATTATTGCTAATTTTTTGCTACCATATATAGCCAACCCAGCTCCACATATTTCTACACCGTGTATACATACGTTCCCCTGGCAATCGCTTTACACAATCTTCAGAGCTACTTGACACCGCTGGTTGCCTGTCACCACCTGCCGCATGGTAAGAACTTGTAAGATATTGATATTTGCTTTACTGTGAGCATTTTACAACCACATCCTAGTAGTTCATAGGAACATTATTCTCGAATTTTGTTTCTTGTTTCTACTAATCATGACAGGTTCCGGAGATAGAAGTTCTTGGACGACGGACACATCTTCACCATCACGAGAGTTGGGACAACACACACAAGCATATGGTCAGGTTATGTCTTTACCATCATTTGAGGGTAGATTTAATCCTGCTATTTATCTAACTTGGGAGCTTGAATTAGAAGAAGTTTTTAGTCACCATGATTTTTCGAACTTGAGAGAGTACGAGCTACCACTAGAGCATTTACTGGTTTTGCTTCATTTGGTGGAGTGTACATTGTAAGAAAAACATTGATAACCAACCCACAACTTGGAAAGTTTTGAAAGCTGTAATGAGACAACAATTTTTCCTCCTTACTATCGTTGTGAATTGCTTCGCAAATTGGAACAATTAAAACAAGGCGATAACACTGTTCATGCTTACTACTAAGAGTTCAAATCTTATATGCATCATTGTGACATAGAAGAATTTGAGGATGATAAAATGAATAGATTTTTGGTGGTTTGAACCATGATATCCGTGCAAGATTTCACTATATTCCTCGTTGCATTCTTGGTATGTATGTTCGCTTGTACCTTTGAGAGACAGATCTGAGGAGGATGCATTGGGTGACTACAACAACTACTATTCTAGTTCATGCTCACCACCGCCGGTTGGTTCCTCCACCGTTGCACCTACTAGAGCAGCCCCACCTCAGATTGTGAGCGCGACATCATGTCAAGTGTATGGTGCATTGTCAACGCCCGTACCTACATCAACTACGTCTTTGCGACAAGGTAACAGTAAAGGTATTAATGATATAACTTCACATGAGAATGATGCATCCCTAGTTAACTTGAGTGCATCATGTGTTGAGTTACCTGGTGATTTTATCACATCACCTATTTTAGAGAATCTTGATACTGTCATGAATGCGTCATGTGATCAAACAACTGAAATACCAACAATTTTGAGTGCACCCATTGAATTAACTGTTGATGCAAAAGAACCAATGTTTAATCATTTTGATATGACCTCTAATCTTGGTGATGATTCTGTGTCGAATGACTTATTGCATGTTTGCTTATTTAAGCATGTTGTAGCATGTAAATTTGATGCAGGTAAGGTTTATTCACCAATGTTGGGATGGTTTAATGATGAACATTGTCAATCTTTTGAAATGAATAAGAGCTTCACTAATATGTGCAAACTGAGTTGCAATATTTTCATGCCTTCTACTTCTTGTGATAATGTTTTGGCTTTAGATTTTATGAACTATGCAAGTTACTCATCTATTCATGTGTCATATATGCAAAAATCAAGGGAAGTAAAAATGGATGACATATACATATACAACATGTACACCTTGTCTCTTTTGTTAGCCACATTTCAGACTAAGCAACGCCGAGGACGGCTTTGTCTTGAAGAAGTGGAGGATGATGAGGACATAACTACCTTGGATACGACCAAAAATATTGCATACATGTAAATTTGTGAGGTGATTTCTAATGCAAACTATGCAATAATTTATTTATGTCATCCAGGACAAAAATACTTCACAAACTTTTATGCCATGTCTAATTGCAGGTGTATGGGACATTTGTACAATCCACATATGAAGATAAGGGAGAAAGGGGAATTTACTTGTTGTTCAAAAAGTTCTCTCACGTCACTTTTGGCCCAAGAGAAGTTAGAGTCCAAGTCTCTCATGTTCTGGACTCAGATTCGGACTGCACAGACATACCTGAATCAAAACGTCAATAACTTTTTCATCCGAACTCCAAATTGGATGATTCTTTTTTGTTGGAAAATAGATTTCGTGCACTTTCCAACCCAATTGGATTCACCTTCAAATTCATCCGGAGCATTGAGTTATGGACGAAACAATCAGATGGTGCAGCATAATCCGAGTCAAACTACAAGTCCAATGGTGTTACGTCACCTCCACTTGGGCCCATTGGCCTTGTACGACCTAGGGTTAATTTTAGGCTACCTTGGGACGTCCTACCACCTACTTGGCCACCACCCCTTGCTCCTATATAAGTAGATCCATCTAGTAGCTTTTTCCTTGGGGTTTGTTTAGTTAAAGTTAGCCATTGCAACTTCGTGTACTTCGTTTGTGTCCAACGACCAGACCAAGGCCGCTTACGGATCCGCACCATTATCAATACTTCATATATATTCGCAATATTCAGATTGCTTTATCATATTCTTGCTCGTTCTTCGATTGCGTGCAGGAATAGACCTTCGTGGTCAGGCTGATTCTGCTTCTAGCATCGTCAGTAACCTCGGGAGATTGATTTAGCGATTGCTAAGGCACAACGTCGTGCACATTTGTAGTCGGATCGTCAAAGTCGACTCCACCAAATCGATAGTTATCATCTCATCGAAAGATCGGGACACCCTCGCCTCTATCAAAATAAGATAAATCTAACCATACCATGAACCATATGGATCCAAATCAGCCCCTTATGAAATAATGGATAAACTAGGTTTTAAGCTTCTATCGTTCTAGCAACCCATCATCTACTTATTACTCCACAATGCCTTCCCTTAGGCCCAAGTATGGTGAAGTGTCATGTAGTTAACATTTAAATGACACCACTAAAGGAAGTAACAACATACATATCATCAAAATTTCGAACGAATACCAACTTCACGTGACTACTTATAAAAAAACGTCTCCCGTGTCCTCAAGAAAGAAAGTAACTACTCGCAAATCATATTCATGTTCAAGATCAGAGGTGTATTGAATATGCTTGAGGATCTGAACATTAAATCTTCCACCAAATAAACCAACTAGCACTACTGCAGGCTGCTGCTAACATGACACTACAATCAGAGACCCTTCGACGAAACTATGTGCGATGCATTAATCACAAATGGTGATGTGTAGCGACCAGACCTCAAACAGTCTGATCTCTGTGCTCAAGTGTCATCCCTGGATCAGTAATGCTAACACCACACAATACTCGAAGGATTTATAACAGAGTAGCAATCACACACTTATTTCATCGAATGTCTCAAGAGAGAACTTACTAAAATAAATATGGCTTAAGGCCATCTAATAACGATAACAGCGGAAGGCTTGGAAGAATAAGAAAGTCCATTAACTCCAACGACATCACTGAGTATAGAACCACGACCTAAGCACCTTACTCGTCGTCTGAAAAGTCTGCAACATGAAACATTGCAGCCCGAAAACGGGTCAGCACATGGAATATGCTGGCAAAGTAACACATAGAGAATAATGAAAGAGTAAGCCTATACTACATGCATATATGGCTAGTGGAAAGCTCTATGGTTACAGTTTTGCGTAAAGCCAATTTTTCCCTACTCCAAAGGAATAAATTTTATTTATCTATCATGGTGGTTGTTAAACATTGAGAATGGTTGACAGCATCCTCAATCCCAATTAAAAGTACTCATTAACAACCCAACAATATTAATTAGAGTAACATGATGAGATTCACATGATAATCCAAGTACTAGATACTCAAGATGTCCATAACCGGGGACACGGCTAACCATGATTACTTTATACACTCTGCAGAGGTTTATGCACTTTTCCCCACAAGACTCGATCTCCTCCGTTTGATTTCTCGCACTACATGGTGTTTGAGAAACGGATGACCGAGACATAGTCTTTCAGAAGCGCTAGCACCTTACGTATGGGTAGACCGTACCAACCTACAACCCCTACATCAGCTAGTCTACCCGTAAGAGTTTGCTCAACTTATTCAACTATGCTAGAGCCCATATTAGCATGTGGCTGCACACGGAAGTTTCTAGCATGAATAATCTCATGATCCCTTTGAGCCTGGGTGGCGGTCCAAAGAAAAACAGTAAGTCTCGAAACCAGGTGCCTCAATCCACCCAGATGTGTGTTTAAGTTGCCACCTTAAGTAAACCATTAATTTAACAATCTCACATCTGTCATGGATACACTCACCCAATCCACGCCTACTAGCATAGCATGGCATAATAAGCAAACGAGAAGTAACTCCCAAAGGTTTGAAAATAAACAGAAATAGGTACTACCTCATCTACTTCCCATCCCACAATTTAATTAGATCCTAATCATGCAATGTTTGAGGATTGATCTAATGCAATAAAACTGGGTAGTAGAAAAGGTATGATCAAAGTGTTACTTGCCTTTGCCGATGATCCATGAAACCTAGAGACTCAAGTAACAAAGCGGCGACCGGGTATTCTATCGCAGACAAACAAAGAAGCATACAATAAGTACTCATCTAATGCACGGTAAAACTCAAGCAAAAGATCTAACCAGAAAGTTCAACTTAAGAACTCCGGTTTGCAAAAAGAATCAAATCAAACGAAGCAACGGAAGTCAAACGGCAAAAGAAACCAGCTCCGTTTTACTAATCTGGATCTAAGTCAAATTTTACAGAGGCAAAAACTTGTTTAAGTTGGTTATTCGGAAAGAGGGTTTCGAGAAGAAACTCCAGGCGCTTGAATCGCCTGATTCCGATAAACGAGCGAAAAGTTATACTAAAACGAAAGTCGAATCGGAAATCGCGATCAGAAAAATCGCGGATTAAATCCGAGAAAAAGAAAAACGACGAACAGGTTAACGAACAAACGTTCGTTAACTAGAGCAAATCTGACGAACACGTTCGTTAAAACGAACGAACGAGCGAGCGCTCGCTATTTAACCGAATCTAAAAAAACCGATCTAATAAAAAAAGGAAACTAAAAAAAACCGACGAAAACCAACGGAAAAACCGATCGATTTTTATTAAAAAAAACCGGCGCGGATTCCGAGGCGGCGGCGAACCTCGGGCGGCGGGTCGGTGACTCGGCGAGGGGCGGCGTCCGGCGGCGCGGCGGCGGCGGCGGCATGGCGGTGGGCTAGGGTTAGGGTTAGGTTCGGCGTGGCGGCGGCGGCGGTGCCGGTGGGTCAAGGGCGGCTGGTGGGCTGGGGCGGCTCGGGCGGCGCTATTTAAAGGCTGCCCCCGGGCGGAGTCCCGCTCGGGTACGGCCCGTAGGTCGGTTCGCTTTTTTTTTAAAAAAAAAATTCACGCAGAAAAACAAACGAAAGAAATACTAAACGGACTCCAAAAATCCCGAAATAAATTTTCCCCGGCTTCTAAAATCAAGCCGGACTAGATGAACATTTATTTGGGGCCTAAATGCAATTTTGAAAAACGCACTTTTTTCCTAAATTCAAATAAAATGGTGAAAAACTCCAAAATAAAATCTTATTTGATTTTATTATTAAATCCTCATTATTTCTTTATTTTGGGAAAGTCATTTTATTCTCTCTCTCATATTTTTGTAATAGAAATAATTGAACATAAAATAATTAAAATCAAATGATCCTATTCTCAAAATTGAGAAAACTCAAATATGAAAATAACGAAATCCCCAACTCTCTCCGTGGGTCCTTGAGTTGCGTAGAATTTCTAGGATCGAGCCAACAATGCAACAAAAATATGATATGCAATGATGATCTATGTATGACATTCCAAATTGAAAATTTGGGATGTTACAAACCTACGCCCTTAAGATGAATCTCGCCCTTGAGATTCGGGTTGGCTAGAAAATAGGTGAGGGTAGTCCTTAAGCAGATCTTCCTCTTGCTCCCAGGTGGCTTCATCCTCAGTGTGGTGGCTCCACTAAACTTTGCAAAACTTAATGACCTTGCTGCGGGTGACTCGGCTGCCATACTCCAGAATCTTATCTGGCTTCTCCTCATAGGTCAAATCATTATTCAACTGAATCGCCTCTAGCGGCACAGTATCTCTCAATGGTATATCCGCCATCTCTGCGTGACACTTCTTCAACTGAGAAACATGGAACACATCATGAACACCTGACAAACCCTCGGGTAATTCCAACTTGTACGCAACTTCTCCCATGCGCTCCAAAACTTTGTATGGTCCCACAAAACGTGGCGCTAATTTTCCTTTAACACCAAAACGCTTAACTCCTCAAGCGGAGATACTCAAGATAAACTCGTCTCCGCTTCATATTCCGCCTCCTTGCATTTTGAATCTGCATAGCTCTTTCCGCTCGACCGGGCTACCTTGAGCCTATCGCGAATCAACTTTACTTTCCGCTCAGACTCCTTAATCAAATCCGTCCAAACAATGGCGGTCTCCAACTTCATCCCACAATAGCGGGTTCTCGCACCTCCTTCCGCATAAGGCTTTGAAGGGTGCCATCTTCAAACTGGTTTGGTAGCTGTTGTTATAAGAAAACTCCGCATATGGCAAGTTGTCATCCCAACTTGATCCATAATCCAAAGCACATGCTCTCAGCATATCCTCCAAAATCTGGTTGACTCTCTCGGTTTGTCCATCTGTCTATGGATGAAAAGCTATACTAAACTCTAGTCTGGTTCCCAAAGTTTCGTGCAACCGCCGTAACTTTGAGGTGAATTGGGTCCTCTATCGACACGATACTCCTCGGAACTCCATGCAAGCATACAATCCTTGTCATGTATATCTTAGCCAATTTGGCACGCTGTAGGTAGTCTTTATCGAATGAAATGAGCTACCTTCACAAACGATCGACTACAAACCAAATCGAGTCATAGCTCGAACGGGTCCCGGCAATCCCGTGATGAAATCCATGCCTAGTTTATCCCACTTCCATTCGGGTATAGGCAATGGCTGTAACAATCCTGCTGGCTTCTGATGTTCTGCTTTCACTTTCTGACACACATCACAAACTGCTACATAGCTCCCGGAATTCCTCGGCTAATTCTTTTGGTAAACCTCCGGTCATTGGGATGTTGACATGACTCTTACGGCTCAACGCGTCTGCTACCACGTTAGCCTTTCCGGGGTGGTAATGCAATCTCATATCATAATCCTTGATGAGCTCCAACCATGTCCTCTGCCTGAGATTTAACTCCTTCTGCGTGAAGATGTACTTCAAACTCTTGTGATCCGTATACACCTCACAATGATTTCCAATGAGGAAATGTCTCCACGTTTTCAATGCATGCACTACGGCTGCTAACTCCAAATCATGCGTGGCATAGTTTAACTCGTGAGGTTTCAGCTGTCGTGAAGCATACGAAACAACTCTTCCCTCCTGCATAAGCACTGCTACAAGTCCTCAACGTGAAGCGTCGCAATAAACTTCGTAATCCTTGCTTCGGTCTGGCAGGATTAATACTGGTGAGGTAACCAAACGCTTCTTCAACTCTTGGAAACTAGCCTCACACTCCTCAGTCCAAATGAACTTGGTATCCTTCTTCAATAATTCTGTCATAGGCTTCGCAATCCTCGAGAAATTGTCAATGAATCTCCAGTAGTATCCTGCGAGTCCAAGGAAACTCCGGATCTCTCCAACTGTTGTTGGCGCTTCCCAGTTTGTCACTGTGGCAACTTTAGTGGGGTCTACTGCTATACCTTCTCCGGATATAACATGTCCGAGAAATCCAACTTCCTTCAACCAAAACTCACACTTGCTGAACTTGGCATACAACTGATGTTCTCTGAGCTTCTCGAGTACCAAACGCAAGTGCTCCTTATGTTCTTCTTCATTCTTTGAGTATACCAAAATATCATCAATGAATACCACGACGAACTTATCCAAAAACTCCATAAACACCTTGTTCATCATGTTCATAAAATAGGCTGGGGCGTTAGTCAAACCAAATGACATAACGGTATACTCATACAGCCCGTACCTGGTGGTAAAAGCCGTCTAAGGTATATCCTGCTCCCGAATCTTCAACTGATGGTATTCTGATCGCAAATCGATCTTGGAAAATACCTTAGCTCCTTGCAATTGGTCAAACAAGTCGTTGATCATCGGCAACGGGTATTTGTTCTTAATGATCACTTCATTCAATCCTCGATAATCAACAACCATTCTTAATGATCCATCCTTCTTCTCCACTAGAAGTACTGGTGATCCCCAAGGCGAAGAGCTTGGGCGAATAAAACCTTTATCCAGTAACTCCTTAATCTGCTTCTTAGTTTCCTCCAAATCTTGGGCTGGCATCCTATACGGTCTCTTAGATATCGCCCAAAGGTTCGGCAGAGTTCAATCGAAACTCGATGTCTCGTCCGCGGCATGCTCGGCAACTTGTGACGCCCGATTCAATCGTACACTAATCATACACACAAACGGTATGATCAAGATCGAGGACTCACGGAAGATATCACAACACAACTCTAAAACATAAAATAAGTGATACAAGCATCATAATACAAGCCCGGGCCTCGAGGGCTCGAATACAAGTGCTCGATCATAGACGAGTCACGGAAGCAACAATATCTGAGTACGACATAAGTTAAACAAGTATGCCTTAAGAAGGCTAGCACAAACCGGGATACAGACGAAGAGGCGCAGGCCTCCTGCTGGGATCCTCCTAACTACTCCTCGGTCGCCGTCGGGCGGGCTGCGTAGTAGTAGGCACCTCCGGGTAGTAGTCGCCATCGATGGTGGCGTCGCTCTGGCTCCATCGGCTGGTTGCAGCAATCGTAGAGAAAGGGGAAAAGGGGAAACAAGGCAACCGTGAGTACTCATCCAAAGTACTCGCAAGCAAGGAGCTACACTACATATGCATGGATATATGTGTAAAGGGCCATATCAAGGACTGAACTGCAGAATGCCGTAATAAGAGGGGATAGCTAATCATGTCGAAGACTACGCTCGCAGCCTCCGCCTTGCAAAGATGTAGCGTAGAGTAGTCCAAGTCCTCCAAGTAGAATCGCATAGCATAATCCTACCCGCGATCCCTCCTCATTGCCTCTGTTAGAGAGCGATCACCGGGTTATATCCGCACTTGGAAGGGTGTGTTTTATTAAGTATCCAGTTCTAGTTGTCATAAGGTCAAGGTGCAACTCCAAGTCGTCCATTATCAAGATCACGGCTATTCAATAGATTAACTTCCTGCAGGGTGCACCACATAACCCAACATGCTTGATCCCATTTGGCGACACACTTTTTCGGGTCATGCCCGCCACAGAAGATCAACACGCCGCAGCCCGACCTAGGCCAACAGAGCGGTCAAGACGCCGGTCTAAACCTAAGCGCCAGGGCAGGCCCATCGCCTTAGCACACATGCACGCTATAACGCGCCGGATGCAAACCTAGCAACCTCCATTATAAAGGAAGTCACGTTACGCGGTCCAATCGCGCGCGCGGCGCCGCCGACGCCACGAAGGCTTCGGCCGATACCACGACGCCGAAAGTGCCCATATCTTTCCCACGAGTTGGTTAGTGCGTATAGACCAAATGGCCGACTCAGATCAAATACCAAGAACTCGTTAAGCGTGTTAAGTATCCGCGAACGCCGAACAGGCCAGGCCCACCTCTCTCCTAGGCGGTCTCAACCTGCCCTGCCGCCTCCGCCACAAAGATCCATCCAGAGGTCTGTCGGGACAAAGGTCCTTTCAGCCCCCAACTGTGAATCACTCATGGTACTCCTCGAGCCGAATTCGACTTTAAGCACCACATGTATCATGTATAAAGTATAGATATACCCGTGATCACCTCCCGAGTGATCACGGCCCGATAGTATAGCACAAGAGACGGACAAGAATGTAGGGCCACAGATGGAATACTAGCATCCTATACTAAGCATGTAGGATTGCGGGTAAAGGTAACAAAAGAGTAGCAAGGACAGGCTATGCATCGGGATAGGTATAACGGAAAGCAAGAATATGCTACACTACTCTAATGCAAGCAGATAGAGTAGAATAGGCGATATCCGTGATCGGGGGGCTTGCCTGGTTGCTCGCATAAGAAGGAGGGGTCGTCGGTGACGTAGTCGACCACAGGGGCATTAGCATCGTCAAGGGGTCTACCGGAGAGAAGAGGGGGAGAAACAGTAAATACATATCAAGCAAGTGCATAACAGGACAACAAGCAGAGCTAGACGTGTTCTAACGCGGTATGAGGTGATACCGGTCAAGGGAGGAAACATCCGGGAAAGTATCCCTGGTGTTTCGTGTTTTCGGACAGATGAACCGGAGGTGAAATATTGCAGGTTCACTATGCTAGGTACGCGTGGCGGATGAACGGGCTGCGTATCCGGATTCGTCTCGTCGTTCTGAGCAACTTTCGTGTAGAAAGTTTTTCCATCTGAGCTATGGTTTATTTTATATTAATTTTTAAAGTTTAAATCATTTTATAAATTTAATTTAATTCGAATAAATGTGAATTGCTAGGTGTACCCAGCTCTGGGTACACATAAGTGTACCAGAGGGGCTGACATGTGGGTTCAGGGTCTCGTTGACCACCAAACTTTGATCGGTCAAGCAGGGGTGGGTCCCCCTTGTCATATACTATTTTACTAACCTAACAGATTAAATAGACTAATTAGGTTATCAATTTAACTACACAGGTTAATTAAGTTAATTAACTCTTTAATTAATTAATTAATTAATATTATTATTATTATTATTTAATCTCTTTTTTTGTAAATGTTTCAGGGGCATGGGGCCCCTTTGTCATAGGCCCCTGGGGGCTTAACGGGGTGGGTTAAGCAGGCGTGGCGAGGCTGCCTGCTTGGGCGCCCGCCTGCACCAGTGGAGGCGCGAGGCGTCGTGGCGACAGCGAGGCGTCGGGCGGCAAGAAGGGGCGAAGGCTGTGGTGCGACACGCGCGCAGGGGAGCGGCCAAGGCAGTAGGCAGGTGAGCAGCGACACGGTGTGGCGACGACAGGTAGTAGGGACAGAGGCGCGCCTCGGGAGGACGTGCGCGCGGGAGGGCACGGCCAGGTCGTGCGCGGAGCGGGGGCACCGGGCGCAGCAAGGGGAGGACGCGGACGGCGGTTACGACAACGAGATGGAGGGGGAAGGTGGGGGGTCGTCGGAGAGGCTCACTGCGGAGCTCGTGGAGGGCTCGGTGAAGCCGGGGGAGGTCGAGGCCGTACGATGAGGTGGGGATGAGGACGACGGTTCCAGGCGGCAGCGGTTGGCGTCGATGCGACGAGCACGACGTCCTGCGAAGCTCGGGGAATTCGGGCTCGGTGCCAGAGGGTGAGGAACAAGGCCGGGAGGGGGGGCGGCGAGGACGAGGCGTACGGCGACGACGGAGGAGCTCCGGCGAATGGCCTCGGCGACGGCGGTTCGTGGCAGCGTCGAGGTCGGTGGACCGCGTCGGGGAGGAGGACGACGAAGACGGCGGTGGTGGAGACGACGACGTCCGGGACGAGCGCGATGACGGCGAGCCCCCGATCCAGATCGGATCGGGAGGGGGCGAGAGGGACGAGAGAGTGGAGTGGGGATCGTGCGGGGGAGGAGTGGGGTGACTCAGGGGTTAGGGTTTCGGGTATGAAGCCATATAGGCCAGGGGAGGTTAGGTGGGCCAGTTGGGCTGGCCAGCTGGGCCGGAGCCCAGTGAAGGGGGGGGGGGGTTCCCTTTCCCCCTTTTTGTTTGTTTTATTTTCTCTTACTTTTTATTATTTTTCTTTTCTGTTTTCTTTTAGTTCCTAATTATTTTGGTTTTAATAAAATATCAAAGTGGCACCTAAATTGATGTTACAAATTATGTCACAACCACAAAAAGTTTCATCCCAAAATAATATAGTTTAGTATTTTACAAAATATAAAAGGCATTTAATTAATGGTTTTATCTACTGATTTAATTAGTTTAGTGCATTTAAAAATATTATAAAGACTTGGTTTCTCCACCAATATATCTTATGAATTATTTGTCACAATAAGAACATTTTAGTTTTGACTTTTGAAAACTTTAATTGTTTGACTTGTTTTTGAATTTGGATTTTGAATCGGTTTTAAACTTACGCGAGATTAGCAACAGTAATCGAGGTGACATGGCATCATTAGCAAAGGTTACTGTAGCTTGATTATCAGGGCGTCACAATTCTCCTCCACTACAAGAAATCTCGTCCCGAGATTTAAGAGGTAGTGAAAAGGGGGAAGGTTTGGTAACAAATCTAGTGGGTCTTCTCATTCTGGCTTGCTCTTCTCGAAGAGGCTGATCCAATACATTGGTGTCTTCATTTCTTTTCTTCAGGTCATCATGATGTAGTAAGCATCCTTTCTTCGGGATCTTCATCATTCTTCCAAAAAGGATAAGGGGTAGCTTCGAAAGGACGGACCTCTACAAGGTTGCTTATCTGGTAGATAACATCGGGGAAGGTGGCGGAAAGTAACTCTCGAATTGATACTTAAGAAAATATCGAGAGCAAAGTAATGAGGTTTCCTGGGAAGTTTCGAGCGAGCAGGAAACCGTTCGATGCCTGGAACAGGTCGTGAAAGGGGCTCAAAGCAATCGGGAATAAGTAATGTGTCTTATACCAGAATAGATCAATAGGCAGGTGGCCCGTGAATTACATACGAAGTCAAGCTCGAGGAATAACTTTGACAACAGGGTGTACATGAGAGTCAGGTTTCGATCCTGTGGATCTGTGGGTTATGGGCCCACCATGTGGTTTAAGAGTAGGAAGGCGATGACGTCTTACACGATCATGTAAGCAAGGCATGTCAGAGGGTAGTCTGTCAGTTATGTCGGCAACAACATCGGTACCAAGGGCGAGGGACGAAGAGAACCATTTTCCTGCTAGTTGAAACGAGGCAGATCAATAGGCAAAGTTCTCGTCCATCGGTGGTTACCGGAATGTCATCAACAATAGTAACAGGGTCTTGCTGACAGAATTGTACACCGAGGTGTTTACATAAGCAGGATAATATTACTGCTTAGATCATATAGATCACAAGAAACGTTAAACCAACCAATGGAAAGGAAAATACGATTATCAGATTAAACAGAACAATGGAAAGGAAAATGTGTTTAAACACATTATTCAAGGGTATATCCTTCCCAAGGACAAATAGAGCAAGATATCCATGACAGGATAGAAAGTAGAAACCATTTAGGTAAGGGGAGAGGATTTGATGACAATATCCATACAACGGGGTTTTGGATAATTGATAAAGAAAAGATAACATTGCTTCAACTGTTCTTATTGAAGATCAGAATACAACCGACATGCTTCGAGATAGCATTGACATGGTCATCAGGTGAAGATCAGACTTTGGAAACACAAATGATCCATCAGGAACAACTTATAGAATAAGTCTTACAATTTCCTCACAGAAGAATGACTAACCGCCACGTGGGACAAGATATATAACAATATGCCCTCCGGTCAAGTGTGCTAGGCATGACATCACCTCACCGATATATAAGGACCAATGTTATAACTCTTGGAAATATGTCCGAACAATCATATCTGACCGAGATTCAGATCTGATTGGGGGTCAGGATACCTCAGACTCGGGATCCCGAGATAAAAAGGTGCGACATGAATTGACGAGAAGTCATCATAAGATTCATGAGTTCACCATTTAAACCAAGGAGAGGATGAGGGGGGTAGCTGATGGAGTCAGCGACAATCCTTACGATTTCCAAAAAGGTGGATTTCCACAGTTATGTGAATAAGGAGATAACATTTGTCGAATCAAATGATATAATGAGGTATGCTTGAGGAAAACATACACAATTAAACATTGGTTGAAAAGTGCACCCGAAATATGACCTTAGGCAGCAAGATCACTGTTTAGAGTGACGATTCAATAACCAACAATCTAAGAACGAACTGTCGATCGTTAACTTCAAAGCAATAGGGTTGCTAGAAGTACAGAACTCAAGCAGCATCATCAGCATATTGGTATCCCGGTTAAAAACAACACGGGGACCAAGGAAGAATGGTGATGGTGAGAAGTATCATCATGTTGAGAATTTCTAAGAGGTGGAGCAATCCCCACAATATTCTCGACATAAAAGTCAGTTATACTTCAAGGCAGAACACAACACTAGCTGGATAGCAAGGAACTCAAGGTACAACACAAAACTAGAACAAGTTTTGTGTTGGGAGGGAGATCAATAATGTTGTCGATGTTAACTCAATCCATCGAGGGGGCAAGCACGGAATTTCTCATTAGGAACTCAATGTACGTCTCGGAAGAAGTTAAAATGTTGACGATGGTCATGACACATTTATTGAGAGGTTTCAAGAAGATGTAATCGATCGGCGACCACATCAAGTCAAAGGAATGATGAAGCGAAAGGTTATTAGAACCACGAGTACGACACAAACTCGAAATCAAGCTTGCTGTTCAAGGCGAAATGATATGACGAGGAAAATCGACGTAAGCTTAGCTCATCGTCGAAAACTGTGCTTCGAGAAGAAGGACCAGGTAGCACAATTAAAAGTTGCACAATAATGATATAGCCGATCAAGCTATGAATAACTTGAAGGATTATTAAACTCATAAGCAATGAAAATTACTTAGAGTTATTGAATCGGTGTGCGGAATCGATCCACTTATCGGTGTTATCGGTTGACCAACAACCCAGAACCCATGAAGTGACATTGACAGGGATTCATCAAAAGTTCGCAAGATGTAGTGCAATGGCATGATATCCTCGAGATACCAGGGGTAATACTCGAAGGTAGATCATAATAGAGGTTGGGCAGGCATATTGATCTGTAGAAGACAAGTGCTTTAACTTGTCCGAGAAATGGATCAAAGAAGAACAATCATGGCCGGAACCACGGTTGCAAAGGATCAATTCACAGATACCAGATGATATTTATCAAGAAAATAGTTATTATTACAAGAAGCTTCCATGATAGGATCTACATCGTGTCCATGGGCATGAACACAAAGTTCAAGGTCGACTCCCACTTCTCTAATGCATTAACTTTCATTCACTTCTCGCCTTCAACGAAGTTGTGTTGAAATGTTATCTCACATATCAACAGTAGAGTATGACCCGTAGTAGGTTTCTGGGTTCACCCAGATTAGAAAAAGGCATAGGTTCAACCCATCAGGGTCTCTTAGGAACATATACCACAAACTTCAGGAGTAAATAACACAAGCTCGAAGGCAGAGCATGGTTGGTGAATCAGACGATAGGATTTACCAATGGAGAAAGAACTTCCAAGGTGATTGGATATGAAGGACGCTATCGGATAAAATCCAACAAAGGATCCGGTGGTGCTCAAGGGATCTGACGTGAGCGTCGGTACTCAACCAGGGGAAGATACAATGCAAGGAGATCAGACTATAGAAACAACTGACTAATTCAAAGCTCAAGCAAAAGGATTAATGATTTCCACATCAAGGGATCAGAAGCAAACGCTCTGATTAAGGATGGATAACTTGAGTAAACTTAGGGGTACAAAGAACGACAATTTGATTGGTCGAGATCCAGCTCATGTTAAAAATGAGGTCTGAGCCGGAAGGATGAATTCTAGGATATGATTGAGGATTGCGAGCATTCGCAACATATTGAATCAACGGACTCAAAATGATATTGACAAAGGATGCCAATAATATTACCAGACTTATGGGATTAATCACAATGCTAGTAAGCAAGAATTTCAAGAGCATTAGGATGTCAAGGATTTGTAGAAGAACGAATGGTATTTCGAAGACTTTTGTGAAATACAGGAATCAACTATGGATGAACGGATACTTGATAAGTGTGAGGAATTATCCGTCGGGGTATTCATGTGGTAAAGAACTACAAGGCAGTAAGCTCAAGGGATTCTCGGGACAGCAGAGAGTATTTTGAGGCATCTTGTAATAACAAGATCAACGGGGAACGGTTGTATGAATGGCAAGTGTATGCAGTTTTCATTGGGGTTGACGGTGGAAGGAAATCGCAAAGGCGATGGCACAAAGACTCGAGAGAACATCGTAGAGTAACTTCGGAATCTTCTAGTGCAGCAGGCGATCATCTGAAGTGAGGGGCTCTCCGAGAGAAAGTACTTTCGAGAACCTAAAGTTAGTTTTGTTTTTAGCAAAATCATTTAACCCGAATAGAAGAGAGTCAGAGTCCCAGAGTAAAGATCGAGGAGTAAAAGATCCTAATACCACCCAATGGCGACGTGGGCCCATGGGCCGCACAACCATGTTAGTAAAAGTTTTGCAATGTCTAGACTCGACTTCGGCGAAGGAGTTGGAAAGGGGGCTACCTACAGGCAGTCGGCTCTGATACCAACTTGTGACGCCCCCGATTCAATCATACACTAATCATACACACAAACGTGTACGATCAAGATCAGGGACTCACGGGAAGATATCACAACACAACTCTAAAACATAAAATAAGTCATACAAGCATCATAATACAAGCCAGGGGCCTCGAGGGCTCGAATACAAGTGCTCAATCATAGACGAGTCAGCGGAAGCAACAATATCTGAGTACAAACATAAGTTAAACAAGTATGCCTTAAGAAGGCTAGCACAAACTGCGATACAGATCGAAAGAGGCGCAGGCCTCCTGCCTGGGATCCTCCTAACTACTCCTGGTCGTCGTCAGCGGGCTGCACATAGTAGTAGCCACCTCCGGGGTAGTAGTCGTCATCGACGGTGGCGTCTGGCTCCTGGGCTCCATCGGCTGGTTGCAGCAATCGGGTAAAGAAAGGGGGAAAAGGGGAAACAAGGCAACCGCGAGTACTCATCCAAAATACTCGCAAGCAAGGAGCTACACTATATATGCATGGATATATGTGTAAAGGGCCATATCAGTGGACTGAGCTGCAGAATGCCAGAATAAGAGGGGGATAGCTAATCCTGTCGAAGACTACGCTTCTGGCAGCCTCCGCCTTGCAGCATGTAGCAGAGAGTAGTCTGAAGTCCTCCAAGTAGCATCGCATAGCATAATCCTACCCGGCGATCCCCTCCTCATTGCCCTGTTAGAGAGCGATCACCGGGTTATATCTGGCACTTGGAAGGGTGTGTTTTATTAAGTATCCAGTTCTAGTTGTCATAAGGTCAAGGTACAACTCCAAGTCGTCCTGTTACCGAAGATCACGGCTATTCGAATAGATTAACTTCCCTGCAGGGGTGCACCACATAACCCAACACGCTTGATCCCATTTGGCCGGACACACTTTTCTGGGTCATGCTCGGCCGCGGAAGATCAACACGTCGCAGCCCGACCTAGGCCAACAGAGCGGTCAGCACACCGGTCTAAACCTAAGAGCCCAGGGGTCTAGGCCCATCGCCCTTAGCACACCTGCACGTTGCGAACGCGGCTGGAAGCAGACCTAGCAACCTCCATTACAAAGGAAGTCACGTTACGCGGTCCAATCTGGCGCGCCCCGCTCAGTCGCTGACGTCACGAAGGGTTCGGCTGATACCACGACGTCGAGTGCCCATATCTTTCCCACGTAGTTGGTTAGAGCGTATAGACCAAATGGCCAGACTCAGATCAAATACCAAGAACTCGTTAAGCGTGTTAAGTATCCGCGAACGCCGAACAGGGCCAGGCCCACCTCTCTCCTAGGCGGTCTCAACCTGCCCTGTCGCTCCGCCACAAAGATCCATCCAGAGGGCCGTCGGGACAAAGGTCCTTTCAGCCCCCAATCCGTGAATCACTCGCGGGTACTCCTCGAGCCGACCCGACTTTAAGCACCACATGTATCATGTATAAAGTATAAGTATATACCCGTGATCACCTCCCGAGTGATCACGGCCCGATAGTATAGCACAGCAGACGGACAAGAATGTAGGGCCACAGATGGAATACTAGCATCCTATACTAAGCATGTAGGATTGCGGTAAAGGTAACAATGAGTAGCAAGGACAGGCTATGCATCAGATAGGTATAACGGAAAGCAAGAATATGCTACACTACTCTAATGCAAGCAGATAGAGTAGAATAGGCGATATCCGTGATCAAGGGGGGGGGCTTGCCTGGTTGCTCGAGACAAGAAGGAGGGGTCGTCGGTGACGAGTCGCACCATAGGGCATTAGCATCGCCAAGGGGTCTACCGGAGAGAAGAGGGGGAGAAACAGTAAATACATATCAAGCAAGTGCATAACAGGACAACAAGCAGAGCTAGACGTGTTCGAACGCGGTATGAGGTGATACCGGTCAAGGGAGGAAACATCCGGGAAAGTATCCCCGGTGTTCCGTGTTTTTGGACAGATGAACCGGAGGTGAAATGTTGCAGGTTCACTATGCTAGGTACGCGTGGCGGATGAACGGGCTGCGTATCCGGATTCGTCTCGTCGTTCTGAGCAACTTTCGTGTAGAAAGTTTTTCCATCTGAGCTATGGTTTATTTTATATTAATTTTTGAAGTTTTAAATCATTTTCTAAATTTAATTTAATTCGAATAAATGTGAATTGCTAGGTGTACCCAGCTCTGGGTACACATAAGTGTACCAGAGGGGCTGACATGTGGGTCCAAGGGGTCCCTGTTGACCAGTCAAACTTTGACTGGTCAACAGGGGGTGGGTCCCCCTTGTCATATACTATTTTACTAACCTAACAGATTAAATAGACTAATTAGGTTATCAATTTAACTACACAGGTTAATTAAGTTAATTAACTCTTTAATTAATTAATCAATTGATATTTTTATTATTATTATTATTTAATCTCTTTGTTTATAAATGTTTCAGGGGCATGGGGCCCCTTTGTCATAGGCCCCTGGGGGCTTAACGGGGTGGGTTAACGGGCGCGGGCGAGGCTGCCCGTTTGGGCGCCCGTCCAGACCAAAGGAGGCGCCGGGAGTCAGAGCCGACGGCGAGGTGCGCCGGGCAGCAAGAGGCGAAGGGTGTGGTGCGACACGCTGCAGGGAGCGCCAAGGCAGAGGCAGGTGAGCAGCGACATGGTGTGGCGACGACATGTAGTAGGGACAGAGGCGCGCCTCGGGCGAACGTGCGCGCGCTAGGGCACGGCCAAGTCGTGCGCGGAGCGGGGGCACCGGGCGCGGCAACGGGAGGACGCGGACGGCGGTTACAACAACGAGATGGAGGGGGAAGGTGGGGGGTCGTCGGAGAGGCTCACTGTGGAGCTCGTGGAGGGCTCGGTGAAGCCGGGGGAGGTCGAGGCCGTACGACGAGGTGGGGATGAGGACGACGGTTCCAGGCGGCAGCGGTTGGCGTCGGTGCGACGAGCACGACGTCCTGCGAAGCTCGGGGAAGACGGGCTCGGTGCCGGAGGGTGAGGAACAAGGCCGGGAGGGGGGGCGGCGAGGACGAGGCGTTCGGCGACGATGGAGGAGCTCCGGCGAATGGCCTCGGCGACGGCAGTTCATGGCGGGGGGGTCAGGTGGGCCAGTTGGGCTGGCCAGCTGGGCCGGAGCCCAGTGAAGGGGGGGGGGGGTTCCCTTTCCCCCTTTTTGTTTGTTTTGTTTTCTCTTACTTTTTCTTATTTTTCTTTTCTGTTTTCTTTTAGTTCCTAATTATTTTGATTTTAATAAAATACCAAAGTGGCACCTAAATTGATGTTACAAATTATGTCACAACCACAAAAAGTTTCATCCCAAAATAATATAGTTTAGTATTTTACAAAACATAAAGGCATTTAATTAATGGTTTTAGCTACTGATTTAATTAGTTTAGTGCATTTAAAAATATTATAAAGACTTGGTTTCTCCACCAATATATCTTATGAATTATTTGTCACAATAAGAACATTTTAGTTTTGACTTTTGAAAACTTTAATTGTTTGACTTGTTTTGAATTTGGATTTTGAGTCGGTTTTAAACTAATGCGAGATTAGCAACAGTAATTGAGGTGACGTGGCATCATTAGCAAAGGTTACTGTAGCTTGATTATCAGGGCGTCACACAACTCTTCCGGAGACACGTCCGGATAATCCCTTACCACTGGTACTTCCTCCTGCACAACTCCTGATAAGGAATTTACATGTGCTCTCCTCGGCTCATGCCGTGATACATATTTGATTCTCCTTCCTTCTGGGGTGGTAAGCAAAATCGACTTACTGGCACAATCAATATTCCCTCCGTACTTTGATAACCAATCCATACCTAATATCACATCCAATCCTTGGGATTCCAAAACTATTAGGTCCGAGGGAAATACATAGTTTCCAATCCTTAATGGCAGTCGATCGCACCATATACTTGCCATGTATTCTGCTCCGGGTGAGGTTACTAGCATGGGTGACCTAAGGGCTTGGGTTGGTAATTTATACTTATCCACAAATCCCCTTGATATGTATGAATGCGATGCACCAGTATCAAAAAGAACAACTGCAGTAAATGTCTTAACCAAAAACTTACCTATTACTGCGTCTGGCCGAGCTTAAACCTCCTCCACGGTAACGTGGTTCACCTGTCACCTGTTGAAAGGGTTCGGCTTCTTTCCTGAGCTTCCATTGTCGTTACCATTTTGGGCTTCTGGACATTCATTTGCATAATGCCCAGTCTTACGGCACTTATAACCGGTGATATGGCTAAGGTCTACCTTGGATGGTGTTGACGGGTTGGTGCGGTTTTGTCCATTGCTTCCTCCCTTCCCGTTTCCATTCTTTGTGCCATTATGATTTTGCGAGCTACCTCCTCTGTGAGTATGCTGAAATTGCCCTCCTGGCTTCGGGGTAAAGCGTAGTTTCTGCTGAGCTCCAGAGTTATACTTCCCCTGTCCATACTTTCTCTTGCGATTGTTAATCTGCTGCTGCTTCCCTTCAATCATAAGAGCACGGTCTACTAACTCCTGGTAGTTATTGAAGGTGGCTACCATCAACTGCATGCTCAGCTCATCGTTCAGTCCTTCTAGAAACTTCTCCTGCTTAGTTGCGTCCGTAGCAACGTCATCTGGGGCATAACGTGCTAGTTTACTAAAGTCATCCACATACTGGCCAACTGTCCGTCCTCCTTGGCGCAAGTTAAGAAACTCACGCTTCTTCATGGCCATAGCTCCTGCTGAAACATGGGCAGTGCGGAAAGCTTGCTGAAACTGATCCCATGTGACAGTGTCTACATGATAAGTTGCTGTAAAATTCTCCCACCATGCTGCTGCGGGTCCTTCAAGATGATGTGCGACAAATTTCACCTTTTCCCCATCTGTACATCCTGTAGTGGTCAACTCCCTCCCTACTTTGCGGAGCCAATCATCTGCAACAATCGGCTCGGTGCTACTGGAAAACACCGGCGGATTCAGCCTTAAGAAACGGGACAAATGGTCAACAGGTGGTGGTGGTGGTGGGTTGTTGTTGTTGTTGCCTTGGTTCTGTACCAATGTTTGAATCAAGACATTCTGCTGCTGAATCAACTGAGTGATCTCCGGCGGGAAAAAAATCCGGGGTCGCGTCTCGGAGGCATCTGAGGGTTTATAGAAAAGGAGAGAGTTAAGAATAGAATGAGGTCTAGGGAGAAAACACTACCCATATGCACATGAGACAAAAACACACAATATCACTCCAATCAAATCAAACAAGGGCATGCAACGGTCTAACTATCATTACAAAGTGCTGGAACTAAAACTAATTTTTTAATGGGGGGAATTCTACTACTGTTATGGTGGTCAACTAGAAAAACTGCTCCGATGAAGACTCCATGATATCTGCTCCAGCTTCATCAACATAGTCATCACCACTATCGTCAGGATCCGAGTCGGTGTCGTCGACGATGATGTAGTTCTTTGGACAGGTGCAATCTTCATCTTCTCCTCCGGGTGCTGAATTTCCCATGAGTTCTTCAATCTTCTCCTTAAGATCGCCGTTTTGTCCCACTAGAGCTACAATCTCCTCCATGTAGTCCTTGCGAGTGGCCTTCAGTTCCCCTTCTAGTTTGATAATCTTGGCTTTTGCTTTCTTCAACTCCATCATGTCTGCGCACATCTGGTTCTCCTGGCGTCGAATGTGCTGATTTAACTCTTGGATGAAAGCTGCAATGGATCGATCCTTCTTAGTGCTAACTATCTCCCACTGTTCATCTCGGCGTCCGCAAATCTGGTAGATAGTATCCTTGAGGTCTTCTTAGTAAACTTCTCCAATGCGTCCCATGGTTATGTGAGCTGCCATGCTCTTTCCCAGACTCCAGGTTGGTGCATTAAAAACACACTCTATGGGCTCCGTGGATCGCACGAACGCCCTTCCGAGCACTTGAGCTTGAATCTTCCAGCTCCTCTTGGGTAAAGTGGAATTGTAGGTCCGGTGAAGCTTGGTATTCCGATGTTCAGTACTTAGTGACTTCCTTGGTGTCATCCAAAGGGTGTATCTTCATCCGGCTGGATGAACTTGATCCTCGCTTTCGTCATCCTAAAATGAGTAGAAAAGATGAGGAGTCGAAATGAGAAGAGAGTAGTGATCTAGGGCTTTAGCTTAGTGGTCGTGTCTCTACAATCGTGGTGCTCGATATCATCTTTGTAGCGACCGGACCTCAAAGCGATCGATCTCGTGCTCAAGTGTCATCCCTGGATCAAGAATGCCGACACCACACAATACTCAAGGATTTATAACAGAGTAGCAATCACACACTTATTACATCGAATGTCTCAAGAGAGAACTTACTAAAATAAATATGGCTTAAGGCCATCTAATAACGACAACAGCGGAAGGCTTGGAATAATAAGCGAGTCCATCAACTCCAACGGCATCACTGAGTATAGAACCACGACCTAAGCACCTTACTCGTCGTCGAAAAGTCTCGCAACATGAAACGTTGTAGCCAAAACGGGTCAAGACATGGAATATGCTTTGGCAAAGTAACACATAGAGAATAATGAAAGAGTAAGCCTATACTACATGCATATATGGCTGGTGGAAAGCTCTATGGTTACAGTTTTGCGTAAAGCCAATTTTTCCCTACTGCAAAGGAATAAATTTTATTTAACCATCATGGTGGTTGTTAAACATTGAGAATGGTTGACAGCATCCTCAATCCCAATTAAAAGTACTCATTAACAACCCAACAATATTAATTAGATTAACATGATGAGATTCACATGATAATCCAAGTACTAGATACTCAAGATGTCCATAACCGGGGACACGGCTAACCATGATTAGTTTATACACTCTCTGAGAGGTTTATGCACTTTTCCCCACTGACTCGATCTCCTCCGCTTGATTTCTCGCACTACATGGTGTTTGAGAAACGGATGACCGAGACATAGTCTTTCAGAAGCGCTAGCACCTTACGTATGGGTAGACCGTACCAACCTACAACCCCTACATCAGCTAGTCTACCCGTAAGAGTTTGCTCAACTTAGTCAACTATGCTAGAGCCCATATTAGCATGTGGCTGCACACGGAAGTTTCTAGCATAAATAATCTCATGATCCCTTTGAGCCTGGGTGGCGGTCCAAAGAAAAACAAGCAACTCCTGGAAACCAGGTGCCTCAATCCACCGAGATGTGTGTTTAAGTTGCCACCTTAAGTAAACCATTCATTTAACAATCTCACATCTGTCATGGATACACTCACCCAATCCACGTCTACTAGCATAGCATGGCATAATAAGCAAACGTAGAAGTAACTCCCAAAGGTTTGAAAATAAACAGGAAATAGGTACTACCTCATCTACTTCCCATCCCACAATTTAATTAGATCCTAATCATGTAATATTTGAGGATTGATCTAATGCAATAAAACTGGGTAGTAGAAAAGGTATGATCAAAGTGTTACTTGTCTTGCTGATGATCCGCGAAACCTAGAGACTCGAAGTAACAGGCGGTGCACTCCGGGTATTCTATCGCAGACAAACAAAGAAGCATACAATAAGTACTCATCTAATGCACGGGTAAAACTCAAGCAAATGATCTAACCAGAAAGTTCAACTTAAGAACTCCGGTTTGCAAAAAGAATCAAATCAAACGAAGCAACGGAAGTCAAACGGCAAAAGAAAACAACTCCATTTTACTAATCTGGATCTAAGTCAAATTTTACAGAGGCAAAAACTTGTTTAAGTTGGTTATTCGGAAAGAGGGTTTCGAGGCGAAACTCCAGCGCTTGAATCGCCGATTCGATAAACGAATGAAAAGTTATACTAAAACGAAAATCGGATCGGAAATCGCGATCAGAAAAATCGCGGATTAAATCCGAGAAAAAGGAAAACGACGAATAGGTTAACGAACGAACGTTCGTTAACTAGAGCTAATCTGACGAACACGTTCGTTAAAACGAACGAACAAGCGAGCGCTCGCTATTTAACCGAATCTAAAAAACCGATCTAATAAAAAAACGGAAACTAAAAAAAACCCGACGAAAACCAACGGAAAAACCGATCGGTTTTTATAAAAAAAATGGCGCGATTCCGAGGCGGCGGTGAACCTCGGGCGTGGGTCGGCGGCTCAATGAGGCGGCAGCGGCTAGGCTAGGGTTAGGGTTAGGTTGGCGTGGCGGCGGCGGGCGGGCCGACAATGGCTGGTGGTGGGTGGGGCGGCTCGGCGGCGCTATTTAAAGGCTGCCCAGGTGAGTCTGCTCGAGTGCACGGCCCGTAGGTCGGTTTGCTTTTTTTTAAAAAATAAATAATTTCACGCAGAAAAACAAACGAAAGAAATACTAAACGGACTCCAAAAATCCCGAAATAAATTTTCCCCGGCTTCTAAAATCAAGCCGGACTAGATGAACATTTATTTGGGGCCTAAATGCAATTTTGAAAAATGCACATTTTTCCTAAATTCAAATAAAATGACGAAAAACTCCAAAATAAAATCTTATTTGAGTTTATTATTAAATCCTCATTATTTCTTTATTTTGGGAAAGTCATTTTATTCCCTCTCTCATATTTTTGTAATAGAAATAATTGAAGATAAAATAATTAAAATCAAATGATCCTATTCTCAAAATTTGAGAAAACTCAAATATGAAAATAACGAAATCCCCAACTCTCTCCGTGGGTCCTTGAGTTGCGTAGAATTTGCAGGATCGAGCCAACAATGCAACAAAAATATGATATGCAATGATGATCTATGTATAAAATTCCAAATTGAAAATTTTGGATGTTACATGATGTAATAAAACCGTCAAAATGATAAAAAAATGTTTACGATGGTGGAGGCATCAAACACGGTTCAGATTATAGTTGCGTGTGCGATGTGTGGCATACAATTAATCCATAAGAACTGTTTGCGTTGAGGCAACACAACAGAATTGGTTAGCCAGATCAAGGTGTGTGCGATATACGACATACAATTCACTCGGATAAACTGATTGTGATTAGGGAACGCAACAGAAACAGTCAGCCAGATCAAGATGTGTATGATATATGGCATATGATTCACTTGACGAACTATTTTTGATTAGGCAACACAACAGAAACGGTTCAGCCATATCAAGGTGTGTTCAATGGAGGGCACACATTTCATTTCGATAAACTGTTTGTGTTGACCCAAGGGAACAGATACGTTTCATGTAAACAACATGTGTGTGATACGCGACAAATAGGTCCGTAATCAGGAATGTGTGTGCAGACCAATAATAACACAAACACTTGCTAATAAGAAGCCATGTGCATTGTGGGCAAATGCTTCCTGGTATACAAATGTGAGCGATTGATGAATTCATCACCGACTGTTGCCCTAGTATCGTCCGTGTGCGATGTGAGTGCATGCAGAACAACAACATATATACTTAATTATAAGGACATGATTGCATAACCAAATTAAACATCCAATTACATAGGTGGCTAGGACATGCATGACATTTCCAGACACCAAAGTAAACTATTACATGCATAATTAACTAGGATAAACCATCATCTGATCATCATCTACTTCTTCTTGTGACACTTGCCGTCACTACTCTACTAGGATAAACAGAACAATATTCTTTACTGTGAATAGTGTGCTCTGTTGGGCACACAAGTATATGGATCGTAGCCTAGGACGAGCAATGTGCCTCGACGCGTCATACTAGCTCGATGGTCCTTCTATGCTAAGTATCCATTAATTGATGGTGTTTTATGAACACACCACCATTTCCCGCCATTTCCTCACCGGTTTCCCGCAGCCACCCATCGATATCGCGCATAAACCTAGGCGGCGCGCGGCGCACCGAGGCAACAAGCGCAGCCAGTAGCACATCCACCTTTTCCAAGCATGCCAACCCACTAAAGCGCCGCCTCTGCCATCAACCTCCTCGACGAGGAAAATGAGAAGGCGCCACGACCCGTCGAGGCCGAGGCGCTCCCCGAAAATGTGATGGACGACGACGTGCTGCACGTCATCGCCAGGGTTGAGCAGACCCCTGGCGCACGGCGCTTCAGCGCCCCGGGTCAAGATAGGAATGTCAGCACCGAGAGGCTTGCTGCAGATTGATATCTACTACACAACTTTTTCTTGTACACTCGTGCTGGGTCTCCAAGCGCAGAGCTTAGTAGGACAGTAGCAAATTTCCCTCAAGTGGATGACCTAAGGTTTATCAATCCGTGGGAGGCATAGGATGAAGATGGTCTCTCTCAAACATCCCTGCAACCAAATAACAAAGAGTCTCTTGTGTCCCCAACACACCAAATACAATGGTAAATTGTATAGGTGCACTAGTTTGGCGAAGCGATAGTGATACAAGTGTAGTAACAATAGTAGATATTGATTTTTGTAATAGGAACAATAAAAAATAGCAAGGTAGCAAGTAAAGCGAGCACAAAAGCTATTGCAATGCTTGCAAATGAGGCCTAAGGTCCGTACTTTCGCTAGTGCAATCTCTCAACAATGCTAATATAATTGGATCATATAACCATCCCTCAACGTGTGGTGAAGAATCACTCCAATGTTCTTATCTAGCGGAGAACATAAGAATAAATTGTTTGTAGGGTATGAAACCACCTCAAAGATATCCTTTCCGATCGATCTATCCAAGAGTTCGTACTAAAATAACACCAAGTTATCCTTTCCGATCGATCTATCTAAGAGTTTGTACTAAAATAAAACCATATGATACACATCAACCAACTCTAATGTCACCTAGATACTCCCATGCCACCGCGATTATCCGTGAGTTGATTATGCAATATGCACCAAATAATTTCAGATTCATAATACTCAATCCAACACAAAGAATCTCAAAGATTGCCCCAAGATTTCTACCAGAGAAACAAGGACGAAAATGTGCATCAACCCCTATGCATAGATTACCCCAATGTCACCTCGGGAATCCGCGAGTTGAGTGCCAAAACATATATCAAGTGAATCAATATGATACCCCAGTGTCACCACGGGTATTCATAGCAAGACATACATCAAGTTCTCTCAAATCCATAAAAGTATTCAATCCGATAAAACGAAATCTCAAAGGGAAAACTCAATTCATCACAACAAGATAGAGAGGGAGAAACACCATATGATCCAACTATATTAACAAGCTCCAGATACATCAAGATACTGCCAACTCAAGAAGACGAGAGAGAGAGAGAGAGAGAGAGAGAGAGAGAGAGAGAGAGATTAAACACATAGCTACTGGTACAAACTCTCAGCCCCGAGGGTGGACTACTCCCTCCTCATCATGGTAGCCGCCGGGATGATGAAGATGGCCACCGGTGATGATTTCCCCCTCCGGCAGGATGCCAGAACGGGGTCTAGATTGGTTTTTCATGGATACAGAGGCTTGCGGCAGCGGAACTTCTGATCTACGGTTATTTCTGGATGTTTGTGTATATATAGGATTTTTCAGCATTGGAATCACGCGAAGATGGGCCTCGAGGTGGGCACAACCCACCTGGGCGCGCCTGGGCCTCCTGGCGCGCCCACGTGTCTTGTGCTCACCTCCTTCACCCTCTGGTCCTCCCACGAAGCTTCTAGTGCATCTTTTGTTCCAAAAAAATCATCAAAAAGTTTCATTGCATTTGGAGAACTTTTATTTCTCCACAAAAAACAACACCATGGTAGTTCTACTGAAATAGCGCCAGTCCGGGTTAGTTCCATGCAAATCATACCAAAACCATATAAAATTGTTCTAAACCTGGCATGAATGCTTCATAAATTATAGATACGTTGGAGACGTATCAACATCTCCAAGCTTAATTCCTACTCGTCCTCGAGTAGGTAAATGATAAAAGAAATAATTTATGAAGTGTGAATGCTAGCAAAGTGCATAAGTTTGATCAATGATAATTTCAATCACTTTTCCTAGCATCATAACAGCAACTCTTTCCAATAAAACTCATCATGTTAAAGTAGCAACCTATTCACATGTTATGGTTCAAACAATGAATTCTCTTGAAACTTAACAACCTATGTTCTCAGTCACCAAGCAATTGCAATTCAACTTATTCAAAAAAGTCTAAGAGCTCCACATACTCAATCATCATATAGTCATCTATGGCTGCTAGTACTAAAAGCATATTCTTAGAACAAATGGCATCCATCGAACACAGAGAAAGATAGGGGCTTAATGTTTCGCCTCCCAACTCATTTATCATAGAGATAATTGTCAAAAATAATAATTCATGATAAAATATATTTGACTGATCATATGTGCCTAGACTTTCCCCACCACATGAAGCTTGCCAACTAGAGAATAACTGAGGTTGAAATGAGAATGCATACTATTGACTCTTGCATAAATTGTGACGCCCGGATAATTAAGCTACAATGATCCCCGCTAATGATGCCACGTCACCTCGGTTACTGTGGATAAACTCGCGTTAGTTCGAAACCTAGTTCGAATTTCAAATTTAAAACCGAGGCAAACAATAAAAATTTTCAAACATTAAAACTAAAATGTTCGGTTAGTGCCACATAATTACGTAGGTAATAGTTGTGAAGGAAACTTGTTTTTAGAAAATGTTAAAAGGCTCTAAAATAAAAAAAACAGAAAAGGGAAATAAATAACAGAAAAGAAAACAAAACTAACAGATAACAAAAAGGAGAAAGCCCCACGACCCCTTGGGCTTCGCCCAAAGAGGCCATGGCCTAGGCAGCCGGCCGCCAAGCCCACCCCTACTCCCCCACTCCATAACCCCCACCGACGGAAACCCTAGACCGCCCCCCACTTCCCCACTCGCCCCTCCCGCACGATCCCCTCTACTCCCTCTGTTTCGCCCGATCCAGATCGGGGGAAATGCCCTGGCGCCGCGTCGACGTAGCCACCTCATCGACGCGCCCCCCGGAGACCCTCCTCGCCGGAGCGGCCCCCCGATCGCCCATGCCATCGTCGCTCCATCCATGACTCCTCGCCGGCTCCACCAACCCTCACCACCCTCTCCCCGACCTGGACGCGTCGCCCCTGACCCCGTCGTAATCACCGGCGCTAGGCGCCGCCTCGCTGGCGCTGCCCTACCGCCGCCGCCCTATGTCGGATCGACCTCGCCGTGGCCTCCTCATCTCCTCCCCACGGGTCGCCCCCGAGCCTCGCCGCCCCGCTTCTCTTCAACGCTGGTGAGGCCATCAGCCTCTCCCCCTCGATCTGTGTCACCGGCGCCGTTCATTGCCAGCACAAGACGACCCTGCCGCTGCCGCTTCGCTCGCCACCGGACCTCGCCGTCCGCACCTGCCCCCGCTCGCTTAGCCTCACAAGCAGCTTGCGCTGGTGCCCGCCGCTCCTCGGCCGCTACTACCGCGCCGCCACGCGTCTGCTGCCTTGATCTGTCGCGCCGTGCCCGGTGGCCTTGCACCGCAGCGCTCCCTCGGGCACGAGCGCCCGCAACCAGCGCCCGACCCGTTAACACGCCCGAATCCACTATGGCCCCTGTGCCTATGACACATGGGGCCCGCACCTGGAACGTTAAAAAAAGGAGATAAAAAAACAATAATAAATAAAAATATTAATTAATTAATTAATTAACTTAATTAATCCTGTTTATAGTTAACTTATTTAGCTATTGTTAATTAATTAAACTATAATTAGATTAGTTAAACCCTAATTAGAATAAACAGAGTATGGCATGCGGGACCCACACGTCAGTTGACCAGTCAACACCTCTGTTGACTGCTGACGTCATGATGACGTCATGATGATGTCAGCAGACACTGTTCTGGATAATGTTGAATTAAAATATTTAAATTTATCCTAAAAAATGATTTAAAACTTTAAAAAATGAATATAAAATAGACCGTAGCTCGGATGGAAAAACTTTCTACATGAAAGTTGCTCAGAACGACGAGACGAATCCGGATACGCAGTCCATTCGTCCGCCACACACCCCTAACCTATCGAACTCGCAACTTCCCCCCTCCGGCTCCTCTGCCCGAAAACACGAAACACCGGGGATATTTTCCCGGATGTTTCCCCCCTTAACCGGTACCACCTCATACCACGTTAGGGCACGCCTAGCATCGTTACTTGTCTTGTCATGCATCGATATGCATCTGTTTACATGGTATTCATTGTTTCTTCCCCCTCTTCTCTCCGGTAGACTACGAGACCGACGCCTGCTGCTGCCCAGTTCGACCACGGAGTTTGACCCCTCTCTCTTGCCGTGAGCAACTAGGCAAGCCCCCTTGATCACCAGATATCGCCTATTCTACTCTATCCGCTTGCATTAGAGTAGTGTAGCATGTTACCGCTTTCGTTATACCTATCCCGACGCATAGCCTTTGTCCTGCTACTACTGTTGTTACCTTTACCTGCAATCCTACCTGCTTAGTATAGGATGCTAGTATTCCATCTGTGGCCCTACATTCTTGTCCGTCTGCTGTGCTATACTATCGGGCCGTGATCACTCGGGAGGTGATCACGGGTATATACTTATACTTATACATGATACATGTGGTGACTAAAGTCGGGTCGGCTTGTGGAGCACCCGCGAGTGATTCACGGATTGGGGGCTGAAAGGACCTTTGTCCCGACGGCCCTCTGGATGGATCTTTGTGGCGGAGCGACAGGGCAGGTTGAGACCGCCTAGGAGAGAGGTGGGCCTGGCCCTGTTCGGCGTTCGCGGATACTTAACACGCTTAACGAGATCTTGGTATTTGATCTGAGTTGGCTACGGGCCTATACGCACTAACCAACTACGTGGGAAAGATATGGGCACTCGACGTCGTGGTATCAGCCGAAGCACTTCGTGACGTCAGCGACTGAGCGGCGCGCGCCGAATTGGACTGGAACGCCACTAGGCTAGGTCTGCTTTCGGCCGCCCTCGCAACGCAGTGTGTGTGTTCAGGTGATGGGCCCAGACCCTGGCGCCTAGGTTTAGACCGCGTCTTGACCTCTCTGTTGAGCCTAGGTGGGGCTGCGACGTGTTGATCTTCCGCGGCCGGGCATGACCCAGGAAAGTGTGTCCGACCAAATGGGATCAAGCGTGTTGGGTTATGTGGTGCACCCCTGCAGGGAAGTTAATCTATTGAATAGCCGTGATCTTGAGAATAGGACGACTTGGAGTTGTACCTTGACCTTATGACAACTAGAACCGGATACTTAATAAAACACACCCTTCCAAGTGCGGATACAACCGGTGGTCGCTCTCTCGGGGATACGAGGAGGGATCGCGGGTAGGATTATTGCTATGTGATGTTACTTGGAGGACTTCAGACTGCCCTCTTCTACTGTTGCAAGGCGAAGGTGACCGAAGCGTAGTCTTCGATAAGACTAGCTATCCCCTCTTATTCGGCATTCTGCAGCTCAGTCCACCGATATGGCCCTTTACACATATATCCATGCATATGTAGTGTAGCTCCTTGCTTGCAGTACTTTGGATGAGTACTCACGGTTGCATTGTTTCCCCTTTTCCCCTATCTCTACTCGATTGCTGCAACAGACGATGGAGCCCAGAGCGACGCCACCGTCGATGGCGACTACTACACTGGAGGTGCCTACTACTACGTGCAGCCCAGCGACGATTTAATTGGAGTAGTTTAGGAGGATCCTGGCGGGAGGCTGCGCCTCTTCGATCTGTATCCCGGTTTGTGCTAGCCATCTTATGGCAACTTGTTTAACTTATGTCTATACTCAGATATTGTTGCTTCCGCTGACTCGTCTATGATCGAGCACTTGTATTCGAGCCCTCGAGGCCCTGGCTTGTATTATGATGCTTGTATGACTTATTTATGTTTTAGAGTTGTGTTGTGATATCTTCCCGTGAGTCCTTGATCTTGATCGTACACATTTGAGTGCATGATTAGTGTACGATTGAATCTAGGGCGTCACAAGTTGGTATCAGAGCTGACTGCTTGTAGGAATCCCCCTTCCACACTCCTTGGCCGAAGTTGAGTCTAGACTTTACAAAACTTTTACTAACATGGTTGTGCGGTCCATGGGCCCACGTCGCCATTGGGTGGTATTAGGATCTTTTACTCCTCGACCTTTACTCTGGGATTCTGAACGCTCTTCTATTCAGGTTAAACGATTTTTACTAAAATCTAACTTTAGGTTCTCGAAAATACTTTCAACCGGAGAGGCCCTTCAGTCCGAATGATCACCGACTGCACCAGAAGATTTCGGAGATACTCTTTGATATTCTCTCGAGACTTTGTGCCCATCACTTTTGCTACTCCCGACCACCGATAAATCCTTATGGATAACTACTTACACTTGCCATTCTTACGATCATCCCCCATTGATCTTGTTATTACAAGATACCCGAAGTTTTCTCTATTGTTCCGAGAATACTTCGTGCCTACTGCCTAGCAGTTCTTTGCCACATGAATACCCCTTCAAATAAATCCTCGCACTTGTCGAGTATCCGCTCATCCCCAGTTGTTCATGAGTTTCACAAAAGTCTTCAAAATACTATTCGATCTTCCGTAAATCCTGAGCAGCCTATTGCTCTTGAAATTCTTGCTTGCTTGCATTATGGTTAATCCCATAAGTCTCGTAATCTTAATGGCATACCTTGTCATTATCATTTTGGGTCTGTTGATTCAATATGTTGCGAATGCTCGCAATCCTCAAATAGATCCTAGAATTCATCCTTCCGGCTCAGACGTCATTTTGAACATGAGCTGGTTCTCGAGCAAACTATCTGTCATCGATTGTGCCTCTGGTATATTCAATTGATCCATCCTTGATCAGAACATCTGCTTCTGATCCTTTGTTTTGGAAATCATAATTCCTTTGCATTTAAGCTTTGAATTATTCAGATGATTCCATAACCTGTTGCATTTGCATTCCTTCCTCTTCTGGTTGAGTATCGATACTCATATCAGATCCTTTGTGGACCATCAAGTCCTTTGTTGGATTGTTATCCGACAGTGTCCTTCACATTTGATCACTTTGTGAGGTCTTCCCCTGATACATAATGCCTTTGTTAAGTTGTATCCTCTGCTTGGCCAACCATGCTCTGCTTTCGGGCTTGTGTTATTTACTCTTGAAACTTGTGGTATATGTTTGTAAGAAGCCCCTATGGGTTAAACATATGCCTTCTCTAAACCGTGTGAACCCAAAAGTTTTCACGAGTCATACTCTTCTGGTGCTTCACCAGATAAAAATTCAACACTGCAACTTCATCGAACGTGAGAAGTGAATGAAAGGTTATGCATTGGAGAAGTGGGAGTCGACCTTGAACTTTGTGTTCATGCCCATGGACGCGATGTATATCCTATCGTGGAAGCTTCTTGTAATAATAACTATTTCCTTGATAACTAACATATGGTATCTGTGAATTGATCCCTTGCAATCGTGGTTCCGACCATGATTGTTCTTCCTTGATTCCATTTCTTGGACAAGTTAAAACAATTGTCTTCTATGGATCAATACACCAGTCCAACCTTTACTTTGATCTTGTGTCGAGTATTACCCCCCTGGTATCTCGAGATTATCATGGAACTGCATAACTTCTTATGAGTTCTTCATCAAGTGCTACCTTCTCACTGATCCCAATTTTTCACGGACTCTGAGTTATTAAACACTCAAATACACCGATAACTGACTCGATCCGTACCGTGATTAAACAACTCTTGGTAACCTTCATTACTTACAAGTTTGAACTTGATCACGTCATTCCTAGCCTGCTTGGCTATATCCTTGTCGTGCCAATTTTAACTGTGCTACCTGGTCCTTCTTCCCGGAGCATAAATTTGCGACGATAGCTAAGCTTACGTTGATTTTCCTCGTCATACCCTTTCACCTTAAACAACAAGCTTGAGTTCGAGTTTGTGTCGTAACTGTGATTCCAATAACCTCTTGCTGCATCATTCCTTTGACTTGATGTCGTCGCTGATTGATTACATCTTCATGAAATCTCTCGACAAATATGTCGTGTTCATCATCAACCTTATGAGCTCTTCCAGGATATCAACCGGATTCATGAAGAGAAATACCATCCTTGCCCTCGATGAGTTGTGTTATCATCGGCCACTTATTGCCTTCCCTCCAACACAAACTTGTTCGTGTTTTGTGTAAACCTTGAGATCCCTGCTACCCAGCAGCTTGATCTTCCTTACCTCGGAAGTATTACCATCTCTTTTGTCAAGAATGTGGTGAGAATTTCACCACCTCTTAAAAATTCTTGATATCATAATACTTCTTGCCATCTTCGTTCATTCCTTGGTCCCCGTATTGTTTTCAACCGGAATACCGACAATTGAGCTATGACGTGTGAATTCAAAACTTCTATCAACCCTATTCCTTTGAAGTGAATGGGCGATAGTTCATTCTAAGTCTTTCGATAATTGAATCACCATTCTAACATTGACCGTGCAACCCAACCCATATTTCAGGTGCACCATTCAACCAATGTTTAATTATGTATGTTTTCCTCGAGCATATCCCATTATATCTTTTGATCTAACAAATGTCGTCTTCTTGTTCACATTATCGCGGAAATCCATCCGTTTGGAATTCTCGATGAATTGTCGCTGAGCCCATCAGCCACCTTCTCATCCCCTCCTTGGTTTAATGATGAACTATTGCTTCAGAAACCCGCTCCCATAGTTCATTTCTCGAGAATCTTGCAATGTCATTTCGTCGATTTGTGTTGCACCTTTTCCTCTCGGACCCCCTGAGTCTGAGGTATCATGACACCAATTGGATATGGATCTCGGTCAGATATGATGGTTGGGACAACTTTCCAAGAGTTATGATGTTGATCCTTTGATGACCCGGTAACATGATGTCATGCCTAGCACCCCCCCGGCTGGAGGACCTATCATTATAGATTCCTTTTCAGCAAGGTTATCCATTCATCCATGAGAAATTGTAAGACTTATTCTACAAGTTATTCTGATGGATCCCGTGTTTCAAAGTCTGATCTTCACCTGAAGACCATGTCAATGCTATCTCGAAGCATGTCAATGGTACTCCGATTTTCAACAGGAACATTTGAAGCACAATGCAAAATTTTATTTATCACTTATCCTAACACCGTTCTATGGGTAATATCATGAGATTCCTCCCCCCTTACCTAAATGGTTTTCTACTTTATATCCTGTCATGGATATCTTGCTCTGCTTGTCCTTGGGAAGGATATACCCTTGAAATATGTGTTTAAACATATTTTCCTTTCCGTTGTTCTGTTTAATCTGATGATCATATTTTCCTTTCCATTGTTTGGTTTAACCTTTCTTGTGATCTATATGATCTAAGCAGTAATATTCTCCTGCTTATGTAACCACCTCAGTAAACCATTCCGTCAGAAAGACCCTGTACTCCTGTTGATGACATTCCGGTAACCATGGATGGACGAGAACTTTGCCTATTGGTCCGCCTCGTTCAACGAGCAGGAAAATGGTTCTCTTCGTCCCTCACCCTTGGTATCGTTGTTGTTGCCGAGATAACTGATAGGCTACCCTCTGACACGCCTTACTATCGTGACCGTGCAAGATGTCGGCCCCCTTCCTACTTTCAACCACATGGTGGGCCCATAACCCACAGTTCCACAGGATCGAAACCTGACTCTCCTGTACACCCCCTGTTCCCAAAGTTATTCCTCGCGCGTGGACTCGTATGTAATTCACGGACCACCGTCCCAAGTGATCTATTTTGGTATCAGACGCAATACTTATTCTCGTTGCTCTGAACCCCTTTCACCTTCTAATTAGGCATCGAACGCTTGCCTATCCGTTTGAAACTTCTCATGGTACCTCCTTACTTTGCTCTCGATATTTTCTTAAGATTCAATTCGAGAGTAACTTCCGCCACCTTCCTCGATGTTATCGACCAGATAGTCAACCTTGTAGAGGTCTTTCCTTTTGAAGCTACCCCTTATCCTTTCCGTAAGTACGATGAAGATCCCCAAGGAAGGGCGACAACTTCATCATGATGACCCGAAGCAGAGAACTGAAGACATCAATGTAAAGGATCGACCTCTTCGAGAAGAGCAACTATGACCAAGAAGAATCGTTAGAATTTCGTAACCAGATCCCTTCCCCCCTTATAACCGCTCCTAAATCTCGGGACGAGATTTCTTGTAGTGGAGGAGAATTTTGACGCCTTGGATAATTAATCTCTGATGATCCCGCTAATGATGCCACGTCACCTCGATTCATTGTGGATAAACTCGCGTTAGTTCGAAACCTAGTTCGAATTTCAAATTTAAAACCGAGGCAAACAATAAAAGTTTTCAAACATTAAAACTAAAATGTTCGGTTAGTGCCAAATAATTACGTAGGTAATAGTTGTGAAGGAAACTTGTTTTTAGAAAATGCTAAAAGGCTCTAAAATAAAAAACAGAAAAGGGAAATAAATAACAAAAAAGAAAACAAAACTAACAGATAACAAAAAGGAGAAAGCCCCACGACCCCTTGGGCTTCGGCCCAGCAGGCCATGGCCTAGCTGTCGGCCGGCCAAGCCCACCCCTACTCCCCCACTCCATAACCCCCCCCACCGATGGAAACCCTAGACCGCCCCCCACTTCCCCACTCGCCCCTCCCGCACGATCCCCTCTACTCCCTCTGTTTCGCCCGATCCAGATCGGGGGAAATGCCCTGGCGCCGCGTCGTCGTAGCCACCTCATCGACGCGCCCCCCGGAGACCCTCCTCGCCGGAGCGGCCCCCCGATCGCCCATGCCGTCGTCGCTCCGTCCGTGACTCCTCACCGGCTCCACCAACCCTCACCACCCTCTCCCCGACCAGGGACGCTGTCGCCCCGACCCGTCGTCATCGCTTGGCGCTAAGCGCCCGCCTCGTGGCGCTGCCCCACCGCCGCTGCTCAGTGCGGATCGACCTCGCCGTGGCCTCCTCATCTCCTCCCACGGGTCGCCCCGAGCCCTCGCCGCTTCTCTTCAGCTGGTGAGGCCATAGGCCTCTCCCCTCAATCAGTGTTGCGGCGCCGTTCTTGCCAGCGCAGACGCACGACCCGTGCCCGCTGCCCTTCGCCGGCCGGACCTCGCCGTCCCTTTGCCCCCACCCCCCGTTGCTCGCCTAGCCCACAGCTTTGCATGGTGCCCGCCGCCTCCAGCCGCTACTACCGCGTCGTCCGCCTCCGCGGCCTTGATCTGCCGCCGTGCCCCGGTGGCCTTGCACCGCCGCGCTCCCTCGGGCACGAGCGCCCGCAACCAGCGCCCGCCCCGTTAACCGCTGCCCGAATCCACTATGGCCCCTGTGCCTATGACACATGGGGCCCGCACCTGGAACGTTAAAAAAAGGAGATTAAAAACAATAATAAATAAAAATATTAATTAATTAATTAATTAACTTAATTAATCATGTTTATAGTTAACTTATTTAACTATTGTTAATTAATTAAACTATAATTAGATTAGTTAAACCCTAATTAGAATAAACAGAGTATGACATGCGGGACCCACACGTCAGTTGACCAGTCAACACCTCTGTTGACTTCTGACGTCATGATGACGTCAGCAGACACTGTTCTGGATAATGTTGAATTAAAATATTTAAATTTATCCTAAAAAATGATTTAAAACTTTAAAAAATTAATATAAAATAGACCGTAGCTCGGATGGAAAAACTTTCTACATGAAAGTTGCTCGAGCGACGAGGCGAATCGGATCACGATCCGTTCGTCCGCCACACACCCCTAACCTATCGAACTTGCAACTTTCCCCTCCGGCCTCTGCTGAAAAACACGAAACACCGGGATATTTTCCGGATGTTTCTTAACCGTACCACCTCATACCACGTTAGGGCACGCCTAGCATCGTTACTTGTCTTGTCATGCATCGATATGCATCTGTTTACATGGTATTCATTGTTTCTTCCCCCTTCTCTCCGGTAGACTACGAGAGACCGACGCTGCTGCTGCCCGGTTCGACTACGGAGTTGCGACCCTCTCTCTTGCGAGCAACCAGGCAAGCCCCCTTGATCACCAGATATCGCCTATTCTACTCTATCTGCTTGCATTAGAGTAGTGTAGCATATTCTGCTTTTCGTTATACCTACGCATAGCCTTTGTCCTTGCTACTCTTGTTGTTACCTTTACGCAATCCTACCCGCTTAGTATAGGATGCTAGTATTCCATCTGTGGCCCTACATTCTTGTCCGTCTGCTGTGCTATACTATCGGGCCGTGATCACTCGGGAGGTGATCACGGGTATATCTTATACTTATACATGATACATGTGGTGACTAAAGTCGGGTCGGCTTGTGGAGCACCAGAGTGATTCACGGATTGGGGGCTGAAAGGACCTTTGTCTGACGGCCCTCTGGATGGATCTTTGTGGCGGAGCGACAGGGCAGGTTGAGACCGCCTAGGAGAGAGGTGGGCCTGGCCCTGTTCGGCGTTCACGGATACTTAACACGCTTAACAAGATCTTGGTATTTGATCTGAGTTGGCTACGGGCCTATACGCACTAACCAACTACGTGGGAAAGATATGGGCACTCGACGTCGTGGTATCAGCCGAAGCACTTCGAGACGTCAGCGACTGAGCGGCGCACGCCGAATTGGACTGGAACGCCACTAGGCTAGGTCTGCTTTCGGCCGCCCTCGCAACGTGCAGGTGTGTTCAGGGTGATGGGCCCAGACCCCTGGGCGCCTAGATTTAGACCGGCGTGCTGACCTCTCTGTTGAGCCTAGGTGGGGCTGCGACGTGTTGATTTTCCGCGGCCGGGCATGACCCAGGAAAGTGTGTCCGACCAAATGGGATCAAGCGTGTTGGGTTATGTGGTGCACCCCTGCAGGGAAGTTAATCTATTGAATAGCCATGATCTTGATAACAGGGCGACTTGGAGTTGTACCTTGACCTTACGACAACTAGAACCGGATACTTAATAAAACACACCCTTCCAAGTGCGGATACAACGGTGGTCGCGCTCTCTCGAGGGATACGAGGAGGGATCGCGGGTAGGATTATTTCTATGTGATGTTACTTGGAGGACTTGAGACTTCCCTCTTCTACATTTGCAAGGCGAAGGTGACCGAAGCGTAGTCTTCGATAAGACTAGCTATCCCCTCTTATTCGGCATTCTGATTCAGTCCACCGATATGGCCCTTTACACATATATCCATGCATATGTAGTGTAGCTCCTTGCTTGCGAGTACTTTGGATGAGTACTCACGGTTGCATTGTTTCCCCCTTTTCCCCCCTATCTCTACTCGATTGCTGCAACCAAACGATGGAGCCCAGGAGCCAGACGCCACCGTCGATGACGACTACTACACTTGAGGCGCCTACTACTACGTGCAGCCCGCTGACGACGACCTGGAGTAGTTTAGGAGGATCCCAGGCAGGAGGCCTGCGCCTCTTTCGATCTGTATCCCAGTTTGTTCTAGCCATCTTATGGAAACTTGTTTAACTTATGTCTGTACTCAGATATTGTTGCTTCCGCTGACACGTCTATGATCGAGCACTTGTATTCGAGCCCTCGAGGCCCCTGGCTTGTATTATGATGCTTGTATGACTTATTTATGTTTTAGAGTTGTGTTGTGATATCTTCCCGTGAGTCCTTGATCTTGATCGTACACATTTGCGTGCATGATTAGTGTACGATTGAATCGAGGGCGTCACAAGTAAATACTAAAAAGTAAAAGATAGGCCCTTCGCAGAGGGAAGCAGAGGTCGTCATGTGCTTTTTATTTGTATGCCCAGGCTCTTAATGCAAAGGAACGTCACGTTATATTGCCCCTTATGATAGCAACCTTTATTATTCAGTCCGTCGCTTTTATTACTTTTCCATCACAAGTTCGTACAACGCTCAATTTTCCCTTATAATAAAAAATCAAACATATTTAGGAGCAATTTTTATTGCTTTATGCACCGATGATAACTTACTTGAAGGATCTTAATCAATCCATAGGGAGGTATGGTGGACACTCATGGCAAGAAACTGGATTTAAGTGTTTTTGGATGCACAAGTAGTATCTCTACTTAGTTTGAATTTTTGGCTAGAAAAAGATCCTAAGCAAACACCACATGTTGGAGGATCCATAACAATATAACTTCTGTGCAAATATACACAACCATAACTCATTACGTTGTCTTCCTTGTCCAGCTTCAACTAATTTGATCAAGTTTGAAAATAATTAATGGGTATTCATAATCATAGAAGATGTCCAAGATAATATATTTGTCTGTGAAAGTTCTCTTCCTTATACTAATCATTCATGAATTGCTTGTATGACCAATATTGTGATTGTCAAGCTTCAAAAGATTTCACTTTCTAAACCCAATGTGAAGCTACCACTAGGCATGATATGAACATATAATTTCAACTTCATGATATTCAATTTATTCAACAATTTACTCATAGGATATAAGTCAAGCACAAGAGTAAATGACAAACTACTCCAAAAACATATAAGTGAAGATCAAGCGAGTAGTTAACTAAAGGGGTAGCTAATTGAGGACTCTCTCTTATTTAAAAATTTTCAGATCTAAGTATTTTATTGAAACAACAAGCAAAACAAAATAAAGTGACATTCCAATAATAGCACACATCATGTGAAGAAGCAAAAACATAGGCTCAACCGAGGCTAACCGATAATTGTTGATGAAGAAAGGTGGGATGCCTACTGGGGCATCCCCAAGCTTAGATGCTTGAGACTTCTTGAAATATTATATTCGGATGCCTTGGGCATCCCCAAGCTTGAGCTTTTGTGTCCTTAATTCCTTTTATATCACGGTTTCCCTAAATCATAAAAACTTTGTCCACACAAAACTCAACAAGAACTCGTGAGATAAGTTAGTATAAATCAATGCAAAAACCTTATCATTCTCTACTGTAGCAAATCACTAAAACTCTTATTTAAAATTGCATACTAAATTACTTTTCATATTTTATAGTTCTATCCTCAAATAGAATCATTAAACAAGCAAACATATGCAAACATTGCAAACATAACAGCAATCTGTCAAAACAGTACAATTTGTAAATAATGCAAGAAGATTCATACTTCTATGACTCCAAAAATTCTGAAAAATTACCACACTGTATACAACTTGTTGTAGCTTATTGCGTAAAAATTTCAAGGTTTTATCACATTCTGACATTTTTTAACAATTCATACAATGATAGAAAACTTTTTGTTTTCAAAACAGCAACATATAGACTTGCAAAATAAGCATGGTAAAGGCTATCATTGACATTTTTATTGAAATGAAAGATGCAAAACATTATTCTAAATAGAAGCAAACAAATAGAAATAAAATAAAATGATGCTCAAAGCAAAACTCATCTCATGTGATGAATGAAAATATAGCTCCAAGTGAGGTTACCGATAATGTTGGAGACGAAAGAGGGGATGCCTTCCGGGGCATCCCCAAGCTTAGTTGCTTGGATCTTACTTTAATATTACCTTGGGGGTGCCTTGGGCGTCCCCAAGCTTAGGGTCTTGTCACTCCTTATTCTCCTCATATCGACATCTCACACAAAACTTGAAAACTTCAATCACACAAAACTTAACGGAATTTCGTGAGATAGGTTAATATGATAAAGAGCAAACCATTCACTTTGGTACTATCAAAGACAAGATTAATAATTGTTCTCACACAATGCCTACTGTACCTTATCATTTCCACAATTTATATTGAGCAATATAAGCCATAGAAACTAGGAAAAAAAGAAAACTATGCATTGAAAAGAAAAAAACAATCTGTCAAAAACAGAACAGTCTATAATGATCTAACAATGACCATACTTCTGTTACTCCAAAAATTCTGAAAAATTAGGAGAACGTAGGAAATTTGTATATAAATCGTCTGTAAAATATTCAGAATTTTATCGCGTTCCAGTGAATTTAAACAATTATGTTACTGGAAGCAAAATTTTCTGTTTTTGCACGGAATCAAGTCAACTATCATCCACACTATCCAAAAGGCTTTACTTGGCACTTTATTGAAACAAAAGCTATAAAACATGTTTACTACAATAGCTTAATCATGTGAACACACAAAAACAATAGGTAAAAGTGTTGGGTTGTCTCCCAACAAGCGCTTTTCTTTAATGCCTTTTTAGCTAGGCATGATGATTTCAATGATGCTCACATAAAAGATAAGAATTGAAACATTAAGAGAGCATAATGAATCATATGTTACTCTATCATAATAATTTTCAATAGCATCATGAATGGATTCATCAATATAACTATCATACAAAGTATTCCGTTCATGATCCACAAGCATAGTATTTTTATTACTCTCCACACAAGCAATTTTATTCTCATTCATAATAGTGTGAGTATCATATGAAACTCGAATACTATAAACTGTTTCCACATTAAAAGAGTAATATTCAGTAAAAGGATATTCAAAATAATGACAATAACTATCACTACTTTTTATAACATAAGTATCATCACAATAATCATCATAAGTAGCAACTTTGTTCTCATCATAGTCAACTGAAACCTCTTCCGAAATAGTGGAATCATTAAATAATGTCATGACCTCTCCAAATCCACTTTTATCAATATAATAAGATTCAAGACCCTCCAAAATAGTGGGATAAGTATTATCTAAAGTTGACACTCTTCCAAACCCACTTTCATAAATATTTTAATCACCATAAATAGGAGGAATGCAATCATCATTAGCATTTTGGATATTCATCGAATTCATGCTAACAACATTGCAATCATGCTTGTCATTTATGCCAATCATTTTATTGAATTCTTCTTCTATCAATTGAGCACAATTTTTCATCTCCGTCATTTTCAAGAAACACATGATAAAGATGAATAATATGAGACCACCACAATTTCATTTTTTTGTAGTTTTCTTTTATAAATCAAACTAGTGATAAAACAAGTATATAAAAGATTCAATTGCAAGATCTAAAGATATACCTTCAACCACTCACCTCCCCGGCAATGGCGCCAGAAAAGAGCTTGATATCTACTACACAACTTGTTCTTGTAGACTCGTGTTGGGCCTCCAAGCGCAGAGTTTTGTAGGACAGTAGCAAATTTCCCTCAAGTGGACGACCTAAGGTTTGTCAATCCGTGGGAGGCGTAGGATGAATATGGTTTGCCAAATAACAAAGAGTCTCTTGTGTCCCCAACACAGCAAATACAATGGTAAATCGTATAGGTGCACTTGTTCGATGAAGAGATAGTGATACAAGTGTAGTAATGATAGTAGATATTGATTTTTGTAATAGGAACAATAAAAAACAGCAATGTAGCAAGTAACAAAAGTGAGCACAAGTGGTATTGCAATGCTTGCAAATGAGGCCTAAGGTCCGTACTTTCGCTAGTGCAATCTATCAACAATGCTAATATAATTGGATCATATAACCATCCCTCAACGTGCGATGAAGAATCACTCCAAAGTTCTTATCTAGCGGAGAACATACGAAGAAACTGTTTGTAGGGTACAAAACCACCTCAAAGTTATCCTTTCCGATTGATCTATCAAAGAGTTAATACTAAAGTAACACAAAATTATCCTTTTTGATCGATCTATCTAAGAGTTCATACTAAAATAACACCATATGATACACATCAACCAACTCTAATGTCACCTAGATACTGCAATGTCACCGCGATTATCCATGAGTTGATTATGCGATATGCATCAAACAATTTCAGATTCATAATACTCAATCCAACACAAAGAACCTCAAAGAGTGCCCCAAGATTTCTACCGGAGAAACAAGGACGAAAATGTGCATCAACCCCTATGCATAGATTACCCCAATGTCACCTCGGAAATCCATGAGTTGAATGCCAAAACATATATCAAGTGAATCAATATGATACCCCGTTGTCACCACGAGTATTCATAGCAAGACATACATCAAGTGCTCTCAAATCCATAAAAGTATTCAATCTTATAAAATGAAATCTCAAAGGGAAAACTCTATTCATCACCACAAGATAGAGAGGGAGAAACACCATATGATACAACTATATTCACAAAGCTCATGATATATGAAGATAGTGCCAACTCAAGAACACAAGAGAGAGAGAGAGAGAGAGAGATTAAACACATAGCTACTGGTACAAACCCTCAGCCCCGAGGGTGGACTACTCCCTCATCATCATGGTGGCTACCGAGATGATGAAGATGGCCACCGGTGATGATTTCCCCCTCCGACAGGGTGCCGGAATGGGGTCTAGATTGGTTTCTCGTGGCTACAGAGGCTTGCGGCAGCGGAACTTCTGATCTAGGGTTATTTCTTGAGGTTTCTGTAGGATTTTTCAGCATTGGAATCACGCGAGATGGGCCTCGAGGTGGGCACAACCCACCTGGGCACGCCTGGGCCTCCTAGCGCGCCTAGGTGTCTTGTGCTCACATCCTTCACCTTCTAGTCCTCCCACGAAGCTTCTAGTGCCTCTTTTATTCCAAAAAAAATCGTCAAAAAGTTTCATTGCATTTGGAGAACTTTTATTTCTGCACAAAAAACAACGCCATGGTAGTTGTGCTGAAAACAGCGTAAGTCCATGTTAGTTCCATGCAAATCATACCAAAACCATATAAAATTGTTGTAAACATGGCATGAATAGTTCATAAATTATAGATACGTTGGAGACGTATCACAGCTCGCGGCACTACATTATCGATGGTGTGCCGCATAGCAAGCTTGGCGCGTCCGCACCGAGAGGTTGTGGCTCGCTGCATAGCGAGACCGTTGGAGTGCTGCAGAGTGAGAGGCATGGCGCACCACACAGCAAGAGCGGATCCATCGGCGCTTGCCTGCAGTCGACCGGGCGTCGCAACTGAGTATATGTCATGTCAGTACCCCCATTCCTCGCCAGGAGTGGGCAGAGGCCGTCTGCACCGTACTTGCACCAGAGGCCGGCCGCGCCGTACTTGCACCGGACGCCCGCCGCGCCGTTCGCATGGGTCGCATCGTTCACCTTGTCAGCAGCCCGCTCGATGCGAACGCGCTAGTTGCTAGGCTCGACCGCCTCCTTGGCCCAGGTGTCCACCTAGGCGTAATAGAGGAACATGGCCATCGCATCCTCGAGCTGGTGATCTTCGATGAAATAGCCAACTTGGAGCTCGAGATCGCGCTCCAGATGTACCACGAGCATGGTGACCGCTTGGACGAACGCCTGCACAAGTTCAGGCAGAGCTAAGAGCCACCGTAGGCAAGGGTTGCTGGTCATGATGCATTTTATTTTGTTGACTCATTTCGACGTGGATCGCCATGTATTCACAACAATCATAATATTGATCTGTTTCAATGTGTGTACTCTGTTCTCCATTCTTATATGTTCTGTTTTAATGTGTGTATATATGATTTCCATTTTGTATATGTGGATGATAACAGTTAGATACAAATCAATATACAAAAACAGATAGAAAAATGGAATTCATAATATATATTAATTGTTCATTAGTTCATCATAGAATATATATATATATATATATATATATATATATATATATATATATATATATATATATATATATATATATATATATATAATATCATCATTTCTACGTGATGATACTTAACTACCATGTACAATGCATAAAATTGAAAACGAACAATACTAAAACTAATAATCCCTCCTGGGGGTAGTATTATCACAGCCCCTCGCTAGTAGCTCCCTGGTGCGTGGTATCTTCCCAGCGCGGAGGCAGTACTCCACCTCCTCCGCCTCACAGCGCTTGACGTACCGATCTGCCTCTTGCTGGCGGACGAGCGCGAACGATCTTTCCATTTCGTTGCACGCCCACCAGAGCTCCTTGTCGATGGCACACTGGAGCTTATCAGCCCACCTCCATGTAGCGATGAGGCGCCTAGTGCCTTTGGCCTTCCTCGCGAAGTACCCATCTTCGTACACCTCCTCTGCATGATGACGCGCCCGCCCCCAAAGCTCCACCGCCTCCTTTTTCCAGGTGGCCTCACGGGCTTCACAGGCCGTCTGGTACCTGGCTTCCTCCTCCGCCATCTCCTTCTTGAACGCCACTTGCCTGGCTTTCTCAGCCGGCGACCGCGATTTCCATGCACAAAGATCGTACTAGCCCAAAACCACTCCAAAGTTGGGGGGTCCGGCGCATGTCGGGGAAGCTGATCGTGTCCCGCGAACACCTATGGGAACTGGTCCCTTGTGGTTCGGAGGGGGGCGGAGATTGCACAAAGAGCGGATCAAAGCGATGCACACGAGCAGATTTACCCAGCTTCGGAGCTCTCCGGAGAGATAATACTCCTACTGCTGCTTTGTGGATTATATTGTGTTCTTGCTAGGGAGCAATGGGAGCTACAAAACCTAGCCTGAGTGTGGTCTCGTATGAGTAGAATGAACTAAGCCGGAGCCGAACCGAACCCTTTCTACGTTGCACTTGGGCCTCCTTTTATAGGCACAAGGGGTCACCACAGTGGCAAGTAGACAAGGGTAAGATAGTAAAACATAGGTTGGTACACGCTTTATACAGTGTACAAGTGATCTATACCTAACTCGGCGGCAAGGGACAAGAGTCATAAATGCCCGTCTCGATCGCTGAACAGGTGTACAGGACCGTCAAGTGCGCCTCCGTTTGCCACGATGGTAGCTTGTCAGCGCCGCTTATCGCTGCTCCCCGCTGGCTGCACAGCCTGTCGACACGCGTGCTTGGGAAAGCCCCATGGCGACACGTTGGCGGATGAGCTGGAGCGGAGATGAAGAGAGGTTGCTGCATGGCGAGCACCTTGCAGCGGCAAGGTTCTTGTCGCCTTCGGGGCTTGTCGCTCACCAAGCCTTCCTGGCAAGCTCCTCTTGCCGGGGCCTTATTTCCTTCGTGCCTTGAGTGGCCTTCCCGGCAAGCTCCTCTTGTCGGGGTCTTGATTACTTTGTTCTCGAATGGCTCCAAAGGAGCTGCTGAGGATCTTGGCGGTCACCAAGCCAGCCCTGCCGCAGGGTGCTGCAACTGCCCGTGCACGAGTTCGGGGTGCTAGGGGTACACCTACTCTAGCACACCGACAGGAGCCCCCGGGCCTGGGCCACACACGGCGCCAAGCTCTGTTGGGCCAGGCCCAAAACAGTGCACGGACACGCGCGGTCTGGATTACGCCATTACTCGCCCTAGACCCACCACGCCTCCCACGAACGTCACGCACCGGACGTGGCGTCGTTGGGGAGATCGTGGGGCTTTCTTTAATGGAAAAATCGGAACGCCCGCCCCTCTCCCTCTTTATAAGCAGGGGGGACAGGGGCAGGACGCCCACTTGCCATTGCTGTCACATCAGAAACCCCCGTCGCTTCCCCCTTTCTTCTCGAGCCCAAAGAGAGCGACGCTCCGCCCCCTCCATTGCCACCGGTGCCACCAACGCCGTCGTCCTCCTCCACCACCTCTCCCCATGGCTCCGAAGGCCGACAAGGGAAAGGGCGTGAAATTGGCCGAGGCGCAGCGGCTCGCGGCGCTGCGGAAGGAGCGGGCCCTCTTTGATCCCCTGCTTGACAGGAAGGAGCTGCGGGAGCTGTACTATCTCTTCTGGTCGACGGAGACCCGGGCGCACCCGCGCACGAGAGTCATCTCCACCGCCACATCCGAGAAGGTTTCATCGGGTACCCTTTCTTCGCGCTTTTCTTCCACTGCGGGCTCTGCCCGCCCTTTTCCGAATTCTTTTGCGATGTCATGAACACATATGGCCTCCGCCTCCTTGATTTCACCCCTAACGCCGTCCTCACCTTGGCCGTTTTCGCGCACCTCTGCGAGAACTTTGTCGGGGTCCACCCAAACGTAGCACTCTTCCGCCATTACTTCATGCCCCGCGTAGAGAGAGGAGAGCCGCTTGCCGGAGGGATTGCATGGGTCTCTAGGATCGGCAAGAAGGAAGCATATCTTGACGGAGAGCTGCATAGCAAGTGGGAGGAGTGGAGAGCTGACTGGTGTTGGATTTTAGAGGAGGAGCCACAACCTTTCACCGCCATGCCAAACTCCCATAGTCTTGCGGCAATGATTGGAGCAACTTGGCGCGGAGGACGACAAGTTGAAGATTGCCGTGACTAGGATTTTGCGTCTCCGACAGCAGGGCTTACCGTAGGAGCTGTTGGCGCGGACTTCCTTCGCCGCCGCATTGCGCCTTTGCAGGAGAGGAGGAGGCCTGCTTGGGAATTCCAAAATCGGCGGACATTATGAGGCTGCGCCGGTCTCGAACTGGAATTTCAACGTCTTGGAGCTGGGCGGCATCTGCGGGAGCTGTTCAAGCGATGCGGATCACCCGAGTGGTGCATGTTGCGAGAGGAGTCGTGCCCTTGTGCAACAACTCGTCGCTTGACAGCATCCAGCGATGATGCTGCCAGCGATTCCCATGGAATCGTTCCAACTTGGCGAGAGCCCGCCGATGGCGTCGTGCAGCAGTTCTTCGACAACTTGGCGGAGGTGCCGATCCGCGCCCGAAAGCGAGACAGCTCACCGCGACACCACCGATCAGGAGATGGCGCGATCGCCCTAAGGTTGGAGGAGGCGGCGAAGCTGCCGCCGCCCGGCGTGTTTGGGTTCACCGTCGAGGCGGAAACAGCTGAAGCGGCAAGTCTCGCCGACCGAGAAGAGCTTGTCGGTGAGGAGGAGCAGGCCGAGCCCGACGTCAATCCGGAAGAGCCGGTCGGGGGCGCTTCCCCTCCGCCGTCAAGCAGCTTGCCGCGGAGGAGCCAGCGGCCCCGCCAAGAGACGCCTCCGCAAGACGGAGAAGTGGCGGGGCGGCAGACGGCCTAACAGCCGCCTCGCCGCCCGTCGCGCTCTACCGCGGCAAGCACTGTTGCCGCGGGAGCGCCCCATGCCGCCATGTCGACGGGAGCGGGGTCTTCTGGAGTCGCGGCTCCTGCACCCGCCAAGTGTCCGAGGGAATCTTCTCCTCCAATTCGTCGCGCCGGAGCGGAATTTGATCTCTCCGCCCTCAGCTCCGAGGAAGAAGAGGAAGAGTAAGATCTTGTTGCTGCTACCTGTAATCCTCCAATTTATAGCTTTATTTTATATCTGACCGGCTTCACTCTGAAACTTCTCCTTCTTCAGGACGCTAGCTCAGAGGGCGCCGAAGAGGGCCAAGACCCCGGTGGTTGTCGTCTCAGATGATTCCCCTGTGGCGACAGGGGGCACGTCTGGGATTCCCTTGCCGGACCCGGCAACCCTTCAACAGAGCAGCCACCAGCACAGCCCCCAGCGTAAGTGTTTGGTTTACTTCTCATGGTTAGGTGTGCTTGGGTGCTTCTCCGTCACTGATATCTGGTTTGTTGAATTATGTAGGAGCAGAGCATCCTCATCAGGAAGCACCGGAGGTCACTCCCGAAGTTCTGCTTGCTTCGACTACGCCGCCAAGGGAGAATTCTCCACCAAGGGAGCGCTCTCTGGCAAGGGAGGCCTCTCCGACAAGGGAAGCTTCCCCGACAAGGGCCAGCGCCGACGACCCTTCGGTTGTGGAGACCGCGACAACAGATCCCATTGCAGGTGATTTTCTTGTTTGAAAACCTCCCTTGGATTCTCTTTTCTTCTGTTCTTCTCTTTCGAACATTTGCTTGACTTGTTCTTTCTTTTTCTGACCATCAGACCCATCCGCCGGAGATCCGATGGAGACTGAGGCTGCCGGCGAGGAGGACGCTCGCGGCGACAATGTCGATGCCGCCAACATGGAGGAGGAGGCCGGCGCCGATGGGCCCGCCGGCGAGGAGGCCGCCAAGGCTGCTGGCGCAGAGGCTGGGGAGAAATCCGGCGATCGCACTGACGGCCCTGAGGCCGCAGGAGCGCCAGGCGCTGCACCGACCGCCGATCCTCCCGCCACCAATGCCGCACCAGTCTCCGAAGAGCCCCAGCCCGATGCCTATCTGAAGGCTGGCGAGGGTGTCTTTATCAAGCTCCCATGGGCATCAAGCTCCAGGGCACCGGCCGAAGGGGAGACCTTCGACGCGGAACTGCTTGCCTCCGCCGGGCTGTCGCTGGTCGATACTCAGAGCAGCAGCAACGGTGAGCCTGAAGAGGAGCAGCTGCTAAGGAGGTTGTTGTCGCTCTACCGCGCCCGACAAGCCAAGCTGGAGTCTGTGGAGGCGCTTGTCGCGAGGGCGGAGCTGACTTGAGAAAGCGGAAGAGCTCCGCGGCGCCAACAAAAAAACTCTCCGGGATGTAGCAGAGGCGGGAGCAGCTTGCTGAGGAGCGCACGGCCTTCATCTTGGAGAAGGCCGAGGTTGAGGAGCAGCAGAGGCTTGCCGGCGAGAAGCTCTCCGTGCAAGAAGGTGAGCTGGCGCGCGGAAGATCAACCTCGGCAGCTATGAGGAAGATCTCGCCGTCTTGAAAGCAATCGATTGGCGGGCCACCAGGAGGCAAAGGATCTTTGCTGCGGCGCCGAGGCCGCCAAGAAGGAATTGGAGGCGAGGTGGCTCAGCTGGAGTCCACCCTCGGAAGAGCGCCGAGGAGGTCGCGGGTTGAAGCCTTGGCGAGAAGGACGCCTACACCCTCGGCGAGTTGCAAGGTCGTTTATTTGAAAAGATCAAAGAGCTCGATGCGCCAAGGACTCCAAGGCGGATCTGGAGCTGGCCGACCACCTTGACAGAGACGCTGAGCGGCGCCAAGGAGCGGGAAACGGGCCTACTGGAGAAGATTAAAGCCAATGAGGAGCTGTTGGCGAATGCCGCGAGTGCCCAGAATGATCTCAGAGATAGCATAATGCACTGGACAGAAGGTCTTGTGGACACCGCTGCCGGCATCCATAATGAGCTGATGGAGCTGGGAATGGTGGATCTTGGGTACTCCACCGACGAGAATCTCCAACCCAGCGTCAAGCTCAGCCTATTCTTCAAGGGCGTGCTGACGGGTCTCCAGCGGCTCCGGGAGGAGATCCCAAAGCAACTGGCGGAGGAGTCGCGCCAAGTTTGCGCCGGGGCTCTCTAGAAGGTGTTGATGAAAGTGTCCTTCCGCAACCCAGGCGTCGATTTCACCAAAGTCCTCATGTCCCTGCCTCCATCTGCGGCGTTAGGCGCTCAAGGCCCTTATCGCACCCATTGTGGACAGGGTGAGCGGAGTCAAGAGGCTCGATGGTGACCGCGTGGACTAGGCCGTAAGCTTATCTTTTTCTTGTCGCTGTAGATCATGTTTAGGTGAAAAATCTATTAGATCCGCGACAAGTTATTATGTAATATACACTATCTTAGGCAATCGAATGCAATGTTATTTCCTTTACTTGATTTTTTCCCTTGTACGTTTATGCCCTACGCTTTTAGGGGACTTGTCGGTGCAAACACCTTTGCCGCGAGCGCTGAGTGCGGAACTTCAGCAGCCTGCTGGCGATGCCGCCTCCGACAAGCAACCTTGTCGCAACTAGTTGCAGCACACTTAAGTTGTTGAGCGGACTCGAAACAAAGTAAGGGCGCAAGCTAGTCGCGAGTCGGTTCCTCCGCGCACAGGTTTTCCATACAAAGTACTATCGTTCGAGGAAGATAACTTAAAAATTTAAAACTGATTGTTTAAACTTAGCAACTTAGCTTCTCTGTTGTCCATTTCCCGGCAAGGCGACAGTTCCTCGAGCGATGCTTGGTGGCCCCCACCATTATCTTCTCCTTCCCCCCCGGTTAACTTGTGGGTGGATGAACCTTCTTCTTGTTTGAGAAGAAAGAAGAGAAAATAAAGTTATGGAGCCTGGTGGCTCGTTATCGCTTACCGGGTGTGGATGCTGCACAAAATGTTAGAGAACACATGCATATAAGATTATGAAAGCATGTATTGACAAGTTGTGCGCAACACATAGGCTTTACTGATGCACGGGGTCTGCGCCCGGCTTTGTACAAAGGATTACATGCAACAGCGGCAAGACTTGTACAAAAGGGTGGTTGCCGAGCAGGTTCAACAACCGCGCTATATAGGTAAAACTTGCGAAGATGCTCTATATTCCAGGAATTGCTCACGGAGCGCCATCTTGGTCTCAAAGCGGACAACGCCGGGCCTAGTGACTCGTTTCACCCGATAAGGGCCTTCCCACTTGGCGTCAACTTGTTGGAATTCTTGGCGGATTGAGCGGCGAAGAACAAGGTCGCCCTCCTCGAAGCTTCGGCATTAACTGCGGCTATGGTAGCGGCGCAAAGCTTGCTGGTAACGAGCAGCTCGTACAACAGCACGAAGGCGATCCTCCTCGAGGAGCAGTAGCGTCATCTTTTCGCAGCTGCTCTTGCTCAAGCTCATCATAGCGAGCACTCGAGGTGACCCGTATCTGAGTTCCGTGGGGAGAACTGCCTCTGCTCCATAGACTAGAGCGAAGGTGTCCGGCGATGGCTCGATTTGGCGTCGTTCGATTGACCAAAGAACCACCGGCAGCTCCTCGATCCAGTTTCTTCCGCGACTTGCGCGATCTGCCGAAAGTTCGGTCTTGAGTCCCGCAGCACTTCAGCGTTTGCTCTCTCGCTTGACCGTTGCTTCTCGGGTGAGCAACGAAGCAAAGCAGATCTTGGCGCCAAGATCTTGGGCATACTGCATGAAGGTGCGGCTTGTGAACTGTGTGCCGTTGTCGGTGATGATCCTGTTAGGAATCCCAAAGCGGCAAACAATTGACCTGAAGAACTTGACTGCTGACTGTGCTGTCACCTTCCTCACTGGTTCCACTTCCGGCCACTTTGTGAACTTGTCGATTGCGACGTACAAGTACTCAAAGCCCCCGACAGCTCGGGGGAAGGGGCCGAGGATATCGAGCCCCCAGACCGAAAAGGGTCAAGATAAAGGGATCGTCTGGAGAGCTTGAGCCGGTTGGTGTATCTGTTTGGAATGGAACTGGCACGCTTCACACTTGGTTACTTGTGTAGTTGCATCTGGAGGGCTTCGGCAGAAGAAACCTTGCGGAAAGCTTTGCGGCAAGTGCTCTTCGCGCCAATGTGGTGACCACATATGCCTCCATGTATCTCTCGCCAACAGCTTCATCCATCTTCCCGGCAAATACACTTCAATTTCACACCGTTGAGTCTTCTTACATGCAGGGCGTTGTCAACAAACTGGTACATACTTGACTGCCGGGCTACCTTTTCCGCTTCTTCTTGCTCTTGGGAAGTTCTCGTCAGAAGGAAATGGACGATTTCTGCGCCCATCTTTGGAGCACGTGGCTCGACAACAAGGACTAAAGGCTCATCTACCACTGCGGGAACATTAGCTTCCACGGCAAGAACTCGTGGTTCCGCCGAGCTTGATGATCCCGGCAAGCTTACGGAGCAAAGCTTGTCGGGGGCGTCTGCTTCAACAAAACAAACCACAGGGTTTGTCGGAGCAGACTGCTCCTCAGTGATATTTGCGTTGATTTTAGGGACCTTCTTGGCGGCGGCTCCAGGGAGCTCTGCCGGAAAGTAGTCGCCGGAAACCAATTTTCTCTTTTTGCCCTGTCCTGTTGATGGTGTTACGGTTGGCTGAGTCAGCTTGAGCAAAAAAATTCCTGGTTCCACATGTAACTTAAGTGCGGCACATTTGGAGAGGCCATCAGCTATATCATTCTGAGCTCTTGGAACGTGTTCCATTTGCGAGCCTTCAAAGTGCTCTTCTAGCTTTCTCACTTCATCGGCGAGGCTTCCATCAGCGGACTCGATAATCTTTATTTACTTGGCGGACGACAAGTTGCAAGTCCCCGACAATGAGCTTCTTGATCCCAAGGTCTACGCAATCCACGAGACCGGCAAGCAAACCTTCATACTCTGCGGTATTATTTGTTGCTTGTTCCTTGGGAAAGTGCATCTGGACTATGTACTTGAGGTGCTCTCCGGTGGGTGCGATAAGCAGCACGCAAGACCGGGCGCCTTGCAGCGAGAAAGCACCATCAAAGTACATCAGCCACTCTTTATTTGCCTCCTTGGCGGGGATGCTTGTCTGGAATTTCTTCATCTTGCGTTGGCGTCCACTCAGCTATGAATTCTGCCAATGCTCGCTTTGGATAGTTGAAGTGCTTTCAAACTTGAGACCAAAGCTTGACAGTTCAGTGCCCACTCGACAATTCTGCTGTTGCTTACGGATTTTGCAATATCCTCTTCAGTGAAAGCGAGTGACAACTGTTATCTCATGTGCTTGGAAGTAATGGAGCAGCTTTCTCGAGGCCATGAGGAGGCGAAAAGCAACTTCGCACACGGAATACCTTGACCTAGCCCCTGTAAAAGGGCCGACAAAAGTAGGTAGGCGTTGCACCATCCTTTTACGTATCTTGTCGCAACCCTCGCTGATCTGTCCTTGTCGGGACCAGAGCTTGTGGCGAAGCCCCTACTTGTCGCTGGATGCGCCTCGCCTCGGTTGCCGGCTCATCATCGCCTCCCTCTCCGCTACTAACGCAGCACTAACCACTTGATTGGTTGCCGCTATATACAGCAACAACTTCTCTTGTGGCCTAGGTGCGACAAGTATTGGAGTGGAGGACAGGTATCTCTTCAAGTCCTGCAGCGCAGCCTCGCCGGAGTCCATTTCATTGGACCTGCCTTTTCAAAATCTTGAAAAATGGCGGTAGCGCTCAACAGACTTAGAGATAAACCTCTTTGAGAGCAGCCACGCAACCGCAAGCCTTCCGACATCCTTGGCGCGCTTTGGTGCTTCAATCTTCTCAATGGCCTTAATCTTGTCGGGATTGGCTTGATTCCCGCTGAGACACAAAGAACCGAGAAGCTTGCGGAAGGGACTCCAAACACGCACTTCTCGGGATTGAGCTTGAGGTTGATCTTGCGCAGATTTGCAAAAGTCTCATCCAAATCATGAATCAGAGTTGCTTTGTCCTTACTCTTGACCACTATATCATCCATGTAGGCTTCTACATTTCTGTGTATCTGTGGCTCAAAGGCATCATGGACTACCCTTGCAAAAGTTGAACCAGCATTCTTCAAACCGAAAGGCATCCGTATGAAACAGTACGTGCCACATGGTGTAATGAATGCGGTTTTCTCTTCATCCTCTTCTGCCATGAAGATCTGATGATATCCTGAATATGCATCAAGAAATAGAAAGCAAATCACATCCAGCCGTGGAGTCAACAATCTGGTCAATACGTGGCAAGGGAAATGGTCTTTGGGACAAGCTTTATTAACATCTGTGAAGTCAATACAAAGTCTCCATTTCCCATTTTCCTTGCGTACAACTACCGGATTGGCCAACCACGTGGGATGGAGGACTCCTCTGACAAGGCCTGCTGCTTCCAACTTCTTGATTTCTTCCGCTATGAATTCTTGGCGCTCCTTTGCTGTTTCCTAACTTTTTGCTTGACGGGCGGCGTGAGGACAGACAGCTAGGTGGTGCTCAATTACTTTCACAGGAACACGGGGATGTCGGATGGTTGCCATGCAAACACATCGACATTCGCCCATGAGAAAGCAACGAGCTCGCCTTCCTATTCGGGTCAAGCGTGGGCGATGGTGAAGGTACCACCAGTGCCATCCTCCTTGGCGGGCACCTTCTTGGTCTTGGTGGAGCTGCCATCATCTTCTTGCACTTGCGGTGGAGCTCGATGGTGCGTCCTCGGCGGTAGCGCAGCACTCCGAAGAGCTGCGCTTGCGGAGTGGGCATCGAACTCTTGCGGACTTGGTGGTCTTCTTCTTACCCGGGAGCTTCATGGCGAGTGGTTTGATATCTGTCGTAGCTGCTGCATCCGGTAAATCTTGTCGGCGCAGATAAGCGCATCCTTCTTGTCACCATGGACAGAAATGGCGCTTATCGGGCGGGCATCTTGAGTAAATTGTAGGCGTAATGAGAAGCTGCCATGAACTTGGCAGCGCTGGCCGACCAAGTATGCCATTGTAGGGCAATGGGAAATCGGCAACGTCGATTGTGACCTTCTCGATTCTGAAGTTTAGCTCAACGCCAAATGTTCTTGGCAATGTGATCTTCCCTTTCGGCTTGCTCCTTCTGGGTTGATTCCTTGGAATGTGCGGTCTCTTGAGCTCGCTGTCAGGGATTTGAAGTTTCTGGAGCACTGCAGAGGAGATCAAGTTCAGGCCGGCCCCGCCGTCAACCAACATCTTTGTGACCTTGAGGTTGCGGATGGTTGGTGATACCAACATCGGCAAGCACCCGACCACAATGATGCGATCGGGTGATCCTCAATGTCAAAGATGATGGGCGTGCTGGACCACTTCAGAGGTTTGCGCGACTCTATGGATGGTTCTGCTGCATTAACCTCACGCATCCATTGCTTGAGTTGGCGGTGCGAGGTATGCAGGGAAGCACCACCGTCAACGCAAAGGACCTCCGTTGCCTTCTGAAACTCCTGCTCATCAGCTTCATCATCTTCCATGTCTTCGTCATCTTCATCTTCGTCTTCTTCCTTGTCGCGGCCGCGGGGAGGTCTGTCTCCTTGCCGCTGCTTGGCCTTGCCGCGGCGTCCTCCCCGACCGGGTCTCTTCTTACTTGCTGCACCTGCACCTTCCTGGGCCTTCTCCTTGTCTCGCCGCTCGTATTCCGCCTTCTGTAGCTCAACAAGCTGCTCGACTTTCTTGCAGCTCTGGAGATCGTGGCCCTTGGTGCGGTGGATTTTACAGTGCTGCTTGTTTGAGCTGTCAGGCTTATCGGTGGCCGCCACAACTTGGCGGTCGTTGTCAGCGACAACCTCCTTGCCGGAGCCACCAGCCTTGACTTTGTTGGCGGCACCATCCTTGCCGGACTGCTCGACAACTAGTACTTCTTGGTTTTTCTTCTTTCTGTTGTTTCGCCGCCGGCTCTTCCTTGCAGGCGGTCTCCTCACCGTCGGACTCTGCTCCCACATTCTCTCACGGGAGTCTTCTTCCTTCTTCAGTAGCGTGCACACTTGTCGGCCAGGGCGTAGAGCTGTTGGCGTCTTTCACTTTGCACATCGCCATCTCCTCCCTCATCCTGCGGTTTCGCACATTTCGATGAAATGCACTGATCACCGCGGCAGGGTGGACATCTGGGATGTTGTAATGCACACGGCTGAATCTCTGGATGAATTTGCGCTGGGACTCTCCTTCCTTCTTGGCGAGCAGGTGAAGGTCACTCTCTTGGCCATGAGGCTTGTGGCCGCCTGTGAAGGCGCCGACAAACTGGTGGCACAAATCCTCCCAAGAAGAAATAGAGCTGTCCGGCAAGTGCATGAGCCAAGACCTGACGTTTGGCTTGAGCACCAGAGGGAAATAGTTGGCGAGGATCTTGTCGTCTCGTCCCCCCGCAGCCTGCACAGCGATGGTGTAGATCTTTGGAACTCCGATGGGTGTGTCCTGCCATCATACTTCTCGGCACATCTAGCTTGAAGTTTTTCTTGTCGGGCCTTTGGACTTGCCGCAGCTCACGAGTGAACGCAGGGCAACCTACCGCGTACGGCAAATCACCTAGTTCCTGGCGCATGCATATCGACGATGGGCCCGGCGCTGGTCGGATTGACTTGGCGCTTCTCTTGGCGCTTCGATACGGGTTCGGCGTCTTCTTCTTGCCGTTCTCGAAGAACTTGCCGCTGGTCGCGGCGAGCTGCGGATCCGGCGACGCTGTGGAGTCGCTGTCGAGGTGGATCCGGCGAGTCGGCGATCTTGGCCTTCGGAAGGGGAGTGTACGGTGGCTGCACCCCGCAAGTCTCATCGCCATCGGCTCGTGCCTTTGTCGCCTTGCAGCGGCTGCGAGGCGCTTGGTTGCCGCGGGACGTCGCCGTTGGCAAAGCCGATGAGGCTCTGGATGGTGGCCCTCCATTCGTCGATCTTGTCGGCCGTTGGAGGGTAGTCTAGAAGTAGCTGAGCTCTTGCCAAGGCTTCCGCTGGTGTGGTGGGTGGCAATGGCGTACGGAGCGAAGAACGAGACGTGCTCGGACTCCTAACCAAGTTAGGAGGAGCAGCGTCCCGCCCCAGCGACCGTACTCGGCTGGTACCGGCATCTTGGCGTGCATGCGGTCTCGAGGTCCCGGATCCTCCAGCTTAGCCTTGATCTATCGGACGTATGGTGCTGCGAGCACCATGACGCTGTCTTTCCCGCGCCTCTTGAGAAGGACGCGGTGCGGACTCGGACGCCGAAGCTTGCGCCGTCTTGTCCTTGGATCTGGCAGCGCCGTGGGCTCTTTCGACGACGCCCGTTCCTCCGCCATCGTCTTCCTCACCACTCCTCAGCTCCGGTGGTGGTGGGTTTGACGCGGACGGCTCTGCTGCCGCCGAAGCCTTCTTCTTCGGTGGTATGTTGACGAAGATGTTGATGAAGAAACTGCTCGTGTGAACGCCGGATCGGGTTCACACAGCCTCGACGCCCCCTACCTGGCGCGCCAAAGATGTCGGGGAAGCTGATCGTGTCCCGCGAACACCTATGGGAACTGGTCCCTTGTGGTTCGGAGGGGGGCGGAGATTGCACAAAGAGCGGATCGAAGCGATGCACACGAGCAGATTTACCCAGCCGAGCTCTCAGAGATAATACTCCTACTGCTGCTTTGTGGATTATATTGTGTTCTTGCTAGGGAGCAATGGGAGCTACAAAACCTAGCCCGAGTGTGGTCTCGTATGAGTAGAATGAACTAAGCCGGGGCGAACCGAACCCTTTCACGTTGCACTTGGGCCTCCTTTTATAGGCACAAGGGGTCACCACAGTGGCAAGTAGACAAGGGTAAGATAGTAAAACAGAGGTTGGTACACGCTTTATACGAGTGTACGATGATCTATACCTAACTCGGCGGCAAGGGACAAGAGTCATAAATGCCCGTCTCGATCGCTGAAAAGGTAATGAGGACCGTCAAGTGCGCCTCCATTTGCCACGATGGTAGCTTGTGGCGCCGCTTATCGCTGCTCCCGCTGGCTGCACAGCCCGTCGACACGCGATGCTTGGGAAAGCCCCATGGCGACACGTTGGCGGATGAGCTGGGCGGAGATGAAGAGAGGTTGCTGCATGGCGAGCACCTTGCCGCGGCAAGGTTCTTGTCGCGCTCGGGGCTTGTCGCTCACCAAGCCTTCCGGCAAGCTCCTCTTGCGGGGCCTTATTTCCTTCGTGCCTTGAGTGGCCTTCCGGCAAGCTCCTCTTGCCGGGGTCTTGATTACTTTGTTCTCGAATGGCTCCAAAGGAGCTGCTGAGGATCTTGGCGGTCACCAAGCCAGCCCTGCCGCGGGGTGCTGCAACTGCCCGTGCACGAGTTCGGGGTGCTAGGGGTACCCCTACTCTAGCACACCGACAACGCAACCTCGTACGGCGGCCCATAGGGGTCCTCCTCGTCACTGCTCTTCGACTGAACATCCTCGGGGGGTGGCGCCTCCTCATTGGCGCATGGGCAGATCGGCGGTGCCATGGCAAAGATTTGTGAGAGAGAGATAGAGGGCGAGCGAGGGGAGGATGTAGATGAGAATGCAGGCGGGACAACATGAGCAAGGTAGTATTTATTGGCGGCCAGAATCTAGATTGACGAGAACAGTACACACGCCGGTCGCTGGAATTTACGAGTATTGTAGTTTGAATTGCACATGATTCCCGCAGCAAAAGCCGTGTGTGAACTTAATAGCTGATGGTTTCCAATACAGAACGACGTCTGATTAATAACCCACGCCACTCACCTTCCAAACCTCGAGGCTGGAAATAGAGTGCCAATCGTGTGGGGCTCGGTTGTCTTGCTAGATATTTACATTTTCTTTCCTCATATAAGGGATGAATGCTTATTTTGTGTTACCATGGCACTCCATGCATGTGTCCAAGCTGTGACACCAATATGTTGAAAATTCCTTACAATTTACTGCACATGGAATTAACTCGCACACAACAAGTACACAAATATGATTTTTCAAAATGTTATGGTTAGTTGTTGCATATACATGTAGTTCAAATTTGAATTATGGTCATTAAATTGCCAAAAAAATCACTTAAATGTCTTTAAAAGGTCAAATGACCCCTGAAATTTTCCAAATTTTGACATGACAGTTGTACTAGTGCATGTTAACTGTAGAAAAAATTTCAAGGCCATAAGAGGAAGCTATAGCCGATTCATCATCAAAGATGCATTGTGTCCTCACGGAACCATGAGCCTTCTAGTGAGTAGCTCCGGTTTGTGAAGGGTGTGTGTCCAAACTTTCGTCAAACATGCCAATTTTTTACCAGAACATCTTGGTGGCATGCCATTACGTCAAGCAAGGTTTCATGTATTTCTGTTCATTTTTTAATTTTTTGGAATTTAAATGCCATGGCACTCCCTGCTTTGTGTCCAAGCCGTGACACCAATATGTTTCAAAATTCCTTCCAATTTACTGCACATGGAATTAACTCGCAGACAAGTACACAAATATGATTTTTCAAACTGTTATGGTTAGCTGTTGCATGTACATGTAGTTCAAATTTGAACTACGATCATTAAATGGCTAGAAAATCAATTAAAAGTCTTAAAAAGGTAAAATGACCCCTGGAATTTTCCAAATTTTGACATGACAGTTGTATTAGTGCACATTAACTGTAGAAAAATTTGGAAGGCCATAAGAGGAAGCTATCGCCAGTTCGTCATCAAACATGCATTGTGCCGTCTCAGAACCATGAGCCTTCTAGTGAGTTGTTCCGGTTTGTGAGGGGTGTGTGTCCAAACTTTCGTCAAACATGCCAATTTTTTTACCACACCATCTTGGTGCCATGCCATTACGTCAAGCAAGGTTCATGTGTTTCTGATCATTTTTTTATTTTTTTGGAATTTTAATGCCAGGGCATGCACTCGATGCTTTGTGTCCAAGTCGTGACACCAATATGTTTGAGATCTTCCAATTTACTGTACATGGAATTAACTCGCACACAAGTACACAAATATGATTTTTCAAAACCGCTACGGTTAGCTTTCGCATGTACATGTAGTTCAAATTTGAATTACGGTTATTAAATGGCTAGAAAATCACATAAATGTCTTTAAAAGGTCCAATGATCCCTCAAATTTTCCAAAATTTTACATGACAGTTAGTGCATGTTAACTGTTGAAAAAATTCAAGGCCATAAGAGGAAGCTATCACCGGTTCGTCATCAAGGATGCATTGTGTCCTCTCAGAACCACGAGCCTTCTAGTGAGTAGCTCTGGTTTGTGAGGGGTGTGTGTCCAAAGTTTCATCAAACAGGCCAAAAAATTTACCATGGCATCTTGGTGGCATGCCATTACGCAAAGCAAGGTTTCATGTATTTCTAATCATTTTTTAATTGTTTGGAATTTAAATGACATGGCACTCCATGCTTTGTGTCCAAGTCGTGACACCTATATGTTCAAAAATTCCTTCAATTAACTACACATGGAATTAATTCACACATAACACCATTGCAGGTTGCTGCTAACGCGACACTATGGTCAGAGACCCTTTGACGAAACTGTGTGCGATGCATTAATCGCTAACGGTGATGTAAAAAAACCAACAAAAAAGACGCAAAACATTTGCGATGAATCATACATCAAACATGGTTCTGGTTTTAGTTGCGTGTGCGATGCTGGGCATACTATGGCACATAGTTTGATCCGATGAACCGTTTGCGATGATCGAGGTGAACACAAACGATTCGGCGTAATAAGATGTGTGTGATATCGGACAAACAGGTCGATAATCAGAATTGTGTGCAATCATTATAGATAGCACATACGGTCTCTTTTTGTGAATTGTGTGCTCGTCGGGGCAGATAGTTCAGCAAACCAACCTGTGAGCGATAATGTAGAAGATCTCTGTCGAATATGTATTACTAACCGTCTGCGATGAGATTGACAGGATAAACAGAGATAACAAATTAATATGAGTGAACGGAAACAGAGATATATACAGTCTGCTTAATTTAGTCCTTCTTCTTGTTGTTGTTCGATGGCCCTGCGACATCGTCTTGGCGAGGACGCTTCTTGCCGCTGACCGTTGGCTTTTCATCGCCGCCACCATCGTCATCGTCGTTGTTGTTGTCGTCGTTGTCGTCGTCCTCGTTCGAACATTCCTCCTCATCATCATCGTCGTCCTCTTCTTCGTCCTCCGCCGGCTCCTCGTCCGTCTGGTTGTCGTTTGACGACTCCGGAGGCGGCGTCCCTTCAATGATCCGGATATAATCGAGGTCTTGGCTCGATGCCGGACTCATGGAAGATGAGCGGGATGATTCTGATGTTGACCTATCATCAGGCGCCAGACTGCTGGCCGAACTGTACCCAGTCGCTCCAAATTCCCAGGGTTGCGCAGGACTCCTATTGGCTATTCGTCTGGTTTCTTTTTTCAGGAAAAAAACAAGGAACAAGTTTTGGGATTACGCACCGGTACCGGTACGAACGGAGTAGGACAGTTGGCAAGCAATACATTGAGCTCTTCTTATTGATAAATCCAGTAATAATCAAACTACAAAGAAAAAGAAAAAAAGACAAAGGAAAATATCTGCACGAATCTTCGCGTAACATCAATGGCATAGCACCTAGATGTGCATTACTTAGAGCACATCTAGATGTGCTTTAGCAATACTGTCTAACAAAACCCCTAATCACCATTGCAAACAGCGCATAGAACATGGCTAATGCGACAACCACAACTGCACATGCTAGTTCCTTCTTATCTCTTGCTTTCAGCTGTTGTCTGTGATTGATTCTTTCTTGCTTCATCGTACTGATTATAAATTCTAGATCAGCTAGTTTCTTATTCATCTTTACATTATCTTCTGCGAGCTTGGTGATAACACTCCGAGCCCTGCCATGCCATTCTTCATCCAGCCAGTTAACAAAGGCACAAGCCTCATATCCCTTCCAATGTTAGATAGTATTCAGGATGAGCGATGGCATTAACTCAAGTAAAATGATGAACTTAGCATTAACCTCTAAGGGGCAACTGAGAAACCACCTGCCAATGACGAATCCCTCCGTGCATACACGTCGAGCAGGAGTCTGCCCGTGCACACAACTCAGCTTTTGGTACTTCTTAGTGGCACAAAACTCGGAGTCGAACTCGTGTTGCGGGAGTCTAGAGTCATGCTTCGGATCCGGCGGTAGACCGCTTTTCCTGGGGGTTCATTCAGGACGGATTTAGCAAGGAGCTACTTTGGGCATGCTAAAAAAGGTCAGGATAGATTGGAACCTGACAGGACGATTCAGATCCGTAGTACAGATGCCTTTTAATGACCTTAGGCAAGTGCTCGGCAGCGACCACCATCGTGGCGGCGATACGAGCAGGAGTAGCCGCACCAAAACCATCAGCACCACTCGTCCGCATTCCCCCAATGTCGGCACCACGCGAGGAAATTTGGAGGCTATCTAGGGATTTGGGGGAAATGTGGAAACTGCGGGGATAAGCTAACGATCGGGAACTACATATGGCACTATATGTTGTATACGGCACACTTTTTATACATGTCATTTGTGTTAGGTATTACAACGTCACATACGATTTCCACACCAAACCGTGTGAGAAGACAACATAGGTGAGACAAGGTTGTAGTTACATAACCTTATGCGATGTACTACCCTGTACATATAATTGAGTTACAATGATACCGTGTAAATAGCGGCTCTGCGGATATCTGATACGTCCATTTTGCATCATGCTTTTATATCGATATTTATTGTATTATGGGATGTTATTACACATTATGTCACAATACTTATGCCTATTCTCTCTTATTTTACAAGGTTTACATGAAGAGGGAGAATGCCGGCAGCTGGAATTCTGGGCTGGAAAAGGAGCAAATATTAGAGACTGTAACGCCCTCGATGCGGCTATATCTCCCACGTGTCGCAACACGACTTAGAGGCATAACCGCATTGAAAGCAATGTCGCAAGTGAGGTAATCTTCACACAACCCATGTAATACATAAGGGAAAGAGATACATAGTTGGCTTACAATCGCCACTTCACACAATACATGAGTAAAACATTACATCATACAGATACAATCAAGGTCCGACTACGGAACCAAAATAAAAGAAGACAACCCCAAATGCTACACAGATCCCCGATCGTCCCAACTGGGCTCCACTACTGATCAACTGAAACGTAACAACACAATGAACAAGATCTTCATCGAGCTCCTCCTTGAGCTCGGATGCGTCACCTGCATGGTTTCATCGGCACCTACAAACTGGTTTTGGAAGTATCTGTGAGTCACGGGGACTCAGCAATCTCACACCCGCGAGATCAAGACTATTTAAGCTTATGGGTAGGAGAAGGTAGTGAGGTGGAGCTGCAGCAAGCGACTAGCATATCTGGTGTCTAACATACGCAAATGAGAGCGAGAAGAGAAAGCAAAAGCACGGTCGAACAACTACGATCAAGAAGTGATCCTAGATCAACCTACGTCAAGCATAACTCCAACACCGTGTTCACTTCCGGACTCCGAGAAGAGACCATCACGGTTACACACGCGTTGGTGTATTTTAATTAAGATCAACCGGGTTTTCTACAACCGGACATTAACAAATTCCCATCTGCCTCATAACCATGGGCACGGCTTTGAAAGATAATACCCCGCAGGTGTCCCAACTTAGCCCATTATAAGCTCTCACGGTCAACGAAGGATATTCCTTCTACCGGAAGACCCGATCGTCTCGGAATCCCGGACTACAAGACATTTCGACAATGGTAAAACAAGACCAGCAAAGCCGCCCGAATGTGCCGACAAATCCCGATAGGAGCTGCACATATCTCGTTCTCAGGGCACACCGGATGAGCAGTCCGTACAACTAAAACCAGACCCCAAGTTTCCTTGAGGGGGCGCTGCAAAGCGCTCTAGTTTGGGCCAACACTCAGAGGAGCATTGGCCCCGGGGGGTTAAAATAAAGATGACCCTTGAGTCTGCAGAACCCAAGGGAAAAAGGCTTAGGTGGCAAATGTTAAACCAATGTTGGGCCTTGCCGGAGGAGTTTTATTCAAAGCGAACTGTCAAGGGGGTCCCATAAATCACCCAACCGTGTAAGGAACGCAAAATCAAGGAACGTAACACCGGTATGACGGAAACTAGGGCGGCAAGAGTGGAACAAAACACCAGGCATAAGGCCGAGCCTTCCACCCTTTACCAAGTATATAGATGCATTAATTAAAGAAGATATATTGTGATATCCCAACAAGTAAACATGTTCCGACAAGGAACAACATCTCCAGGTTCCAACAAGGAACAAACTTCATCTTCACCTGCAACTAGCAACGCTATAAGAAGGGCTGAGCAAAGCGGTAACATAGCCAAACAACGGTTTGCTAGGAAAGGATGGTTAAAGGCTTGACATGGCAACATGGGAGGCATGATATAGCAAGTGGTAGGCATCGTAGCATAGGCATAGCAAAAGAGCGAGCATCTAGCAAGCAAAGATAGAAGTGATTTCGAGGGTATGGTCATCTTGCCTGAAATCCCGCAAGGAAGAAGAACGAGTCCATGAAGAAGACAAACGGATGTAGACGAACGAATCCTCACAACTCCGGAACGAAACCGAAGCTAAGCGAGAAGCAAACCGGAAAGAAGCAAACAACATAGTAAACAACCATCACATACACATGGCATGATGCACAACCAAGTATGATGCATGTCCGGTTTAAATATGCATGGCATGACAAAGTGCAACGAACAACACTACAAATTAAGTGGAGCTCAATATGCAACGAGTTGCATATTGACGAAACACCACATCGATTATTTAGTTTCTCTCTCGGTTATGGACCCAACAATATTAAATATTGGTTAACATGGCAAGTGGTGAAGCATATCAAAACTATACCATCTAAACAATTTAAATGGGGCCGGACATAAAAACAACAAATCCGGTAAATGCAACAACAATTTTAAACATTGAAAAGTTGTTAACATGATGCGGATGACATAAACAAGTTTTTTGCAATTTTTATGCAAATGTTGACATGAGCATGTTATGAAGCATTTGGTCACCATGGCGGAACAAAACGGGTGCCACGGCAACGAATCCGAAAATGATGCCACGGCAACATATCGGTTCCGGTAGCTCACGGAGATACCGGTGCAAAAGGAAGTGAGCGTGAGCGAGTCATGCAAGATGGTGGGGTGCTCCCGGCTACCGGGTTCCCACGGGTCGACGGCATGGCAAACGCGGAACGTGCAAAGACGATGGAAATGGTGCCACGAGCATCTCATACAACACACAACCATTCGGTCCACGGGCGGTCGTCTCAGGGTTATACCTTCGAAGCGTGCATTTCGGAGTGGTTCGATCTCGTCGAGGGAAGTAGTGGTACTCGCGGGTCGTAGTGGAAGTAGTTGTACTCGTGTCGTAGTGGAAGTAGACGTTCTCGCGACGGTAGTGGAAGTAGTTGTACACGTTCGTTTTGGAGAGGTACTTGACAAATCCGAGAGGTACTTGGCGAAAAGCATGTCGACGGTAGTTGTACTCATATTGTCGTGGTACTTGGCGATATCCGAGACGGTCTTGCGTATCCGAAGGGGTACTGGCAGTTTGTGTAGTCGATCTTGTCGATCCAACACGAAGCAACACAGGGAGCCCCGGGGCGGCGCCAGATCTGGGCAGAATTTGTCAGATCCGTCTCGAAGGAGGATGGGCTTGACATGGCGGTGCGGATCTGGCGGGAAGGAGGTCGCACGAGGGACGGGGAGGTCGCTGCAGCAGCTTGTTGGGGCGGCGGGAGAAGGCGCTCGGGAGCCGAAGACGGCGGCCGGGTCTGGCGGCAGAGGCAGGAGGTTGGCATCACGCGGCGACGGGGATGGAGAAGGCGCGTTGGACGAGGGGTCGAGCTCAAGAAGGAGGACGAGCGTTGCAGGCTCGCGAAGACCATGGCGACGCCGTTGACGGCGGGCGTGATCTGGGAGCACCCCAGCCGAAGGACGAGGCAGGGGCACACCCAGGCGACGGGGATGGAAAGCGCCGATGGAGGCAGCAAGCTGGCGAGGGGACCGGGCGCAGGGAGCTCCACTCCCTGGCTCGATGCGGAGGAGGCGGCAGCGCTGGCTCGCGAGGCTCGGCAGGAGTCTTAAGCGCGTAATGGGCGTGGCGTGGCCATGGACGACGGCGAGGTAGGTCGAGGGCGGCGGCGGTCGCTTGGCGGAGGGAGGAAGCAGTGGCGAGCATCCGGATCGAAGGCGGAGGAGGTCACGGGCAGCCTATCCAGACCGGGTCCGGGCGAAGGCGGCTCGGCCTGGGCGCAGGAGGAGGAGGCAAGATGGCGCTGCGGTGGAGGGGAACTAGCGGGCACACCATTGGGCAGAGGACGGCGCGGGGCTCTGCTCCTCTCTGCGTGTCGCAGCGCAGGAGGAGGACGATGGGGAGAGGGGATCGGGCGAAGGGGGCTCGAGCGTTGCGGGTGTGGCGGCGGGCACGGGAACGAGAGGGAGAGATGAGATGTGTGGGGGCTGGGCTAGGGTTAGAGGCGCGGCTGGGCCTGAGAGGTTGGTTGGGTCGGCCCAGGTGGAGAGGAAATGGCCAGAGGTCTGGTCGCCTAGTGAAAAAAGGGGTTTTCCTCATTGGAAAAGAAAAGAGGGGCCAAAGGATTTATTTGAAGGTTTAAATAAATCCAAATTTAGCTGAAATTTGGCAAGTGGCCTCAATGGAATATATGAAGGCTCCACAAGAAGGATTGGAGGCAAAAAGGAGAAAAGAGCAACGATGTGAATATTCGGAAACGAAAGGAACTTTAAAATGCAAGTGGTTTCTTGTTAATTCCAAATAATGGAATATTTTATAATAGCTCCCTAATAATAGTAGGAGACTTTGAATATGTTTTAAAGAGAAATCACCATGTGAGTATCCCTCGATTTAAATGGATCAAAGACCCATGCACTTTGTTTGAGTTTTAGTTGGTTTGAGAAATTGATGGCATGATGACATGATGCAATGCAATAATAAAAAGGGCAGGCACAAATGAAACATACGGCGAAACCCGGAATATATGGAAGTCTTCTGGAGCGTAGGTCTCGGGGCGTTACAGAGACCTATTCTGCACAACTCCAAAAGTCCTGAAACTTCACGGAAGTCATTTTTGGAATTTATAAAAAATACTGAGCGAAGAAAATACCAGAGGGGACCCACACCCTAGCCATGAGGGTGGGGGCGCGCCCTACCCCCTGGGCGCGTCCCCTGCCTCGTGGGCCCCTGGCAGGCCTCCGGTGCCCATCTTCTGCTATATGAAGTCGTTCGTCCGAGAAAAAATCATAAGCAAGCTTTCGGGAAGAAACTCCGCCGCCACGAGGCGGAACCTTGGCGGAACCAATCTAGGGCTCCGGCAGAGCTGTTCTGCCGGGGAAACTTCCCTCCGGGAGGGGGAAATCATCACCATCGTCATCACCAACGATCCTCCCATCGGTAGGGGGTCAATCTCCATCAACATCTTCACCAGCACCATCTCCTCTGAAACTCTAGTTCATCTCTTGTATCCAATCTTTGTCCCAAAGCCTCAGATTGGTACCTGTGGGTTGCTAGTAGTGTTGATTACTCCTTGTAGTTGATGCTAGTTGGTTTATTTAGTGGAATATAATATGTTCAGATCCATTATGCATATTAATACCCCTCTAATTATGAACATGAATATGATTTGTGAGTAGTTACGTTTGTTCCTGAGGACATGGGAGAAGTCTTGCTATAAGTAGTCATGTGAATTTGGCATTCATTCGATATTTTGATGAGATGTATGTTGTCTTTCCTCTAGTGGTGTTATGTGAACGTCGACTACATGACACTTCACCATTGTTTGGGCCTAGAGGAAGGCATTGGGAAGTAATAAGTAGATGATGGGTTGCTAGAGTGACAGAAGCTTAAACCCTAGTTTATGAGTTGCTTCGTAAGGGGCTGATTTGGATCCATATGTTTCATGCTATGGTTAGGTTTACCTTAATACTTATTTTGTAGTTGTGGATGCTTGCAATAGGGCTTAATCATAAGTGGGATGCTTGTCCAAGAAAGGGCAGCACCCAAGCACCGGTCCACCCACATACCAAATTATCAAAGTAACGAACGTGAATCATATGAGCGTGATGAAAACTAGCTTGACGATAATTCCCATGAGTCCTCGGGAGCGCTTTTCTCTATATAAGAGTTTGTCCAAGCTTGTCCTTTGCTACAAAAAGGATGGGGCCATCTTGCTGCACTTTATTTACACTTGTTACTTGCTACCCGTTACAAATTACCTTATCACAAAACTATCTGTTACCGATAATTTCAGTGCTTGCAGAGAATACCTTACTGAAAATTGCTTATAATTTCCTTCTGCTCCTCGTTGGGTTCGACACTCTTACTTATCGAAAGGACTACGATAGACGCCCTATACTTGTGGGTCATCAAGACTCTTTTCTGGCGTCGTTGCCGGGGAGTGAAGCGCCTTTGGTAGGTGGAATTTGGTAAGGAAAAATTTATATAGAGTGCTGAAATTTACTGTCACTTGCTACTTTGGAAAGTAATCCTTTGAGGGGCTTGTTCGGGGTATCTTCACCCCGACCGGTAGAGCAAATAGTTGCTTCTCAACCTACTGAACCTACTGAAAATGTCTACTTTGAAATTTCTTCGGGTATGATAGAGAAACTGCTGGCTAATCCTTTTACAGGAGATGGAACATTGCATCCCGATTTACACTTAATCTATGTGGATGAAGTTTGTGGATTATTTAAGCTTGCAGGTACGCCCGATGATGTTATCAAGAAGAAGGTCTTCCCTTTATCTTTGAAGGGAGATGCATTGACATGGTATAGGCTATGTGATGATATGGGATCATGGAACTACAAACGATTGAAATTGGAATTTCATCAGAAGTTTTATCCTATGCATCTTGTTCATCGTGATCGTAATTATATATATAATTTTTGGCCTCGCGAAGGAGAAAGCATCGTTCAAGCTTGGGGGAGGCTTAAGTCAATGTTATATTCATGCCCCAATCATGAGCTCTCAAGAGAAATGATTATTCAGAATTTTTATGCTCGGCTTTCTTGTAATAATCAATCCATGCTCGATACTTCTTGTACTGGCTCCTTTATGATGAAGACTATTGAATTCAAATGGGATTTATTGGAAATAATTAAACGCAACTCTGAAGATTGGGACCTCGGCGAAGGTAAAGAGTCAGGTATAACACCTAAGTTCGATTGTGTTAAATCTCTTATGGATACCGATGCTTTCCATGAATTTAGCACTAAATATGGACTTGACTCTGAGATAGTAGCTTCTTTCTGTGAATGAATTGCTACTCTTGTTGATCTCCCTAAGGAGAAGTGGTTTAAATATAATCCTCCCATTGAAGTGAAAGTAGTTGAACCTATTAAAGTTGAAGAAAAGACTATCACTTATAATGATCCTATTGTTCCTACTGCTTATGTTGAGAAACCACCTTTCCCTGTTAGAATAAAGGATCATGCTAAAGCTTCAACTGTTGTCAACAAAAGTAATATTAGGACACACAAACCCCCTGAGCAAATTAAAGTTGAACCTAATATTGCTATGGTTAAAGATCTCTTGGCTGATAATATCGATTGGCATGTTATTTACTCCTGTGAAGAAACTGCTAGAATTGCTAAACCAGGTGCTAAAGATAAACATAGACCTGTTGTAGGCATGCCTGTTATTTCTGTTAAAATAGGAGATCATTGTTACCATGGCTTATGTGATATGGGTGCTAGTGCTAGTGTAATACCTCATTCCTTATACGAAGAAATTATGCATGATATTGCACCTGCTGAGATAGAAGATATTGATGTTACCATTAAGCTTGCCAATAGAGATACTATTTCACCGATTGGGATTGTTAGAGATGTTGAAGTCTTGTGTGGGAAGGTTAAATATCCTGCTGATTTTCTTGTTCTCGGTTCCCCGCAGGATAGCTTTTGTCCCATTATATTTGGTAGACCCTTCTTGAATACTGTCAATGCCAGGATAGACTGCAAAAAAGATGTTGTTACCATTGGTTTGGGTGATATGTCTCATGATCTTAATTTTTCTAAATTTCGTAGACAACCCCGTGATGAGGAATTTCCTAGTAAAGATGAAATTATTGGTCTTGCTTCTATTGCCGTACCTCCTAATGATCCTTTAGAACACTATTTTCTCGACCATGAAAATGATATGTTTATGAATGAAAGAAGGGAAATAGATGAAGTATTCTTTAAATGGGGACCTATTCTGAAACACAACTTGCATGTTGAAATCCTAGGGGATCCTCCTCCACCCAAGGGTGATCCCGTGTTTGAGCTAAAACCTTTACCTAATACTCTTAAATATGCTTATCTTGATTAAAAGAAGATATATCGTGTTATTATTAGTGCTAACCTTTCAGAGCATGAAGAAGAGAAATTATTGAAAACTCTGAAGAAGCACCGTGCTGCTATTGGATATACTCTTGATGATCTTAAGGGCATTAGTCCCACTCTATGTCAACACAAATTAAATTTGGAGAAAGACGCCAAACCAGTTATTGATCACCAACGAAGGCTAAATCCTAAGATGACAGAAGTGGTAAGAAAGGAAATATTAAAGCTCCTTGAGGCAGGTATAATTTATCCCGTTGCTGATAGTCAGTGGGTAAGTCTTGTCCCTTGTGTCCCTAAGAAGGGAGGTATTACTATCGTTCCTAATGATAAAGATGAATTGATCCCGCAAAGAATTATTACAGGTTATAGGATGGTAATTGATTTCCGCAAATTAAATAAATCTACTAAAAAATATCATTACCCTTTTCCTTGTATTGATCAAATGCTAAAAAGATTATCCAAACATACACATTTTTGCTTTCTATATGGTTACTCTGGTTTCTCTCAAATACCTGTGTCAGTTGAGGATCAAGAAAAGACCATTTTACTTGCCCTTTCGGTACTTTTGCTTATAGACGTATGCCTTTTGGTTTATGTAATGCACCTGCTACTTTTCAAAGATGCATGATGGCTATATTCTCTGACATTTGTGAAAAGATTTGTGAGGTTTTCATGGATGATTTCTCCGTTTATGGATCCTCTTTTGATGATTGCTTGAGCAACCTTGATCGAGTTTTGCAGAGGTGTGAAGAAACTAACCTTGTCTTGAATTTGGAGAAATGCCACTTTATGGTTAATGAAGGCATTGTCTTGGGGCATAAAATTTCTGAAAGAGGCATTGAAGTTGATAAAGCTAAAGTTGATGCTATTGAAAAGATGTCGTGTCCTAAAGACATCAAAGGTATAAGAAGTTTTCTTGGTCATGCCGGTTTTATAGGAGGTTCATTAAGGACTTCCCAAAAATTTCTCGGCCTTTGACTAATCTCTTACAAAAAGATATTCCTTTTGTCTTTGATGATGATTGTGTAGAAGCATTTGAAATACTTAAGAAAGCTTTGATTTCTGCACCTATTGTTCAGCCACCTGATTAGAATTTACCCTTTGAAATTATGTGTGATGCTCGTGATTATGTTGTAGGTGCTGTTCTAGGGCAAAGAGTTGATAAGAAATTAAATGTTATTCAATATGCTAGTAAAACTCTAGACAATGCCGAGAAAAAATATGCTACTACTGAAAAGGAATTCTTAGCAGTTGTTTTTGTTTGTGATAAGTTCAGACCTTATATTGTTGATTCTAAAGTAACTATTCACACTGATCATGCTGCTATTAAATACCTTATGGAAAATAAAGATGCTCAGCCTAGAATTATTAGATGGGTTCTCTTGCTACAAGAATTTGATTTACATATTATTGATAGAAAGGGAGCTGAGAACCCCGTTGCAGACAACTTGTCTAGGCTAGAGAATATTCTTGATGACCCACTACCTATTGATGATAGCTTTCCTAATGAATAATTAGCTATCATAAATGCTTCTCGTACTGCTCCATGGTATGCTAATTATGCTAATTACATTGCTGCTAAATTTATACCACCTAGTTTCACATACCAGCAAAAGAAAAAGTTTTTCTATGATTTAAGACATTACTTTTGGCACGACCCACATCTTTATAAAGAAGGAGTAGATGGTGTTATTAGACATTGTGTACCTGAGCATTAACAGGAACAGATCCTACGCAAGTGTCACTCCGAAGCTTATGGAGGATACCATGCTGGAGATAGAACTGCACATAAGGTATTGCAATCCGGTTCTTATTGGCCTACTCTCTTCAAAGATGCATGTAAGTTTGTCTTATCTTGTGATGAATGTCAAAGAATTGGTAATATTAGTAGATGTCAAGAAATACCTGTGAATTATTCACTTGTTATTGAACCATTTGATGTTTGGGGCTTCGATTATATGGGACTGTTTCCTTCCTCTAATGGGTATACACATATTTTAGTTGCTGTTGATTACGTTACTAAGTTGGTAGAGGCTATTCCAACTAGTAGTGCTGATCATAACACCTCTATTAAGATGCTTAAATAAGTCATTTTTCCGAGGTTTGGAGTCCCTAGATATCTAATGACTGATGGTGGTTCACATTTTATTCATGGTGCCTTTCGTAAAATGCTTGCTAAGTATGATGTTAATCATAGAGTCGCATCCCCGTATCACCCGCAGTCTAGCGGTCAAGTAGAATTGAGAAATAGAGAGCTCAAATTAATTTTGCAAAAGACTGTTAATAGATCTAGAAAGAATTGGTTCAAGAAACTTGATGATGCATTATGGGCCTATAGAACTGCATATAGAAATCCCATGGGTATGTCTCAGTATAAAATGGTTTATGGAAAAGCATGTCACTTACCTCTCAAACTAGAACATAAGGCATATTGGGCTATTAAAGAGCTCAATTATGATTCCAAACTTGCCGGTGAGAAGAGGTTATTTGACATTAGCTCACTTGATCAATGGAGTACCCAGGCCTATGAGAATGCCAAGTTGTTTAAAGAAAAAGTTAAAAGATGGCATGACAAAAGGATACAAAAGCGTGAGTTTAATGTAGGTGATTATGTGTTGCTATACAACTCTCATTTAAGATTTTTTGCAGGAAAACTTCTTTCTAAATGGGAAGGCCCTTACGTTATCGAGGAGGTCTATCGTTCCGGTGCCATAAAAATCAACAACTTTGAAGGCACAAATCCGAAGGTGGTGAACGGTCAAAGAATCAAACATTATATCATAGGTAATCCTATAAATGTTGAAACTAATGTTATTGAAACCGTAACCCCGGAGGAATACTTAAGGGACACTATCCAGAACGTTTCAGACTCCGAAAAGGAATAGGTTTGTGGTACGGTAAGTAAACCGACTCCAAAACAGTTCTAATGGCAATTTTTCTCCGTTTTGGAATATTTAAGAAAATAGGAAAATAAGAAGCAGTCCGGGAAGGACATGAGGCTTCCACGAGGGTGGGAGGCGCTCCCTACCCCTCTGGGCGCGCCCCCTGCCTCGTGGGCACCTCGTGTGCTCTCCGGACTCCGTTTTCTTGCACAATAGTTCTTTTGGTCGGTAAAAATTCATTATATAATGTCCCGAAGGTTTTGACCACCGTACCATGCAAATATCCTATGTTTTTGTTTCGAGCTGTTTTTCTGACAGATCTAGATCGGCATGACGTCTCCAAGTGCCCCCAAGGACAAGTTCTTCGAGAAGGTCATCAACCCCTACCTTGCGAAGGTGCTGCAACACCCTCAAACCATTGAGATGCATGAGGGGGTGCTGCACATCCGCGATGTTGAGGGACCAAGGAGGACCGAAAGCGTGGAGACAAGGCTCGAGGCAGTGGAGCAACAAGTTTTCAAGTGTCAGGAGATGGTGGAGCGCGGACTTGACTCCAATCACATAATGATCACGGATTTCACCAACAACCACAAGCTGGATGCCAAGGACATTGGGGAGGCCATCTTCAAGCTTCACGAGAAAATCGAGCACCTCCAAGCCCAGATCTATGACCTGCAAAACCAAAACTGTGAGTATGAATATAGATTAAAGAGGATGAGTTTGGCTGCAGATTTAAGGATCCCGGAGACTCTATCATCCTTCTATGATGGTGAGCCTATGCCTTGGAAGATGGACGACAAGCCTACATCATCAACAACTCCATCATCACCACCTCCGAAGAAAGAGACATAATCACATGGGTATGGGCACTCCCCTTGGCAACTGCCAAGCTTGGGGGAGGTGCCCCGGTATCGTATCACCATCACACTCCTATCTTTACCGTTTTTCTTAGTTCGATCCTTTTGGTAATATCTTGATCTAGTAGAATAAAGTTTTAGTATGATCTAGTTTTGAGTTTTGCTTTATGATCCTTCTATGTAATCGAGTCCGTGAGCTATATATAATAAAGATTAGTGTTGAGTCAAGGGCTTGATTATCTTGCTATGATCTTGAGGGAATAAAAGAAAAAGGGAGAATAAAAAGAAATAAAGAGATCATATTGATCTTATGGAGAGTAATGACTTCACATATAAAGAGTATGATGATTAAAAGTTGTTGAGAGTTGACAAACATAGTTTTGGTCATCGCTGCAATTAATAGGAAGTAATAAAGAAAGAGAGGTTTCACATATAAATATACTATCTTGGACATCTTTTACGATTGTGAGCACTCATTAAAATATGACATGCTAAAGAGGTGATGTTGGACAAGGAAGACAACGTAATGAGTTATGTTTTCTTATATCCGAAATAAAGTATATTGTAATGGATCATCCAACATGTTGAGCTTGCCTTTCCCCCTCATGCTAGCCAATTCTTTGCACCAAGTAGAGATACTACTTGCGCTTCCAAATACCCTCAAAAACAAGTTTGGCCATGAGTGTCCACCATATCTACCTATGGATTGAGTAAGATCCTTCAAGTAAGTTGTCATCGGTGCAAGCAATAAAAATTGCTCTCTAAATATGTATGACTTATTAGTGTGGAGAAAATAAGCTTTATATGATCTTGTGATGTGGAAGAAATAAAAGCGACGGACTGCATAATAAAGGTCCATATCACAAGTGGCAATATAAAGTGACGTTCTTTTGCATTAAGATTTCGTGCATCCAACCATGAAAGTGCATGACAACCTCTGCTTCCCTCTGCGAAGGGCCTATCTTTTACTTTTGTCTTATTCATTATGCAAGATTCATGGTGATCTTCACCTTTCCTTTTTACATTTTATCCTTTGGCAAGCACATTGTGTTGGAAAGATCCTGATATATATATCCAATTGGATGTAAGTTGGCATGAATTATTATTGTTGACATTACCCTTGAGGTAAAAGGTTGGGAGGCGAAACTATAAGCCCCTATCTTTCTCTGTGTCCGACTAAAACTCCAAACTCATAAGTATTGCGTGAGTGTTAGCAATTGTGAAAGACTAAATGATAGTTGAGTATGTGGACTTGCTGAAAAGCTCTTATATTAACTCTTTCTGATGTTATGATAAATTGCAATTGCTTCAATGACTGAGATTATAGTTTGTTATTTTATTTTATCGACATCTCTATCTCTAAACATGTGGACATATTTATCGTTATCGGCTTCTGCTTGAGGACAGGCGAGGTCTAAGCTTGGGGGAGTTGATACGTCCATTTTGCATCATGCTTTTATATTGATATTTATTGCATTATGGGTTGTTATTACACATTATGTCAGAATACTTATGCCTATTCTCTCTTATTTTACAAGGTTTACATGAAGAGGCAGAATTAGAGATGGCAATGGGTACCCATTACCCGCGTACCCTGCTGGTAAAAACCATATTAGGGTAAGGGTATGGGACATAAATTTACCCATGGGTACTTAAATGGGAAAATATCATACCCATCGGGTAGAGAGGGCATGGGTATGGGATCATATAACCCATGCCCGCATACCCATGTACTCATCTAAAATGTTGACTAAAATGTTCACAAGTGGGTTTCCTTTAATATCCTAATGTATTAAGTTTTCCCTTCTAATTACGCTAGGTAAAAAAATCTAATGTGTAGTCAAATTATCTCTATAATTGATGATGATTTTGTGAACTTAAAGTGTATGCCCATGTGTTGTTATTTTATGATTATGTGTTGTTGTTTAACATTTATATGTGTCACTTTATAGGCATGTATTTTTGTTTATGAGAATGTGTTGTTGTACATTGTTGTTTGAAATGTGTTGCTATTAATAATTTATTATTATATGTTGCTTTTTACAACTATTTTATACTCAATTGATGTGTTTAAAATACAGGTATTTTTACCCGTGGGTACTGATGTCTACTACACAACCTTCTTCGTGTAGATGGTGTTGGGCCTCCAAGTGCAGAGGTTTGTAGGACAGTAGCAAATTTCCGTAAAGTGGATGACCTAAGGTTTATCAATCCATGGGAGGCGTAGGATTAAGATGGTCTCTCTCAAACAACCCTGCAACCAAATAACAAAGAGTCTCTTGTGTCCCCAACACACCCAATACAATGGTAAATTGTATAGGTGCACTAGTTCGGCGAAGAGATGGTGATACAAGTGCAATATGGATGGTAGATATAGGTTTTTGTAATCTGAAAATATAAAAACAGCAAGGTAACTAATGATAAAAGTGAGCGTAAACGGTATTGCAATGCTAGGAAACAAGGCCTAGGGTTCATACTTTCACTAGTGCAAGTTCTCTCAACAATAATAACATAATTGGATCATATAACTATCCCTCAACATGCAACAAAGAGTCACTCCAAAGTCACTAATACCGGAGAACAAACGAAGAGATTATGGTAGGGTACGAAACCACCTGAAAGTTATCCTTTCTGATCGATCTATTCAAGAGTCCGTAGTAAAATAACATGAAGCTATTCTTTCCATTCGATCTATCATAGAGTTCGTACTAGAATAACACCTTAAGACACAAATCAACCAAAACCCTAATGTCACCTAGATACTCCAATGTCACCTCAAGTATCCGTGGGCATGATTATACGATATGCATCACACAATCTCAGATTCATCTATTCAACCAACACAAAGAACTTCAAAGAGTGCCCCAAAGTTCTACTGGATAGTCAAGACAAAACGTGTGCCAACCCCTATGCATAAGTTCATGGGCGGAACCTGCAAGTTGATCACCAAAACATACATGATGACCCACAAGTATAGGGGATCTATCGTAGTCCTTTTGATAAGTAAGAGTGTCGAACCCAACGAGGAGGAGAAGGAAATGATAAGCGGTTTTCAGCAAGGTATTCTCTGCAAGTACTGAAATAAGTGGTAACAGATAGTTTTGTGATAAGATAATTTGTAAGGAGCAACAAGTAACAAAAGTAAACAAAGTGCAGCAAGGTGGCCCAATCCTTCTTGTAGCAAAGGACAAGCCCGGACAAACTCTTATATAAGGAAAAGCGCTCCCGAGGACACATGGGAATATCGTCAAGCTAGTTTTCATCACGTTCATATGATTCGCATTCAGTACTTTGATAATTTGATATGTGGGTGGACCGGTGCTTGGGTGCTGTTCTTACTTGAACAAGCATCCCACTTATGATTAAGCCCTATTGCAAGCATCCACAACTACAAAATAAGTATTAAGGTAAACCTAACCATAGCATGAAACATATGGATCCAAATCAGCCCCTTACGAAGCAACTCATAAACTAGGGTTTAAGCTTATGTCACTCTAGCAACCCATCATCTACTTATTACTTCCCAATGCCTTCCTCTTGGCCCAAATAATGGTGAAGTGTTATGTAGTCGACGTTCACATAACACCACTAGAGGCTAGACAGCATACATCTCATCAAAATATCGAACGAATACAAAATTCACATGACTACTAATAGCAAGACTTCTCCCATGTCCTCAGGAACAAACGTAACTACTCACAAAGCATATTCATGTTCATAATCAGAGGGGTATTAATATGCATAAAGGATCTGAACATATGATCTTCCACCAAATAAACCAACTAGCATCAACTACAAGGAGTAATCAACACTACTAGCAACCTACTAGTACCAATCCCGGACTTGGAGACAAGAATTGGATACAAGAGATGAACTAGGGTTTTTAGATGAGATGGTGCTGGTGAAGATGTTGATGGAGATTGCCCTCTCCCAATGATAGGAGCGTTGGTGATGACGATGGCGATGATTTCCCCCTCCCGGAGGGAAGTGTCCCCGGCAGAACAGCTCTGCCAGAGCCCTAGATTGGTCCCGAAAGGTTGCTTATGATTTTTTTTCTCGACGAAAGACCTCATATAGCAGAAGATGGCCATCAGAGAGCCAACAGGGGCCCATGAGGTAGGGGGCGCGCCCAGGGGGTAGGGCGCACCCCCCACCCTCGTGGACAGGTGGGCCCCCCTCTGGTGAACTTCTTCCGCTCAATATTTTTTATTATTTCCAAAAATGACTTACGTGGAGTTTCAGGACTTTTGGAGTTGTGCAGAATAGGTCTCTAATATTTGCTCCTTTTCCAACCCAGAATTCCAGCTGCCGGCATTCTCCCTCCTTATGTAAACCTTGTAAAATAAGAGAGAATAGGCATAAGTATTGTGACATAACGTGTAATAACAGCCCATAATGCAATAAATATCGATATAAAAGCATGATGCAAAATGGACGTATCAACTCCCCCAAGCTTAGACCTCGCTTGTCCTCAAGCGGAAGCCGATAACGATAAACATGTCCCCATGTTTAGAGGTAGAGGTGTCGATAAAAATAAAATACGGACATGAAGGCATCATGATTATTCTCATAACATCAACATATATAGATATTGTCATATGATTTCTCATGCTCAAGTAATAATCTATTCACAATGCAAAGTACGAATCATAAACTTTATTGAGGACCAACAAACTCTAATCTCAGTCATTGAAGCAATTGCAATTTATCATAACATCAGAAAGAGTCTATGTCAGAGCTTAATAGCAAGTCCACATACTCAACTATCATTTAGTCTTTCATAATTGCTAACACTCACGCGATACTTGTGGTTACGGAGTTTAAATCGGACACAGAGAAAGATAGGGGATTATAGTTTCGCCTCCCAACCTTTTACCTCAAGGGTAATGTCAACAATAATAACTCATGCTCCCCTACATCCAATTAGATATATCTATCAGGATCTTTCCAACATACTATGCTTGCCAAAGGATAAAATGAAAAAGGAAAGTTGAAGATCACCATGAATCTTGCATAAGGTAGAGGATAATAAATAAAAGATAGGCCCTTCGCAGAGGGAAGCAGAGGTTGCCATGCGCTTTTATGGTTGGATGCACAAAATCTTAATGCGAAAGAACGTCACTTTATATTGCCCCTTGTGATATGAAACTTTATTATGCAGTCCGTCGCTTTTATTTCTTCCACATCACAAGATCGTATAAAGTTTATTTTCTTCCACACTAATAAGTCATACATATTTAGAGAGCAATTTTTATTGCTTTGCACCGGTGACAACTTACTTGAAGGATCTTACTCAATCCATAGGTAGGTATTTTGGACTCTCATGGCAAAACTGGTTTAAGGGTTTTTGGAAGCACAAGTAGTATCTCTACTTGGTGCTGAGAATTTGGCTAGCATGAGGGGGAAAGGCAAGCTCAACATGTTGGATGATCCATGACAACATACTTTATCTCAGATATAAGAAAACATAACCCATTACGTTGTCTTCCTTGTCCAACATCAACTCTTTAGCATGTCATGTTTTAATGAGTGCTCCCAATTATAAAAGATGTCAATGATAATATATTTATATGTGAAACCTCTCTTTCCTTATTGCTTCCTATTAATTGCAACGATGACCAAAGCTATGTCTGTCAACTCCCAACAAATTTTAATCATCATACTCTTTCTATGTGAAGTCATTATTCTCAATAAGATCAATATGAACTCTTTGTTTCTTTTATTCTTTTTCTCTTTTCTTTATTCACTCAAGATCATGGCAAAATAAACAAGCCCTTAATTCAACACTAATCTTTATTATATATAGCTCACGGACTCGATTACATAGAGAGATCAAAAAACAAAACTCAAAACTAGATCAAGCCATAAACTTTATTCTACTAGATCAAGATACTACTAATAGGATCGACCTAAGAAAAACGGTAAAGATAGGAGTGTGATTGTGATACGATACCGGAGCACCTCCCCCAAGCTTGGCAGTTGCCAAGGGGAGTGCCCATACCCATGTGATTATGTCTCCTTCTTTGTTGGTGAAGAGGATGGTGGTGATGTTGACTTAGTTGATGGCATAGACTTCTCCCTTAATTTGCGCTTGAGGACAGAATTTTGGTCCCTCAAATCATCAATCTCCCACTCTAGGGTTAATATCTTTTTGCATAGGTCCTGCTTATTTCCCTGCAAGAGACGAAAAGGGATAAACTCGATCTTTGGTTTCTTTACCCTATCAGGGAGACTTGACCTTTTGAACTCCACATGCATGTACCCAGGTTGAGGTAGTGGGGCTTCATCTTCATCTGAGCTCATCTCCTCCTTCCCCTTGGGTTCATAGTCCTCCTCTTCCTCTGTGGTCCAACCATCGTGCTCCACATCTCCATAGACCTTAGAATTTGCTAGGTAATCATCCACATAGCTTTCTCCTTCCGAATCCTGGGACGACATGTTGATCTAATCTGCAGTAGGACAGCTCGAAACAAGAACAGAGGATAATCACGTGATACAGGAGTTAAAACCTTCGGGAGAATATATAATGAATTTTTACCGGCAAAAATACGTATCGTGCAAGAAAACGGAGTCCGGAAGGCACACGAGGTGCCCACGAGGTAGGGGGCGCGCCCAGGGGGTAGGGCGCACCCTCCACCCTTGTGGGGCCCTCGTGTCCTTCCCGGACTGCTACTTATTTTTCTATTTTTCTAAATATTCCAAAATGGAGAAATATTGCCTTAAAACTGTTTTGGAGTCGGTTTACGTACCGTACCACATACCTATTCCTTTTCGGAGTCTGAAACGTTCTGGAAAGTGTCCCTTATGTATTCCTCTGGGTTACTGTTTCAATAACATTGGTTTCAACATTTATGGGATAACCTGAGATATAATGTTTGATTCTTTGACCGTTTACCACCTTCAGATTTGTGCCTTCGAAGTTGTTGATTTTTATGGCACCAGAATGATAGACCTCCTCGATAACGTAAGGGCCTTCCCATTTAGAGAGAAGTTTTCCTGCAAAAAATCTTAGACGAGAGTTGTATAGCAATACATAATCACCTACATTAAACTTTCGCTTTTGTATCCTTTTATCATGCCATCTTTTAACTTTTTCTTTAAACAACTTGGCATTTTCATAAGCTTGGGTTCTCCATTCATCAAGTGAGCTAATATCAAATAACCTCTTTTCACCGGCAAGTTTGAAATCATAGTTGAGCTCTTTAATAGCCCAATATGCCTTATGTCCTAGTTTGAGAGGTAAGTGACATGCTTTTCCGTAAACCATTTTATACGGAGACATACCCATAGGATTTTTATATGAGTTCTATAGGCCCATAATGGATCATCAAGTTTCTTGGAAAAATTCTTCCTAGATCTATTGACAGTCTTTTGCAAAATTAATTTTAGCTCTCTATTACTCAATTCTACTTGACCACTAGACTATGGGTGATAAGGAGATGCAATTATGTGATTAACGTCATACTTAGCAAGCATTTTACGGAAAGCACCATGGATAAAATGTGAACCACCATCAGTCATTAAATATCTAGGGACTCCAAACATAGGGAAAATAACTTCTTTAAGCATTTTAATAGAAGTGTTATGATCAGCACTACTAGTTGGAATAGCTTCTACCCACTTAGTAACATGCAACTAAAATATGTGTATATCCATTAGAGGCAGGAAAAGGTCCCATATAATCAAAGCCCCAAACATCAAATGGTTCAATAACAAGTGAATAATTCATAGGCATTTCTTGACGTCTACTAATATTACCATTTCTTTGGCATTCATCACAAGATAGGACAAACTTACGGGCATCCTTGAAGAGAGTAGGCCAATAAAAACCGGATTGCAATACCTTATGTGCAGTTCTATCTCCAGCGTGGTGTTCTCCATAATCTTTGGAGTGGCACTTGCGTAGGACCTGTTCCTGTTCATGCTCAGGTACACAACGTCTAATAACACCATCTACTCCTTATTTATAAAGATGTGGGTCATCCCAAAAGTAATGTCTCAAATCATAGAAAAACTTTTTCTTTTGCTGGTATGTGAAACTAGGTGGTATAAATTTAGCAACAATGTAATTAGCATAATCAGCATACCATGGAGTACTACAAGAAGTATTTATGACATTTAATTGCTCATCGGAAAAGCTACCATCAATAGGTAGTGGGTCATCAAGAACATTTTCTAACCTAGACAAGTTTTCTGCAACGGGGTTCTCAGCTCCCTTTCTATCAACAATATGCAAATCAAATTCTTGTAGCAGGAGAACCCATCTAATAAGTCTAGGTTTAGCATCTTTCTTCTCCATAAGGTATTTAATAGCAGCATGATCAGTGTGAATAGTTACTTTAGAATCAACAATATAAGGTCTGAACTTATCACAAGCAAATACAACTGCTAAGAGTTCCTTTTCAGTGGTAGCATAATTTCTTTGAGCATTGTCTAGAGTCTTACTAGCATAATGGATAACATTTAATTTCTTATCAACCCTTTGCCCTAGAACATCACCTACGGCATAATCACTAGCATCACACATAATTTCAAAGGGTAAATTTCAATCAGGTGGCTGAACAATAGGTGCAGAGATCAATGCTTTCTTAAGTATTTCAAATGCTTCTACACAATCATCATCAAAGACAAATGGTATATCTTTTTGTAATAAATTAGTCAGAGGCCGAGAAATTTTTGAGAAGTCCTTAATGAACCTCCTATAAAAACCGGCGTGACCAAGGAAACTTCTTATACCTTTGATGTCCTTGGGACATGGCATCTTTTCAATAGCATCAACCTTGGCTTTATCAACTTCAATACTTCTTTCAGAAACTTTATGCCCCAAGACAATACCTTCATTAACCATAAAGTGGCACTTTTCCCAATTCAAGACAAGATTAGTTTCCTCACATCTCTGCAAAACTCGATCAAGATTGCTCAAGCAATCATCAAAAGAAGATCCATAGACGGAAAAGTCGTCCATGAAAACTTCACAAATCTTTTCACAAAAGTCAAAGAATATAGCCATCATGCATCTTTGAAAGGTAGCAGGTGCATTACATAAACCAAAAGGCATACGTCTATAAGAAAAAGTACCAAAAGGGCAAGTAAAAGTGGTCTTTGATTGATCTTTAACTGACACAGGTATTTGAGAGAAACCAGAATAACCATCTCGAAAGCAATAATGTGTATGTCTGCATAATCTTTCTAGCATTTGATCGATAAAAGGTAAGAGGTAATGATCCTTTTAGTAGCCTTATTTAATTTACG